>CM062815.1:141779352-141964256 GCA_031772625.1 Pinus tabuliformis
TTTTGCTTTCGCTCCTCCCTTGGTGACCTGACTCAAGGGCCAAGTGATATGAGAAAATCCCAACAGGAACTTGCGGTAGAAGTTGGCAAGGCCTAGAAAGCTGCGAGGCTCTGTTAGAGTGTTTGGAGATGGCCAATCCCGAATGACTTGGATCTTGGCTGGATCCACATGCACCCCTCGTTCATCAATAATGTATCCTAGATACTGAACCTGGGTCATGCCCAAAGTGCATTTCTCCAAATTGGCACATAACTTGTGTTGTCGCAGTGTTTGGAGAACCTGTCGGATGTGGTGGAGGTGCTCTTCCCAAGTCTTGCTAAATATCAAGATGTCATCCAAGTATACCACTACAAATGAGTTGGTGAATGGCCGCAAGATGTCGTCCATTAGCCTCATTAAGGTTGCAGGAGCATTCGTCAATCCGAAAGGCATAACCAACCATTCGAAAAGGCCCTCCTTGGCTTTGAAGGCAGTCTTCCACACATCGGAGGGTTCGATTGGTACCTGGTTATATCCTGACTTCAGATCGATCTTGCTGAAATATTTTGCCCCCTTTAGTTAGTCCAGGAGCTCATCAATCCGTGGGATTGGGTACCTATTACGGACAATGATCTTGTTCAGCACCCGATAGTCAATACAGAGTCTCCAAGTCCCATCCTTCTTTTGTACCAGCACGATCGGGCTCCCACAGGGCGATGAACTCGGACGGATGTGACCTTTTTGCAGCAGCTCCTGAATCTGCCTCTTGATTTCATCGTTCTCCAGAACAGAGCGCCGATAGATTGGTCCATTGGGCAGTGGCGAACCTGGGGTCAGATCAATGGAGTGCTTGACCTGACAGTACAGAGGAACCCCTGCGGGGGAGGTGAAGATGTCCTCATACTCCTCCACGACCTTGTCCATCTGTAGTTGTCGTGCGGAGGGGCCCTGTCTCGAGGTCGTGGCCACCGTTTTCTTCTTTTCTTGAGGGCGTATCATCAGGAAAACAAAATTCCCGGTTTTGGAAATGAGCTAACTGCATTGTTTTGCAGTAACCAAAGAGATGGCGGTAGGCGGTGCTACCTCTGGTATCCTGTACAACTTATTTCCCAAAGTAACAATAATAGCACGGGACCTTGACTCATACACAGCATGTCGCTTCCACAAGTATGGTTGTCCTAATAACACATCACAAACTTCAAGGGGAGAAATGTCACACAATACCTCATCCGTGAAGGACTTGATGTTGTATGGAAGGCGACATTGTTGGCTCACGCGAAGATCCCGTCCTTGGTGCAGCCACCCAATGGTGTATGGTTGTGGATGTGCTATGGTCGGTAAGCCTAGCCGTTTCACGACCTCTGCAGAAATGAGGTTCTTTTGGCTCCCGCTGTCGACAATGAACTGTAGCGGGGAGCCCTTTACCCACATCTGGGAGTGGAAGAGACGCTCCTCCTCCTCTGGATCTTCAGGTTCCTCCTTCTGGATCTTCGTGGTGGCAACGGTGGCATTGGGCTCCGCATCGATAATCTACTTCCCTTTGTCATTCCCCTTATCGGGTTCTGACTCAGAGTCAGAACATGCATCTGATTCTGAAACCTTTAGCTCGGCCACCAGTGACTGCTTGGCCCGACACTCACTTGTATTATGATTGGAGTTCTTATGGAACTCACACCACTTTCCGGTGTCCTTTTTCGGCTTCACGGCGCTGTTCTTTGCTTGCAGCTTTGGCGGGTTGTCTTGGGCCACCTCGCCTTGGCTTTGTCCTTTGTTCTGCGGTTTGGTGGCACCTTTCCCTTGTTTCGGATTCGCAGACCCAAAGTCTCGCTTCTTCTGTTTAAACTTTTGCTCGAACTTGACGGCGTATCGGTATGCCGTGCCGAGCGAGGAGATGTTCAGGAATTCTATTTCTTCTTGGATGTACTTGTGCAGGCAGCCACGGTATTTGAGTACCAAATGCTGCTCTGTGTCCTTGATACCCAACTTTGTGCGAAGGGTATGGAAAATATTGGTAAACTCTAGTACGTCTTGGTCCATAACCTGCCGTAGCGTGGTCCACTTTATGTATTGATCCTCATAGCTTCCGACAGGGTAGTACTGCTCCTTGATGGCATCTCGGAATGAATCCCAAGTCGGTGCGACTGAAAACAGTGAGCCTGTACTTTCATCCTTCTGCTCGCAGTAGGTTTCCCACCAATCCTTGACGTGGGGGGCTGCTTTGAGAAGAGCGAAAATAATCTTTTCCTGACTGGAAAAATCATGAACAGAAAAATAACCCTCTAGCACATTTAACCATTTATCGACGGCATCTGCATCTATCTGACCCTCGAATATGGGGATTTCAAAATTAACTTGTACCTTAAATGGTGTGGCGTTTCCAGAGTTGCTGTTGGAAGCCGATGCGTCGCCCCTGGGTAGCCGCTGAAGGATTTGGGAAAAGTTGTCCATCATCGTGTTCCTTTGTCGCTCGAGGGCTTCTTCGAGCAAGATTTTGATAGGATATCCTGCCCCCTCATCTTTCTTTTCATCCGCCATGGGAGGTCGTCGGGATTTGCGAGGCTGGTCTTGCAAAGGTTCGACTAGTTCAAGCCCTAACTCCTTATATCCCGACCTCGTTGGGGACATGCAAAGAAAAATAGAGAAGAAAAGCAGACCGCTCTGATACCACTGATCTGGATTTAAACAGGAACGCAATAAAATACAGAGATAACCATAAAGACATATATGCAGTGGAAATAATACCTCAATTCATTACTGTAAGATACTGAAATATGCTTACAAACAGAAATGGAAATAAACCAGCTAGGGCGATGGTAGCTTATCTCTGAGAAGAGATGTGGTGGCTACATGCCTCTGAACTGTCTTACAATGAGACTCGGAGGCCTATTTATTGTTGAGAAACAATGGAAAACCCTTCACATTCCAAAACCAAACCCTAGAAGATGAAACGCCAAATTGTGGGCCCCGTTTTTGGGTAAGTTGGTACATCAACTTCCCGGGGTCGCGAATTGGTCGTACTATCTCCATTTGACGTGCATGATAGCCCGTTGGAAAGATCTCTCCGAGGACTACGGCGAAAAAGACGATTTTTATCAAAAATAATCGCTGGCGGAGATTTCCCAAAAAACGTCGTTTAGGGCCTCAAAACGGCTCCGGAAGTTTAGGACCCGAAAAACTGCTAAAAATAGTAAACTGTGCTATAATTAAGGAAACTGAAAAAAACTGTAAGAAGCACTAGAGGGGATCCAAGTGGAATTAGCGGGTGGCCACCAATATCCACCTGGATCATTCCTCCGCCCTTAGGAAGCAATGGTCCCCATTGCGTTGAGTTCCTCCATGAGATGAGGGAAATTCTGCTGCACTTGGTCCTTGGTGAGCCACTTGCCCTGGTGAAGGAGTTGTCCTGCTTTGACAACTCGATACAGTTGGATATTCTGCTGGCGAGTGTGCTTGATCTGTGTGTCCATGATCTGATCAGTTGCAACTTGTTCCATGCAAGCTGGATTTAACTCTGTGGGTGTGAGTTGTTCTGCAATGTCGGACGTCTCTAGTAATGGTGGAAAGTATGGCCGAAGGCGATCGACATTGAACACTGGGTGCAGGCCAAGGAATGGGGGAATGCTGAGCTCAAATGCATTGTCTCCCACAACCTTGGTAATGGTGTAAGGGCCATATCGAAGTGGCCTGAGTTTCCGATAGGCTCCAGTAAGGCGTTCCTTTTGCAAATGCAACCAGACTTTGTCACCCACTTGAAACTTGTGTGGCACCTGATGTTGATCATGTCGCTGCTTGTACTTGGCATTTGATTTCTCCAGAATGTCATGGACCTGCTGGCGAATATGTTGGATGTGCTCAATGAATTTGTTTGCCTTATCTTTTTCGGACTGGACATGAGCAGAATCTGTGTGAGTAGCTGCAAATGGCATGGCCACATCGATGGGACATAGTGGCTGGAATCCCAATCCCACCTGGAAAGGGCTGTGCCCAGTCGAGCTGTGGAGAGCCCGGTTGTAGCTGTGTTGAACATAGGGGAGGCTCTCGTCCCATGTGCGTGGATGCTTTGAGTTGTACATGCGTAGAATGTGTACGATCATCCTGTTGACGACCTCAGTCTGGCCATCAATTTGAGGATGGAAGGCTGTGGACTTAGTGAGTTTGGTGTCCAGCATCGACCAGAGGCTAGACCAAAATGTACTGAGGAACCTGCTGTCCCGATCTGAAATGATAGACTGTGGGATCCCAAAGTGTACCCATACTCGTTCAAAGAAGAGTTTAGCAGTGGCTTCTGCTGTGATATTCTTCTTGCAGGCCGCCATAATGGCCATCTTCAGAACCTGTCGACGACCACAAAAACATAGTCATTTCCATGCCTAGTGGAAGGGAGGCCTGACATGTAATCCATGGAGATGGATTCCCAAGGTCGACTAGGGGTAGGCAGCGGGGTATAGAGGCCTTGCTTCTTGATGGTCGGTTTGGCAATGGCGCAAGCAGTGCATGATCTGATGTACTTCCCGACATCTTGTCGAAGATTCGACCAATAAAAATATTTTTGTAGTACTGCCACGGTTTTCTCAACCCCAAAATGCCCAACGGCCCGACTGTAGTGTGCTTCCCAGATCATCTTGGCACGCTCGCTTGAAGGAACACAAAGGTGACCCAGGTGGCATAACAGGTCGTCCTGGAGGTGAAAATATGGAACATGCTGACCCTCCAAGAGTGTCTGGTATGTGTGGCCGAATTCTGGGTTGCTTTTGTAGAGCAGTGGTCAATCAGAAGTCTCGTGCTCACAAGAGTTGAGCACGGTGGTTAACGCCATGATCGATGGTCGACTGAGGTAATCTACAACATTATTGGTGCTACCCTTCTTATACTTGATATTCAAATGGAACTGTTGCAGGTATGGGGACCACTTCTGATGGCGATCATTCTGCAATTTCCCTTGGGTCTGTATGAACTGCAGGGGTCGGTGGTCCGTGTGGATGACTGTGTCCTTCCCTAAAATGTAATGCTTCCATTGTCGGTAGGCCTGCACAATGGAATACATCTCTTTTTCATAAGTGGGATACTTCCGGACTGTGTCTGAAAGTGTCTCACTGTGATATGCCACTGGATGCCCGTATTGAGTAAGGACTGCCCCAATAGCATAGTCAAAGGCATCTGTCTCGACCTCAAATGGTTGTTGCAAGTCTGGTAATGCAAGAACTGGTGCTGTGCAGAGTCAGTCTTTCAATTCTGTGAATGCCTTCTGTTGAGATTCAGACCAAAAAAATTTTGCTTTCGCTCCTCCCTTGGTGACCTGACTCAAGGGCCAAGTGGAACTCCTTTCTTAAGCAAACGCATAAATCCCGTGGTAATCTTGGCGTAATTTTTTATAAATATTCTCAAGAAATTTTCCTTTCCTTGGAGACTTTGAAGTTGATGAATGGAAGACGGGGGAGGCAACTGAATTATTGCCTCAACCTTGAAAGGATCAACTCAAATCCCTTCAGTCGATATGATGAATCCTAACAATCGACCAGGTGTGACCGCAAAAACACACTTATTTGGATTCAACCATATTTTATAAAAACAACATCTCCCAAAAACTAACTGAAGGTGGCTGGGATGATCTGTTCTCTTTCGAGAACGAGCAACTAAGTCATCCAAGTATGCTTCGATAACATGTTTGATGTCGTGGAAAGCATAAGACATGGCCCATTGAAAAGTAGCTCCAACATTTTTAAGACCAAAATGCATCTTCTTGTATGCAAACGTGCCACAGGGACAAATAAAGGTTGTCTTGTGCTGGTCCTCTGGATGGATAGTAATTTGATTGTAACCAGAGAATCTGTCCATGAACAAATATATTTCATTACCTGCACACTCATCAACAATTTGATCAATAAAAAGCATGGGGTAATTATCCTTTGGACAAGCTTTATTCAAATCCCTAAAGTCGATACATAGTTGGATCGTTCCTTGCTTTTTATCCACCGGGACTGGATTGGAAACCCACTCCGTTAGGGGAACGGGGTATATAAAACCCGCCTTAAGCAACTTTTCAACTTCAACTTTAATAGTTTCTGCTTTCCGAGGATTAACCGGTCACAGCTTCTGATGAATAGGTTTGGCATTTTCATATGTTTGGATCTCATGTTGGATTATAGATGGATCAATTCCAGGCATTTCCTCATAAGACCAAGCGAACACATCTTGAAACTCTTTAAAGAGGTCGGTGTAAATTTGAATTTCTTCAGGGGAACAATCAGCTTCGATGAACACATTTTCTATAACTTTAGGATTCCTAGAGATGTTTATAGGTACAATTCTTGAGATAACCAAAATATTACCTTCGACAGATAATTGTGTTGAAGCCAAAGAGTTTGAAACTATACAAACATCGCTGGTAAGCAGATTGGAAAACTTGGATTCAACTTCATGCAATGGAGGAAGAAAATATGAACGATGATGTAAATCTTCCCATGGTCGATCCACACCCATCATTGCCTCCAAAATTGCTTCTTCAGATGGTAAAACTGTATCTAGGAAATCTAGAGCTGAAGTAGAGTCAAGGGTCCAAGCTGGAGCCACATCACCATCTAACTCCTCCTCTGAAAAAGGAGTGGGATGGTTCTCTGTAGAGTTAACAATAGATTGATAGCTAAGATTTGCTGTAGACATGGGAAATGCCATTCCACCAACCTACCCTCCATCTAATGTGGTGGTAGATGAAGGTAAGGTCCAAGGGTTTGAAAAATAATGAGTTTGAAAGAACTCTTTCTGTGAAGGCCCCCTAGAGGATGAAATTGCATTGATTCTAGTTGTAGGAGGAGGAAGATCAAATACACCCATCAAAAAAGAGTACATCCCAACTCCTAAATTCTCAATAGGTTGATGGGGATTATCCACCAATGGAACGGTAGAATCCGAAGTTGCGTGGGATTCACCTGGAAAATAATCTAACTAATCAATTTTAACAATTCTCCCCTCATGAGGAAAACAAAGGATGCGGAATAAAGATGAAACTATGGCATCCATCTCGTAATCCAATTCCTTCCTAAGAGGTGGTTATAATCTAGGTTGGCATCAATGATTTCCACCTCAATATTTACGACCTTTCCCCCAACACATATAGAAAAGGCTGGGATGATTCCGTGTGGCATATGAGAATGTCCATCAAATGCTATCAAGAGAGTCAGTGAAGGAACAACTAAAAGTGATCCAATGGCCTTCCAATATGACATAAACATTACGCATGTGGAAGCTCCCTCATCTATAATTGTCTAAAAAATATTTGTTTTTCGGTAAGTAGACTTTATCTGGAAAGACATATGGTGAGGAAGTCTCTTTTTGACATTCAACGTATCAAAAGTGAGCACTAAATAATTCTTTGGATCCACTACATTGATTGTCGAAAGAAAAGCACTTCTCTGAGCAGGACACGACTGGAGTACCTCCAAAGCAAACATAGTACAAGGACTTTGAGCCAGATCTTCTATAATCGAGTAGTTATGGGCTGCCCGAGCATTAGGGTTAATAGTCGAGTGCTTTTCAGAACCTTTCGGGATCCGAGGTATAGAATCAGCAGAGGGTCGCTCAATATGAAGTGGGTATGTGGTTTGGGGAACAAATTTAGACTTAGACGTTTCCGTTTCACCATAATCGCATGCTCGTGTAGCAATGTCGACATGAGAGTTCGTCATATACACATTTGAGGAATTTTCCCCTTCCTGGTTGCCCCCTATGGAGGTATCAACATTTGAGTTTGCACCAAAAAGTAATTGCCGCCCATGGGGAAAGGGTTAGTCAGAATAGCTTGGGAGCTAGAGGACCCTTGCTGCACTAACAAGCGATGAGCATCTTGTATCTTAGGTTAGAGGTGATTCAAATGATGTCCATTGCATAACTTGCATGGAAACTTAACCTTTTTCTTGGACTCTTTTCTACCCTCATCGACACCGTTGCCAGGTTTGTTCGCGTTTCCTTTCCCTTCCTGGTTCTTCTTCTTACCTCGTGCTTTCCTCTTCCCATCGGATTGTTGATTTCCTTCGGGGTTAGAGGCTTGGACAACGTTTATAGAGGTAGGTTGGGAAGGTGAAGGTGTAGACAGTGCTGCCTGGTTAGAAGAAGTGGTTTGTAGAGACAACTACTGCAATTGGTTCAAAAGGTTCACCGTATTTGCGTCAATTGATCCAACTATACCATTAGCATGAGGGCTTGGCGTCGGTTTGGCTAAATCAACCTTAGATCTAGGAGCATCAAGTAGAATTTTCTGAAGAGTCCCAGACTGAGAATATATCAGTTCTAATTATTGGGCTCGAAAAATATCTTGCTCTTCTGAATAAACACCGGAAAGAGAAACATCCTTTGAGATCTTAGGATGTAATGATTTGAGAAACCATTCGAGAAGGAACTTTGGTGGAATTTTGGTTGGATAAGCCTTTTTCTCCTTCTCCATTCCTGGATGTGATCCAAAATGTGAGTTTCCGTGTCTTGCTTAAAGTTGGCCAGAAGTTCAATTCCAACTTCATAGCGGACAAGAAATTGAAAATGGTTCAAGAAAATATTAGCCAAATCAGCAAAAGAAGTATAGGTGCCCCGTGGAAACTCTATATACCATTTGGCCACATTTCCGATTAGGGTGTGCTGAAATAACCTCAACCTGATCGAATAATTTATTAGGGAGTTGGATGAGCAACATAAGTGAAATGTGGTCACGTGGTCTCCCAGGTCTTCACCATTCTTCCCTTTGAACTTTGTAATATCCGAGGGAAGCTTAGTTGGGACCGGAGGCCAAGCCAGATTGTACCTAATTGGATTATTTTTCAATTTAGTTAAGTCTAGCAAATTAAGTGTAGCTAGAAAAGGAAGTCGTGGGGGACCTTGGGAATTCCATCCAAAGTGGGTGGGGTTCCCAAAGGTCTGAAAAGAATGACCTGGATTTTGAAAGGCACCAGGTTGCCCGAAGTAACTCATAGAGCCTACTGAACCAAAAGGTGATCCTTGTGGTCTAGCAAAATTCGGAGTTTGACCAACTCCTGCCGAAAATCCTCCGTAACCAGTGAAGTTACCCCCTAACGAAGTATTAAAAGGGGCTGACAGCCCCTGATAAGGGTTCCATGCATTAGCAAAGGGTGAAAACTTTGAAACGAATTAACCAAGGAATATGACACATTCCCTTGTTGGCCGAAAACTTGATTCCTAGCTCCTATCCCACTAACCACAGGGTTTGTCCAACTCTGGAAGGGGTTACTACCTTGACTCGTAAAGGGAAAATGCATTGACCCTACTATCGGATTGGAATGTGGTATATGACCACTTCAAAATGGGAAACCCTGAAAAGAAGCCGATCCACTCATCATGGATGTAGAGGCGGTCGATGGTATGTTCAAAGGATCTGAAGAAATACCTTGAGATGACATTCCAAAAGGGAAGAATCCAAAACTAGACGTAGCAGCTTGAGAATTTCCACTCATTGACGGAATGGAAGTGGACCCAAATATAGTTGTGTTGGGAGTATTATAAGGGTTGGAAATAGTTCCTCCCCCTTGTACAAATATGGGAGTCTGCATGCTCGCAACACTCGTCATAGATGCCATGCTTCCGACAGTGGTTATCAAAGGGATAGATGTATGTAAACCTGGGCTCGAAGGCCTGTGAGTCGAAGTTCCAACGTATAAAAAAGCTTCTGGATGGTTAGGAGCAAGAGGAGAATTCGGAGCCGCAACCGACTCTGAAAGCTCTTCTACTTCAATGCTATCTTCTGACTGGAAGAGTACTCGAGAAAGAACTAGTGTGTTCCTCTCTAACTCTGTATTCGTACCAGGTCTATCTTGTGAACTAATGCCCCCAAGTGGAGGATCAATCTCTGATGTGCCTACTGCCACTGGTTGGAAACCATTGGCAGAATCGCTCCTATGCCTTCTAGGAGAAGGCTTCGAACTCGTAGGTGATAGCCCAAAAAGTCTCTTGGACCATCGAGATGGTTGGTCAAGCACTTTGAATTATTTAAAAGATCTATTTAAATACTAAAAAATTATAAAGCTAGGCTGACTAGGAGCACAGAAGACTCACTAAAATGTCCCTAAAGATATCGGCAATCAAACAAATCTCAAGTATTTCTGCTACAGGTGATTAGGATCGGACGCCAAAATACAAGAAAGTTAATAATAAGGGCCTTCCGAAAATAGACTGGGGTAATTACGCCCCAGGACTACTAGCGAAGGTATCAAAGGTAGTTACGCTGACCTCCAGAGAACAGCCTTTTTCGGTGCAAGCCCCCAAGCTTCGAAAGGGTGTCCTCCAGAAGTACTATTGAACGTGATACAACGTCAACCTCAGGTGCCATGGGATTCCCCCCCGCAGCCACTTGTGTGGTTCCTAGGATAGGCAACTATGGTCACCAACTCATATCAGAAGCCAGGCAGAACAGTCGTGAGGTAGGATCCAACAAGTAAGAGAGGGGGTATCTCTCGTCCTTATCTTCACTAACCCTTGTGCTTTACTCCCAGTCACGGAGCTTTCCCGATCTCCCTAATGCTATTGGATTTCGCTCATTAATCAAACTTCTTTTTTTTGAAATTTAGAGTAGCCTTGGAGAGTTAACTCTTCTCTCGCCTAATCCAAGGCCCTAATAAACCTAAACTTGTTGGTGTATTCTGATGACAATACAAAATTTCTAGTTTATTTTAATTAAGCGCTTGATTTTAATGGTTGTTCTTTTAAGTCAAGGGTATAGATGGAAGTGAAACCAATGGTGTTTGTATGACGCAAAAGAAATCAATGAAAAACTAACTGCATGAATGCAATCATTTGGTCTTCGATGAAAAGAGATCTCTACGTGGGTTCTATGACACTTCTATAAAGCAAAATACTTTTTCTTTTTCTTTTCTTGAAACATACTTCACACATGCAAAAATTAAAAAGACTACTTGATGCTTTAACAATGCAAACTACCCTAATGCACGGTGTAATGAATATGCAAGATCTTAAATCACTCTAAAACGAAAATGAAAGTAATTGTTTATAACTATTAATAAGCCAACTTGAGTATTGAAGAGGATACAAATTTTGAATACAAAATTCTCTCCAAACAAGAAGGAAAAATCGCAAAAGATCACAATTCACTTTAAAAAGTCAAAAGAAACCAAAATCAAACTTGGCAAAAGAAAACAAAAACAATGTTTTTTGAGATATTTTCTTTTTCAAGAAACAACCAAAACAACTTTTTGAAATCACTCTAAATTCCACTAAAACTCAAAGATCGAAAGAAGAGCACAAGGATTCCTTGCAAGTTACAAACTCGAAAATGAACGAAAACTTGAGCAAAAAGGCTTAAACTTGTACTAAACGATCCAAACAGCAGCAAAGATCTTGACAAATTGACCAAGAAGCCAGGAAAGAAATACTTTCAAATTCATCAAAAAGACTTTCAAAAAGCAAGAAAAGTTGTAAGGCCACAAAATGACGGAAAGCAAAGCAAGTAGATCAAAAACCGAGCTTGACATTGAGATTGAAAACAATCTCCTATTTTGGAGGACTAGAACAATCAAGAACTTCTGAAACGAAGCCTTGTGTGCCAAAACACAAATCACAAACTCGCTCAAAAGGTAAACCTAGGCCTAATATGTTCAATGAGGAAGAGACTTTGAAACAGTAAGCTTGCAGAATAATGAAATTCTTCAGACAAAAATTGACCACTCATAGACTAAGAAAACCAGGTAACAAATCTTTCTGAGCAAAGAGATTTGGAAAAAACAATGAAAAAAATGGTATACGCGACTGTGTTCAAGCACAAAGGCATGTACATGCGCTTCTGATAAAGGAAACTCGCATATATGCGTGTTCACTTCACATAAACAAGGAAGTGTACGCTATTGTAAACAGAGTAAAGTGTGTATATAAATCTTTGCAAGAAAAATAAAAAACAAAGCCAGATCAAAAAGATCAGACTTGAGGTTTGAGACTCTACTAGACCAAGTAAGACTGTAACAGCAAGCAAACCAAAGACTGAGCCCTGATTGACACTGAACAACCCAAACTAGGAATAACAAGATTATTATCCCTAGTGGGGTTGCCAATTCTGTTACGGGAATAAGTACCCTAATGCTTTGGGTTAGAACCACAACAGAGCAGAAGCAGACTACAACAAGAAACACTCATACAACTCAGGAAAAATGCTTATATAAACAAACTATGTAAGAGCGACCGTACCCGGATTTCCTTCATTTGAGTAGGTCCCACAGGGTTTAGACCCTCTGCAACCTCCGATGTTCTTCAAACCTGAAAATCATTCAATTCGAACATACATAGCAGTATAGAGGTAAAGCATATTCATGAAATTTAACTTTATATCATATAAGCTAATGATCAGTTATACATCAAAATAACATTCGTACATGAATTACAACACAATTTGATGCATAAACAAAGTTATTTTCAGAAACAAGACAACATTTCTTTTATTGCAGTAAGCTATAAATAACATGGAAAGAATTCACCTGAGTCTTCTTCTTCCGGCTTCAAGTGGAACAATCCTCTGGATTCGTCCTATCCCAACCTTCAACAATCTTCTTCCATAGCCAACACCATGATATCTCAAGCAAGAGGGAGGATATCTATAATCAAGGAAACAAGGGTTTCCTGAAGCTTGGGGAAGTGCATGAGGCACATCGATACATCAGACTCAGTCAGGGATAATCTTAGTACAATAACTCTATCTCTTCTCCTCCTTAAGGCCTTCCCATAGAAGTCTATTTATACTTTTGCCAATTAGGTTTTTAGTTGGGAAATAGTTGGGCCACGAGCAATAGGAGGTAATCGATAGGTAAAAACCGTGAACTCCGCCCATAATTAAGGAAATTTAATTTTTTTTAAGTGTTTTAACACATATACGCGGTTTGGGTATTGACTAACCCGCGTGTAAATGCTTTTAACTCAGGGCAAAGTAGCGTACAGGGAATAAAACACTACTTTTAAAATATTTGGACCAAGTCTGGAAGGAGGGTTTGCCCTAGGCCATAAACCAAGCATCACAAATACCAAGGGTGATAAATGGTGCTATAACATTGATGTACAAAAAATTTAGGAAGAAAACAATTTAGGCATCGACCTATTAACATTTCCCGCTCATACCACTCATAGATTGCAACCCCTTGATGTTAGTGTGTTTGGCTCTTTCAAGAATGATTTCTGGTCAGAGTGTGCTACATGGATGGAAAAGAATTTAGGGGTTGAGGTGAAAAGGTTCGAGCTAGCAGAGCTTGCAAGTAAAGCATTTAAAAGGGCTCCGACAACATCAAATATCAAGGTGGGCTTTAGGAGGATAAGAATCTAGCCACTGAATTATGATGCTCTTATGCATGATACTGGTTGTAGCTAGGCATGTCATATGGATGGTCAGGAAGAAGGACATGTCGAGACAGGTGTTGAACTGCAAGAAGAAGTAAAGAACATGATGATGTGCTTGCAACTAGTAATACGATTTCCCTCTCTCAAGGACACTTATATGGTGATGATGATGAACATGTATGTGAAACATAGTATAA
Organism: Pinus tabuliformis; assembly: GCA_031772625.1. Taxonomy (NCBI): domain Eukaryota; kingdom Viridiplantae; phylum Streptophyta; class Pinopsida; order Pinales; family Pinaceae; genus Pinus; species Pinus tabuliformis. The sequence continues at coordinate 141,792,858 of CM062815.1, forward strand.
TAACGATCAAATTGACAGTAACATGGAGGTCGTTCTACCAACTCAAGAACATGGAACTTTTGTTGCTAATATTGTTAATGAAATTGTTGAACATGCAGTTGACAATGAAGATGTATTTGAAAATGACATTGTTGATATTGCACTAGGAAGCAACAATGACCAATTGACATTGCCAAGCAAAGTAACCCCACCATCATGGCTAGTAGAAGCCATGATTAATTTTTAATGAACATAGTGTCTCAAGAACCAATTAATAAAGCATGAACATGCCTTCACAACCAGCAGAATTAAACAATGAAATTGTTCATTTTTTGTGGACAATAGATCAATGGAAGAAGATGAAGCACATAATGAGGCATTAGATGAAGATAACAATATAATTCAATCAGTTGTCTCATATACTGAAAGGTAAGTGCCAAGCAATGACATGCAGGTGGGAGGTGTGGATAAGTTACTTGGTCAGTTCCTAAAGCTATCAGTAGAGAGAGTGTCAATGAAAAAAGAAAGAAAGGAACACTGTGTAGTCTTTGTTTGGTCTGAAGTTCACAGTTACTTACCTCAAAAGACTATATAAACCTATTAGTTGAGTCTGAAAAATAGATATTTGAAATTTAGGAATTAAAACAGAAAAAGAAGGATCTAGCCAAGGAGAAGAAGGAAACAAGGATTGTTGCAGCACAATGTCGAGCAAATGAAAGGCTTCAAAGAGAGAAAGTAAGGCAAGAGAAGCACCAACTAAAACAAAATTTGGAAAGACAGGAAAAGGAAGAAAGAAAGGCTAACCAAATGCTTGAAAAGGAACAAGGGATGACCGATATGGTTGACAATGATGCAAGCACAACTGATGAAACCAGGATTATGTCAAACACATTAGACAATATTGCAGATAATACACCATTATTCCAAGACCTCATAAACATTCAAGTGCCTCACTATCAAAATGGGGGTTTACCCACTTTCCTTATTCCTACCAGAGGAGGTGTCAATTCTATATATGCTCATCACACACCTCCACTTAATGCAGGGTTTAGTAGCGCAAATGTGAGGTATGGGTACTCAATTTATCCATGGCTAGAAGGGGAAAATTGGACTCCATCATATGGAATCAATCAACCACATCCTAATCAACCATTTTTAGGTAGGCTAACCTACTTGGCTCAAGCAGGCAACTCAACGAGTTTTGGCACTGAAAATTCTCAAGGCCATAAAGAATAGGGGTGTCATATGTTTTTGGTTGTAACCACATTATGATGTGGATTTTGGATGGACTGTCTCTTTTTCTTGTCACATGAAGATTTTGGCTTACAATCTAGGTTGATTTATTTCATACTGTATGCGGCATTGTAACCAAAATCGATCTTAGAAGGAACATCTATAGTCTATTATAATGGAGAATTTTGACACAATGACATGAGAATGAAAATAATAGCTTCTATTATGTTTTTACACACCAATGGATTAACAACACATTTATAACTTCTATTATGCTTCTACATTTATTGTTTCTATTATGCTTCAAAACGAACCTTACTTCAAAGAAAACATTTTATAACAACAGAAATCCTGCTCTAGAAAAGAAGAAATGAATAAAAAAAGGCAGAAACAATATAAAGGAAATGGATTATTACCACTAAATTGAGCCAAATAATGCATCAACAAGGCAAGAGAATAATTAAATGAACATTTCTCATCCCAAATCAAGCCCAAGAAAGTGTCAGTCTTGACACATTCTAGACTGGAAAACCAATGCACAAATGAGCTCTAGATCAAACTCCAATAACCCCTTAAATCGCAAATCAAAACCCATTCAGAATGCATTGGCATCCACTATGAGTGCCATAAAATGAACCTTACTTCAAAGATAACATTTTATAACAACAGAAATCTTGATCTAAACAAGAAGAAATGAATAAAAAAGAAGACACAATAATAATAAAGGAAATGGATTCTTACCACTACATTCACAAACACTACATAACTCAGCTAACAGCACATAAATGATAGTCAAAAGTTTTAAAGCAGCGCCAAAACCAATTACAAACTTGAAAGCAAAATAGTTTTTACATTAATATTTAAAAAGGTGTGACAAAGATATTAACAACAATTAGAAATAGATCATTTTGAGGAAAACAAAATACATGTCAATCTAAAACATCACATATGGGATCTGTACTTGCAAAAATATGTTTTTTCTTATGGTAATTTGCACTTGAAAATTTAAGATAGGAAATCAAGCCATCATACTATTGAAGAAGATATCAATAGTTGACTTGGGCAATATTCTAATTGCTTCTAATTTCAAACTAAGGATGAAAACCAAAATAAATTCTACTAAACTGAGCTAAATAATGCATTAACAAGGCAAGAGAATAATTAAATGAACATTTCTCATCCCAAATCAAGCCCAAGAAAGTGTCTGTCGTGACACATTATAGATTGGAAAACCAATGCACAAATTAACTCTGGATCAAATTGCAATAACCCCTTAAATCCCAAAATCAAAACCCTTTCAGAATGCATTGTCATCCATTTTGAGTGCCATCAAAACGAACCTTCAAAGACAAGATTTTATAACAGCAGAAATCCCGCTCTAGACAAGAAGAAATGAATAAAAAACAAACACAATATAAAGGAAATGGATTATTACCACTGCATTCACAAAGACTGCATAACTCAGCTAACAACACATAAATGATAGTCACAAGTTTTAAAGAAATGCTAAGGCCATTTGCAAACTTGAAAAAATTAATTTTCACATTAATATTTAAAAAGGTGTCACAGAGATATTAGCAACAATTAGAAATAACTCATTTTGAGGAGAAAAAAATACATGTCAATCTAGAACATCACATTTAGGATTTGTACTTGCAAAATATGTTTTTTCTTATGGTAATTTGCACTTGAAAATTTAAGATAGGCAATCAAGCCATCATATTGTTGAAGAAGATATCAATAGTTGACTTGGGAAATATTCTCATTGCTTCTAATGTCAAACTAAGGATGAAAACCAAACTAAATTCTACTAAACTGAGCCAAATAATGCATCAACAAGCCAAGAGAATAATTAAATGAACATTTCCCATCCCAAATCAAGCCCAAGAAAGTGTCAGTCTTGACACATTCTAGACTAGAAAACCAATGCACAAATTAGCTCTGGATCAAACTGCAATAACCCCTTAAATCCCAAATCAAAACCCATTCAGAATGCATTGTCATCCACTCTGAGTGCCATCAAAATGAACCTTACTTCAAAGACAACATTTTATAACAACAAAAATCCTGCTCTAGACAAGAAGAAATGAATAAAAAAAAGCAGACACAATATAAAGGAAATGGATTATTACCATTGCATTCACAAACACTACATAACTCAACTAACAACATAGAAATGACAGTCAAAAGTTTTAAAGCAGCGGCAAGACCAATTACAAACTTGAAAGCAAAATCGTTTTCACATTAATATCTAAAAAGGTGTTACAAAGATATTAGCAACAATTAGAAATAACTCATTTTGAGGAAAAAAACTACATGTCAATTCAGAACATCACATCTAGGATCTATACTTACAAAAAGCAAGCATAAAAATTCCAAGAGAAGCGTTTAACAGGAAAACCCGAAAGGAAATCCTGCATGTCTCTTCTTGAAGATAAGAGGAAACTGTTTAAACCAGTAATGATCAAATTGTAACAATCTACTAAGAGTGTAGGCACCTGTATCACTTAAACTTTAGCTACTAATGTAACAGAGTGAATAGAAAAACATAGTTTGATTACCACAAAATGTGTTTTCATTAAGAGCGGTGGAAGTATTAAACTCACCATCAGTTCCTTTACTAGAACATAGAAAATTTTAAATGAATTGGCACGGTAAACTCTATGAATGAACTTAGGGACTGAGGATTGGTGTTCCATTAAACATTTCCAGGTTCCATTAAACATTTTCATATTAGCAATAAGTCATATCGCATATACAGCGAAAGAATTACAAAACTGAAAAGCAAATTGAAGATTATGCAGTAGTCATATATGAACATATCTATAAAACAATAGTAGAATCATTTTGACATGCATTATGAATCTCAGTAAGACAGTAAAGATGTGCGTAGCTCTACAACACAATTACATAAACAATAAACTTCGTGCCATGACATAACATAACTTGAGTGATCATTAAAGATCACAATTGTTAACTTATGTCTGTTCACCATTAAAATGAACAACGAAAGGAGAAAATTGAATTCAAACTCTGATTAGTTATTTACATCAAACAAAGAATCAAGAACAAGTACATAATTCTTCCATATAGATATTAAATCAGTTGCAATTGATAAAACTGGTGCGCAAAGCTAATAGGGGACATAAGAACAATAATAAATCTAACTTAAGCCATGAGAAATTATTCACCTCAGATAGAGAATTAAAAACAAGTACAATCCTTCAAATGTGAAGGCTAAAGCAGAGTCTCAAGAAACTGCAATAACCCCTTAAATCCCAAAGCCCCAATTTCGATTCAGCGATAGTAGAGGGCAAAACAAGACCCAAACACAATAACGCTACAACCAAACTACAATAACCCTTAAATCCCAAAGCTCCAATTTCAATTCAGCGACAATAGAGGGCACAACAAGACCCAAACCCAATAACCCTGCAAATAAACTGCAATAACCCCTTAAATCCCAAAGCTCCAATTTCTATTCAATGACAATAGAGTGCACAACAATACCCAAACCTAATAGCCCTGCAAGCAAACTGCAATAACCCCTTAATTCCCAAAGCCCCAATTTTGATTCAACGACAGTAAAGGGCACAACAAGACCCAAACCCAATAACCCTGCAAACAAACTGCAATAACCCCTTAAATCCCAAATCCCCAATTTCGATTCAATGACAGTAAAGGGTGCAACAAGGCTCAAACCCAATAACCTTGCAAATAGAGCTGACAGAGCTACGCAAATAGAGCTAACAAAGCTACGACAAAGAACAAAATCAAGTGTTGTTAAACACAAAACTGCAAACAGAGCTAAATTAAATTCCCAACAACGAATTGCAGTGTTAAAAAACACAGAGTGACCGGTTGGTAGGATTTAGAATCCTACAAGAGAACCGCGGAAGCCACCACCATGTCCAAATGTTGCCCCAAACGTCGCCAGACCTCCTTTACGTCAGTGATACACATTACTTTCAACAAAAACAGAGAAAAGTGAACAATAAACACAAAAATTGCAGCCAATTTTGCCAAAAACCCATAGAAATTCAGTAGTCGACCACCGACTTGCATGTCGACCACGAAACTTGCTCAAATCCCTGACTAGCTCCTTCAAAAACAAGGACAAGCGCCGAACAAACCTCCCACTAGCTCCTTCGCAAACAAGGACAAGCGCTGAACGAAAAACCACATAATCCCCACGAACCAAGTGAACGGACAAAGGCAAAACCACAAACCCAAAACCAACCTCTACAAATAACAATGTCGGTTGAGCATCGCTACATTGGCAGACCGGGTGAACAGGCAAAGGCTAAATGATAAAGGCGAAACAATAAACCCAACACTAACCGTTGCAAACAAAAATGCTAGCTGAGCAGCGCTACAATGGCAGACCAGGTGAACAAACAAAGGTGAAACAGTTATTGGAGCCGAAACAGGCCATTGTCGACAGAGCAAAATGCCCACACACTGGGCTCGGACAAGATAACACAAGACATGAAACACAACTCACATAACCGCCCGCAATAAACCCCAAACCCTCGAAAGTGCGAACATTAATGACTCCCAACAACCACGACACGTGGCTGCGAACGATAGACACTTGTTGTAAAAAATATCTAGTAGGGTCTACGTTGATTGCCAACATAAATGAGAAGAATATCTAGTAGGATCTAGGTCGATTACCAACATAAACAAAAAGACGCACAAGTAATGACATCCCTTCCCTACACTTATCGGTAAATAAACATTTTTTTTAAACATATGAACCAAGACGTTCATAAAAATTAATGAACGAAAACAAGTATTCAATTATTGTTTATAGTGTATGGTGCAATTGAAAATGTAACATAAAAAATTTGTTTTTTCATAAAAAACTAAACCATTCACATAAAATTGAAAACAAGAAATATAAATAGAACTCTTAAGTTACAATGAAATCACAATTATAATATTCTTTACTTCATTTTAAAAGGTCGAAGAAGAAGAAAACTTCTCATAGCTTCACTTATTATAATACATAGTTATTATTGTTCTCCTGAATATCTCTGTAAACTTCATAGTCAGTACCCATAGATACACTGCATGCTACTTGTACCGTCAAGGCAGTAAAGTAAAAGCAGTAGAATTATCTATTTGGAAGTGGAGGCGTGAGATATTCCAGCGTAAAATGGGCAACCCTCTGTTCCTTTCTTATACTCCCCATAACTCCCCTCAGCTTCTCCTTTCAAAAGTCCTACACAAAGCTCTGCAGGGTCGTAGTACACTTCCACCTCCACAATCCTCAATTTCTCGTCAACCTGCACAACATTAACAACTGTGCAGTTATTAAACACTTTTCCCTAACCATAATAAATGTCCACTTCAATCAAATTGATTGCAGACCGTTATGTCAGTCTGATGTAAGGATTGCATACCGTTATGTCAGTCTAGCTAGTATCAAAATTTTTTGGGCATTCAAAATTTTAAAATTCTACAATATAGTCTAGATTTCTAAAAAAAAAACCATAACAAAATTTCAACTATTTTCCGGACTAAATAAACTACTCTATATAGATATCAGTATTCTCTTAAAATATGGCAGCACATTAAAATGGGTTTTAGTACTGAATAGCTGCACGAGCTGCAGGATTCTGGAATACTTTTTAAGAATTGATTAGACATTTAAGACAGGTGCGGTGCAGTGTGCTGACCTTAGCAATAGCAATTCCAATGAATTGCACGGTTTCTCCAGTTGGTTTATGACCTTTGAAAGGCCCTTCCATGACACCCCAGTGCCTGAACTTGAAAGTTACAAGTGGGGGGCCTGTATACACTTGAACCACTTCCCAAGCAAATCCTCTGGGAAACGAAGTTCGAAAGATATCATGAGAAGACTCGAATGTTTCCATGGACGTCTTGTAGTATTGAAATTCCTCCGGCAAAGATGTCTGAAGGAGTGCGTTGTAGCTTCCCATAGCCAGGGTCTCTTTTCCTGATAACGCAGGCCTTCCTGCAATTTCACAAGGTACCTGCCTCTATCATTACTTGTCAATTCTAACTGCACACTCACACAAGTGAGGTCTGTATCTTAATATATATCTGAAATATTACCGTTAACTCTCATAGAGAAGCTGGAAGGGTCAATTGTTTTGAAGTCTTGTATGTTTGTCTTGTGAGACAGCTCCATCTCCCACGTTTTCACCAACTTCTCAACAGTTTCTTCCAGGGAACCTTTTGGCCATACCTGCACATATTCATTGACCTAACTGCTTACTGCATCTGGCAAACTAAATGGTGGAAGACAACAGATTCAGATTGCAAATACAAACACAAACCTCAGTTCGGCCTTCTTCAAACAACTTGTTGACCAGATCGTAAGTGGGTGGAACCCCATGCCTCCATGCTGTATGCTTCTCAGCCTCCCCATTCATGTGAAGACGATATGGATCCAATTCAACTTGTTCTGTTGTTGTTGCTGCGGCTTCCTCAGGAGTTGCTGCAGACATCCTGATTTGTTGGTTGGTCAAATAAGAGAAGATGAGAAGAGGAATTTTAAGAAAAGATGAGATGGGGAAACTTGGGCTCCCAATGATTCCACACTGCTCAATATTTATAAACGGAACAAACCAGAAGTAAGCTAGGCTTTTACAGTGCGGTTAACACCCTAATTGTTATCTAAATTCTCCAACGTCATACTTTACCCTGGCTCATTCACCCAGAAATCATCAAAGTCTTCATGCATTGTATATATGATTATTAATGCTGCACGGCTAGATTATTGCAAAAGGGATTGGCCACCAATATATTTTTCTGGGCTATTGACCCATTAATATCTGGTGGCAGAGAAGTTAGTGATTTTATATTATAAATTATTTTTACTTGCGTGAACATTAAAATTTCATTCTATTCTATGTCCAAGTCAATATCCCAGGATATAAATCTTGTCTAACCGCGTACTCTAAAGAAAAGTGGAGAAGTTGCCTTGAAAATTATGGAAATTCTAAGTTATATTTACAGAAATTCAACAAGGATTTTTGTAAATCTAAGTTATAGTGGTTAAACTTTAAAATTTTGGGTGTCTTAAATATTCTTGATGGTGTTGAATCTATTTCTACCATCAAAAACACAATTCAAACACTATCTCTACAAAACAAATTTAAAATTTAAAATTTTTTTAGTCAGATTCGACCACAGCCCCGTCCTTGCCTAAAGGCCAACGATATATGCCCAGGTCAATGGTCCAGGATATAAAGGCCAATGGTATATGCCCAGGTCAATGGTCCAGGATATAAGCCTTGCCGAAGGGCCAGCAGTATATGCCCAGGTCAATGGCCCAGGATATAAGCCTTGCCCAAGGACTTTGGAATATATTCAAGAATCCAGTCTGTACGACATTATGTTAACATATGGACTCGCTAGTGGCTACTTTAATACTCTTCTGCACATGTCAGGGACTCTATCTTGCTTTGGGAATTGGTGAAGTTCATGTGGTTAGTTGAACCCATGACGCATTTGGAGATAGCCCCAAGACATGATTCGGTGGATTCATTACTTTAATACTGTTGTGCACATCTCGTTTCGTATTGGTCAAGGTCAATGTGATTATTTGACTCTATCTTTTGGGTTAGTGGTTTAGGTAATATAAAGTCGAAACATTATTTCTACAAGATAGTTAAAATGAAGAATTGAATACCATTAGAATGTAAATATAATAAATATATATTATTAAATATAAATATATCTTTGATTGGGGTGTTAACAAATATGTAGTGTTTGACGGGATTTAATTCATGGTTTTCTCATCAAGTTAACAACCTTTGTTGAGACCAGTGTCATTGTAGGTTTTTTTTGGGTTTGCATTTTCATTGTTCATTGGGTTGGTTGGGTTTTTTGAGCTTAGAAAGTCGAGACTCCACTTTGTAGGTCAGTGGAGTTTTTATTTTTATTTTTATTTTTATTTTCTAATCTAATGATTGAGGAACTTTTAGACATAGCTAAGGAATCTGGGTATTTATGTTCGATTTCAGGGTTGATTAATGCTACATTCATAGCTCTTCATTCCTAACATGGAAAAGCCTTCAACATTTTTCGACTTGAGACATATTTCTTTATGTAATATAATGTATAAAATGATTTCTAAAATCATTGCAAGCAAGATTAAATCTACATTCTCAAAGAACATTTCTCTAGAGCAATTTGGTTTTTTAGACAATAAACAAATACATGATGTAGTAGCCATCACTCAATAATGCATGCACTCTATTAAAACTTGTCAAATGGAAGCATACCTTAAGAATATCGACTTGATAAAAGCTGACGACAATGTGGATTGGGAGTTATTAAGGATGATCCTTCATAAGATTGGATTTGTGTTGAGATTTTCTGTTTTAGTCAAATAGGCAAAAATCTCTGAAGGATGACAACAATAGGGATTCAGTTCCTAGATTAGCTCCAGGTTGTTGGGAGGGAGTTAATGCCTCCTATATTTGATGTGAGGGAGTTATGAGGCTGTTAGATTCTCTATGCTATATAACAGGCAGTCATTCGGATGATTTGCTAAGAGAGTGTGAGGATTCCTTGATGTAATCTCCTAATTTGAATAATAAAATTCCTGATGCCTATGTTTGGTGGACGTAGCCCAGATTGGTTGGGTGAACCACGTTAAAAGCTGTGTCTTATGTGCTTGTTGATTTATTCTGCTATTGTGTTTAATTAATTTTGCTGTGCACTGATCCAACAATTGGTATCAGAGCATGTTGGAGGTGTTGCCTGGAGAAGCTGCCTGGAGGCGCTGTGTGCGTGACTGCTGATGCTGGCGGACTGTGCTGGTGCGGGCGTGAACCTGCCTGCGTGTGAATGCTGTTAGCGCTGAGCCTGGAACTGTTAGTGCGGTGCGCTGAGCGCTGGAACTGTTAGTGCGGTGCAGAGGTATGATAAGTAATGCATGATCCTGAATCGTTTTTTTTTAAATCGCTGGTGCGTATTCTGTAACATCAACAATACCTGCTGCGTAATAACATTGCTGGTGCGAATTAATACCTGGTGCGTATATATATATTTTAAAAACAGCACGGATTTATGTGAAAAAGAACAACAGCGTGTGAATATCCCTTGGAACAAAACACGGCGTGGATTTTTTTTCAGTTTGTAGCAGCGTGGATATATCTGTTTTACAAGCCGGCATTGTTTATATCTGTGCAACTGGTGCGCCTTTCCATTCAAAGTCCTTGTGTGGGTATGTGTTTAAACCAGCATGAATCTATAACATAATGGAAACATAAACGGTATTCCATAAACGGCGTAGTTTGCCATATATGCATTATGGTTTATATATATATATGTTTAAAAAGTTAACGCATGTGATATATACCATGTTAAGGTCATGGCAAGTGTAAATGGTGGAGTACGTATGATGGTAAAACGCATGTGGAGGAGTATGACATTATGTTTTTTAAACAAAAAGGGGAGTTATAAGGGTTATGTCACATGTTTTTCAAATTAAAAGGCTTTAAAAGTGTAAGGGGGGCTTAATTTTTTTTTTTTAATATAAAGGCAAAGGTACAAAGACATAGGCAGAAAATGTTTTGTGTAAAGCAAAGACAGCGAAGCATAGGCAGTTTTCTTTGTTATGTAAAAACAAAGGCATAGGAAATTTTGTTTTTTAAATTGCTGGTATTTCAAATTGAAATTGGAGATTCTTTGACAAGATGGCCAAAACACAAAGTGCCCGTTTTGAAATTGAGAAATTTAATGGCAAGAATAATTTTGAGATCTGGAAGGTGAAGATGCACGATCTGCTGGTTCAACAAGGTGTGGCGAAAGCACTGTTGGGGAAAAACAAAAGGCCTCCTTCCATGACGGAGGATGAATGGGATGAGATGGATGATAGAGCTCTGAGCGCAATTCGGTTATGTCTGGCGGACGATGTTCTGTTCAACATTGTGTCAGAGAAAACCGCCGCAGGCTTGTGGTCGAAGCTTGAGAAGCTCTACATGACGAAATCTTTGACAAATCAAATTCTCCTGAAACAGCAGCTTTACAGTTTGCGGATGAAAGAAGGTACCTCAATTGCTGATCACCTGAATGTTTTTAATACCTTGTTGGTGCAATTAAACAGTCTAGATGTGAAATTTGATTCAGAGGATAAGGCAATAACTCTATTATGTTCTTTGCCTAAATCCTGAGATCACTTTGTTACTTCCATAAGTTTTAGTACATCAGAAATTCTTGAGTTTGTCGATGTTGTTGGAGCCTTGTTGGCTGAGGAGACGAGGAAGAGGTCGAATGCAGACACCTCTACATCAGAGGTAATGATGGCCAGAGGTCGCTCACGAGAGAGACACTCCGGGGGAAAGCATAGCAACTCTTGTTCAAAATCCAAAGGAAAGAAGCCCAAGGTGAAGTGTTGGCATTGTGGCAAGGCTGGACATCTGAAAAAGGTTTGCTGGAAGCGAAAGCAGGCTGCTAAAGAAGGCTCTTCGACAGAAAAGAAGGAAGCCAACACCACAGATACAGGTTCAGTATCTGGTTCAGGTATGAGTGATGAAGTATTGTCAGTTAATATTTCAAAACATGATCAACATTGGTTGTTAAATTCTGGGGCATCTAACCACATGTGTATTCATAAAGATTGGTTTAAAACATATAGATCAATTGATGATGGTGTTGTGTACATGGGTAATGATGTAACATGTAATATTGTTGGGATTGGAAGCATACAACTACAAATGTTTGATGGCACAACCAAAATATTAACTGATGTGAGGCATGTACCAGATTTAAGGAAAAATTTGATTTCATTAGGAGCACTTGATTCAAATGGATATAAAACTGTAATTCAAGGTGGAGTTATGAAAATCTATAAAGGTATATTACTAGTGATGAAGGCTAAGAAAGTAGGAAATCTATTTCAGTTAGAAGGTAGAACTGGGTCAGATCATGTGTCTGTGTCTGAACATGACAGTAGTTCCATTCACTTATGGCATCAAAGATTGGGGCATATGAGTGAAAGAGGATTGAAAATTTTGGCTGACCGAAAGTTACTTCCTAATCTAAGATCTGGAAAATTGGATTTCTGTAAACATTGTCTGTTTGGTAAACAAAGTAAACAAAAGTTTAAAACAGGCAAACATACTAGTAAAGGCATACTTGATTATATCCATTCAGATGTGTGGGGTCCAGCTCCTACAGCGTCATATGGTGGTTCGTCTTAGTTTGTATCATTCATTGATGACTTTTCTCGGAAAGTTTGGGTCTACATGTTGAAAAAGAAGTATGATTTTTTTACAGTTTTCAAGCAGTTTAGAGCATTGGTAGAAAACAACACTGGTAGAACTATAAAATGTTTAAGAACTGACAATGGTGGTGAGTTTTCCTCCAAGGCGTTTGACAGCTATTGCAAGGATGCAGGGATCGAAAGACATAAGACCACGGTTTATACTCCTCAGCAGAATGGAGTTGCTGAACGCATGAACAGGACTCTTCTAGAGAGAGCAAGGTGTATGCTGAGTAACGCCGGGTTGCCGAAGGAGTTGTGGACGGAAGCAGTGGCAACCGCTTGTTATGTGATAAACCGATCTCCATCAACGGCAATAGACTACAAGGTTCCGCAAGAGGTATGGACAGGACACCCTTGTGACTATTCTAAACTCAGAGTGTTTGGTTGTGATGCATATGCTCTAGTGCCTAAACATCAGCGAACTAAGTTAGATCCAAAGTCTAAAAGGTATATCTTTGTTGGGTATGGTGATGGAACGAAGGGATATAGATTGTGGGATCCTACTACCCGCAAAATCATCATCAACAGAGATGTAAAGTTTAATGAATCCTCTCTTGTACAGTTAGATGTAGATAGAAGATTGAAACAGGATGATGTATCTGATTTCCAGCATATTCAGTTTGACAGCATTTCTAATGATAGTCATAACGACCATAGTTCAGATTCTAGTCATGAACAGGTTTCAGAATCAGATTATGAACAGGGTTCAGATGGAGGACATGAACAGGTCTCAGATGGCGATCATGAAGAGATTCCTACAGTTGATAGACAACCAATTGTGGAAGCACCAGAAACATTCTTAAGGAGGTCTACAAGGATCAAACGCCTTCCGAGAAGGTATGATGATCATGCTACTTCAGTTGCTTTGATCGCTAATGATGATGAACCTTTGTGTTATCAGGAAGCTGTAGAAGGTTCAAATAGTGACAAATGGAAGGCAGCCATGAAGGAAGAAATGATGGCCTTAGGTAAGAATGGTACGTGGGATCTGGTTGAACTTCCCAAAGGCAGGAAAACTGTGGGATGCAAATGGGTCTTCAAGCTGAAACGGGGTGTGAATGATACGGAAGACGGGTACAAAGCTCGGCTGGTTGCAAAAGGGTTTTCTCAGAAAGCTGGCATAGACTTTCATGAGATTTTTTCACCAGTGGTTAAAATTGTTTCAATTAGAATTGTGTTAGCATTAGTGGCTTTGTTTGATTTGGAGTTGCAGCAGTTAGATGTTAAAACTGCATTTCTACATGGTGATTTAGATGAGGAAATATATATGGAACAACCGGAAGGGTTTGTTCAGCATTGCAATGCGAAATTTGTCTGCAGGCTCAAGAAGTCATTATATGGCCTGAAGCAGTCGCCTCGACAGTGGTATAAGAAGTTTGATTCTTTCATGTTGAGTCAAAAATATGTAAGAAGTGAATATGATCATTGTGTTTACTTTAAGCAGTTAAACAATGGCATGTTAATTATCTTAGTGTTGTATGTTGATGATATGCTTTTAGCAAGCAAAAGCATTGAAGAAATCAACAGGTTGAAGACTCAGATGGCAAGGACGTTTGATATGAAAGATCTAGGAGCGGCAAGACAGATTTTGGGCATGGAGATTTTCAGAGACAGGGGCAATGGTAAGCTGTGGCTATCACAACAGAAGTATGTTGAGAAAATACTTTTGAGGTTTGGTATGAACAATGTGAAGCCTGTGTCGATCCCTTTAGCTTCCCATTTTAATATTTCTTCGAGTTTATGTCCTAATACAGATGAAGAAAAGGATTATATGTCTCGAATTCCTTATGCCAATGTAGTAGGATGTTTGATGTATGCGATGGTGTGTGCGCGACCAGATATTTCTCATGCAGTTGGGGTTGTCAGCAGGTACATGGAAAATCCGGGTAAAGAACACTGGTCAGCAGTGAAATGGGTGCTTCGGTACTTGAGAGGCACAAGTAGTTATTGTATTTCTTACAATAAGAGTAGTGAATTTGTTTGCGGATATGTTGATTCCGATTTTGCAGGTGATTTGGATAAGAGAAGGTCAACTTCAGGGTACGTCTTTACTCTTGCAGGTGGAGCTATTAGCTGGATGTCAAAGCTACAGAACATTGTTGCTTTGTCTACTACTGAAGCAGAATACATTGCTGCTTCTCATGCTTGCAAAGAGGCGATTTGGTTGAAAGGTTTGCTTGGTGAATTTGGTAGGTTACAGGATAACATCAGGTTACTTTGTGACAGTCAAAGTGCAATACATTTGGCTAAGAATCCGGCCTATCATAGTAAGTCAAAGCATATTCCAATCAAATATCATTTTGTAAGACAGGTTATCACTAAAAGGGGAGTTTCTCTTGAAAAGGTGCATACAAAGGAGAACTGTGCAGACATGTTCACGAAACCAGTTTTGTTGGAGAAGCTACGCTGGTGTTTGGCTTCTCTTGGCTTGCAGAAAAGATAAAATAATAATAACAGGGCATCAGGCGAATTGTTGTCAAGGTGGAGATTGTTGAGATTTTCTGTTTTAGTCAAATAGGCAAAAATCTCTGAAGGATGACAACAATAGGGATTCAGTTCCTAGATTAGCTCCAGGTTGTTGGGAGGGAGTTAATGCCTCCTATATTTGATGTGAGGGAGTTATGAGGTTGTTAGATTCTCTATGCTATATAACAGGCAGTCATTCGGATGATTTGCTAAGAGAGTTTGAGGATTCCTTGATGTAATCTCCTAATTTGAATAATAAAATTCCTGATGCCTATGTTTGGTGGACGTAGCCCAAATTGGTTGGGTGAACCACGTTAAAAGATGTGTCTTATGTGCTTGTTGATTTATTCTGCTATTGTGTTTAATTAATTTTGCTGTGCACCTGATCCAACAATTTGGAGTCATGTTAGTTGACTGGATCATGGCTTGTACAACGTTAGTAAACTTTGATGTCATTATAAATGGGCTTCCTACTGGTTTTTTCAAACAAACAAGAGGTCTTAGACAAGGGTGTGCTCTTTCACCTCTTCTGTTTTTGTTTGTTATTGATGGTTTAAGAAGAAGGATCAATGGGGCATGATCTAGGGGCATTTTAACAGGTTGTAGGTTGTTTAGATATATAATATTAACTCATCTAATGTTTGTAGATGATTTCCTCTTTATAGGGGAAGCCACAATCTCTTAATGGCGAACCTTTCATCAGTTACTTTCCAGCTTTGGGGATGCCTAAAGCTTATTTATGAACAAATGCATATCTGCCTTGATTTTATCAAAGAATGAGGACACAATGACGTTGGAGATTTCTAGTATCTTTGAGGTGTAATCGATCTCAATGGAAGGCAATTTTAGATATCTCGGATTCGATTGGGAATGGATAATAAGGAAATTTGAGAAAAATATGTCTTTTTGGTCACATAATTGGCTATTGTTGGGAGGGAGGCTAGTTCTAATTAAATCGGTTTTACAAAGTATTTTCATATATTAGATGCATCTTTACAAGTTTCCTAAAAAGATCATTAATAGAATTAAATCTATCATTGCCAAATTTCTTTGGGTAGGTCGAAGAAAATTGCAGAAAATTCAATTAGTCCGTTTAGATGAGATCTCTTTATAGCTGGATGCAAGTGGTTGGAATATTAAAGATTCAGAATGTTTCAATATGGATTTACTTGTTAAGAAACTATGGAGGGCATTAAGTGGCAAAGGTATATGGCAACAATTTATTAAAGTTAAATACCTCAAAAATAAACAACTACTTAACTAGATCAAAGAGGGGGCTCCGGAAAAGAAGGTGGCATCTTTCATTTGATGGAGTATGATGAAGACTAAGCATTGGCTTATTGGTATTTGTGATAGGAAGTTGGTATGGGAATGATGGCAGAGATAATGCTAGCATCCATTAAAAGACTAGTTGGTAATCATTCTCTATCTATCCCTATTCTAAGATATTTACATAACAATGGTCTATTTTTCCTGAACCATATATATATGTTGATCACATTCCAAATATAGTGGGATCAATATATACTTCCATTAAGATTAGCAGGTATTTTTTTGTTAGAGAAAGAGGATAAAATGACATGGGATGGTCACGCATTTAAAAGCCATATATCAGTCAAAGACATTTATTCTTATATTTTTCAAGGACAAAGCATGGCTGCTAAAGCTTTATCATTTCAAAAGTCCTAGAAGTGGGAGATCCCACTTAAATTAAAATGTTTTGCTTGGCTGGTTGTTCATAATAGGATCCTTACATGGGAAAATCTTCTTAAAAGAGGTTTTTAGGGATCAGGGAGATGTGTATTATGTAAAGAAGATTATGAAGATGTGGATAATATTTTCCTCTCTTGTCCTTTTGCGATTTTAGTATAGTGTGGGTTATTATATCCGCTTAAGTTACATGTTATTTGGGACAAGTCATCAATTGAGGATTGCCTTTCTCAGTGGTTTGTGGATTTTAAAGGATACCGAGCTTCGACATTCTATATCCTGTGAGGAATTTGGAGGTCCATGAATGCTAAGATTTTCGACCAAGTAGAGCCAAACCTAAGGGGCACATGCCTAAAGGTATCAACCTACTTCTGGAGATAGGACTAAAGAAGGAGACGTTTTCAAGAAGACTTTGTTAGATCAAGGAGATATGGAAAAAGTACCTAGTGGGTTTTTTTAATGGGGCTTCATCTTTTCCTATATGTGGTAGTGGGGTGTTCATAATATGGAATCCTGGATTTTTTTTTCATTTTAGCTAGTGTAGTGGCATTGGCTCTAATAATAAAGCAGAGCTCCTTGCACTCTGGGTAGACTTATTTTGTGTTAAATGGATTTTCATTGATGAGATTGATGTCTAGGGAGACTGAAAAGTGATTATTGAATGGGTAAAGATGAGATCAATTTTTGACCCGACATCTCTCTCAAATTGGATGCATCGAAGCATACTCCTAATTAATACTTTCAAGAGGATATTTTTTCACATATCTTCAGAGAACATAATCGTGTTGCAAATGGTCTGTTAAAAGATGGTTATAGTTATGTTCTGGGCAAGTTCAAGTTTTCAGCCTTTGAAAACGGTTCCTTTCAATGTTTGGGGGTTATTGAAATATGAAGGATTGTATTGGCCTTTTTCCTTATGTTGCATTTATGAAAATGTTTATGTTAGAAGTCGATTTCTATAATCATTTTTTTGTAGCTCTATTAGATATCCTTGCAAGAATAGAAAAGGGTAGTTTTGTTATATGAAGCCATAATTGTAATAGTGAGACAAATCATATGAATGAATAGAAGATATAGGTGGAACATTCTAGAGTGAAAAATGTCAATAGTAATTTATTGAGGGAAAAATATGGGGTTGATGATGTAAGGGGATGAGATAAAACCATGCAAATGTAACTGCTTTTTTTATTAATGAAAGTATGTCAATTTTTTCATATTGAAAAAAAAGGGTGCCTCCCTCCTCCAAAACTTTCTCCGCCCTACACTGAATTGTGATCAACAACTGCAGTTTGGAAAATTACTTGATGCTTATCCATCATTGCATTTTCATTAGGCTGTGCTAGGATTATCCAATGCAAATGAGAGCTCCACACACTTGACTGCTTATCCTGGCTTTGCATGACTGAACTCTCTCATCCTTTGGAGCTAGTACTTTCACAGTGTGTGAATGCTATATCTTCTTTACTCCTTCAGTGCTCTTCCCTCGCCAACCACCATGATAAGACAAAGGACATGATGGAAATGAAGAGACGATGGCCATGGCTCGGTGGGTGGTTCTTGTGCTCACTTCTGGGTAGAGTCTTTTGCATACCACTAGCAGGAGTACACTATGGTTGCCATCCAGGAAGAAATTCATGACACATAAGAGGAAATTTACCAGGATCATCAACATGTTTTTGGATTCAAAGGTCCTATAAAGAGTAGCTCTATGGATTCTCGACCATAGTAATACCAGGAAGAGATTGAACCACTATCTCCACGCCATTGATTTTTACTAGTACATCAAACTCCTCGTCCGTAAGGTGCTTGTGGATAGAAAAGAGGTTGAGGACAAACACTTGAAAAGATTGGAGGAACTGAAGTTGTTGCTATTGGCGTGGAAGGCCACTTAGCATGCGTGGAAATAGGATCATCGTAATGGACATCAACACCTCCTCACATCAACAGAGAAGAACAACCCATCAACTTGGATAACTCCCTATCCTCCTAGTGCTTAGGTTTTTGTCAAGGTCTCCATTTGGTTATCTATTTTCCTTTGTATTTTAGTATATAGGAACACAAGCTCGCTATTATGAATTTTTTAGTTTTTCTTAAGTTTATTTCCAAAAATTGCCTCCAAGTTTTCCTTATCTTAAGGAAACATGCATAAATTTTCTATATGCTTATCTAGTGTGGTCATTCACAATGAAATATTGAACAATGATTATGATTTTTAGACATGGTTTGTAATCTAATTTACCTTATGGTAAACCAAAATTAATTAATATTTAAAAAACATGTAAATTTCTTAATTATCAATAAAAACACTAAAATTCAAAATAAAAATAAAAATAAAATTATATAATAAAATATATCATTTTAATTTTATAAATAATTATGCTTAAAATATAAATATAATAAACGAATACTATTAAGCACACATTTTTACGATAAACCCATATCTCATGATATTCATTATTTTTAATTTTATACACCATAAATATATTATTAAATATAAATATAATTTATATGAATGTATTTAAATATAATAAAAATATATATTATTAAATACACATTTATTTAATTAATATGAATATAATTAAAATATAAATATACTTAGTTAAATATAAATATATGATAAGTTTATATTATTAATAGAAATTATATATATATATATATATATCGATTAGTTTTTTAGAATTTTTTTGGTTTATTTTCCAATTTAATTTGTCTAGAATTTAGTAGAGATTGAAATCGCAAGTTTGACACATGAACTCTTCACAGTTGAAGTGTTTTAGGGATTTTTGAGAGTGCTAAATCCACATCTGTAATAAAAAAACCCAATTTAAATAACACAAATCAAAATTTGGCCTCAATTTTTTTCACCATATTCTAAAAATTTTAGAAAACTCCAAAAAAAACATACTTAAAAACTACTCCATTATATATACTTACAATTAAAATAGTTTTAATTTTTAATTAAAAAAAATTAATTGAAGTGCAGTGTTTTTTTAAATCTTAATATATTTAATCCTCTGTCAATATAATAAATTGAGATATAAAATTATATTAATGAAATACAATCCATATGGATTATCTCATATAATCTATGCATACTATAAAGTTTCATATTTGAAATTCAATTTTTACACTATTAACTTATATTTTTATTATCTTATTTGAAATTTGGAGAAAATAAGTTAAGAGCGTGTGCTTTGCTGGGAATACAACATACTACAAGTTGGAGGTGGGACCGACACTTCAGAATGTCTAAACTGTCCAAGATGTGAGATTCATGGGGCAGCCATCAGAAACAATCGAAAATAAATATTGAAGACATAGTATAAATTTGACGGTCACACTTTGTTAGCATGTAAATTTACGGCAAGGTTTTTTTCCATATATGAAATATTTATGTTGTCATTTAAATATTAGGTATTATTAGTACTTGCGATCTGGCAATGTTTAGGGACAGATGGCAGGGATTATAGTAATCGAAATGGTAGTTATAAGTATTAGTTTCAATGATTCATTATAATAAATAAGACTAATAAACAATGTTTTTAGGTTTAAGTGTATCTTCAATAGCACAAGTTTTCTTAGCCATCTTATTTGGCCTCTTCTCGAGGCCAGAGGCTATAACCATATAATATAATCAACCTTTTCCTTCGCATTTCCTTTGCATTCTGAAATCAGGAAACTAATGCTAGCATTACCTGAAAGCATTAAATGTTATGATTTAATGACTTGCCTATTGACTATATATTATTTTCTAGCAAGGGACTATATCTTGGCTATGCCAAGTGCACACCATGCACCTTCACACCATGCATTGTTGTCTTATAACTTCCACCTGCACACCATGCATTTCCACCTATACGTTATAGTTCCAGTTTCGTGTAATGCTACAGGTGGATAGGCTTCAGGCGACGACTTCTTCAGGTGCCCAGGCTTCAGGCAATTGAATCCGGAATTATGGTCTAATGTTATAGTTCCAGGCTTTCACTTTCCCTGTTCTTCAGTCTCCTTGTTCTTTAGTCTTATTCAGGTGGATAGGCTTCAGACGATAGCTTCTTCAGGTGCCCAGGCTGGCTTCTTCAGGTCCCTAGGCTTTAGGGCTTCGGGTAATTGAACGAGGAACATCAATCGACCTACACAACTTCATGAGGTACAATTCTAAAATTGAGATAAATTACAAATCTGAAATAAATTTAAACTACAATAAATAATAAGTAGCAATAAGTAATTCAAGCTGTTAAAAAATTGCTCAGAAAATGGTGGTTATTGAATAGAGCTCTAATTTTTTCTTACTTGCAAATTTCAGACTTTTTGAAATGATCAGATGTTTTGAATCATTTCAAAGACCAAATTGGGCAGTTTGATTGCACTGCTAGTCAGACAGAGGATGAGATGAGAGTTTTATTTAATTAGAGTTGTTTCTTACTTGCAAATTTCAGACTTTTTGAAATGATCAGATGTTTTGAATCATTTCAAAGACCAAATTGGGTAGTTTGATTGCACTGCTAGTCAGACAGAGGATGAGATGAGAGTTTTATTTAATTAGAGTTGTATTTAATTTATATAGGGTTTTCCTCATTGCCTCGATAGGAGAGAAAGTCATGGTCGAGGCTAAAACTTTCGCTGAAACTTTCTCTACGAAATATTTAAAAGAAGCAGAACTCTGGGAAGATTAAGCATTTGAAAAACCCTGTAGCATAATACAGTGCTATTATCCAACTTATTGATTGTGCTAGATTTTTTGTTTTTTCGAGTGACATTGGCATTTGAGAATTACCCCATTATCAATTATCATTTTTCATTTTTCATCCAGAAATTAATATATCAGTCAAGTCATATCCAAGATTACAATCTTCTTTCATGTATTATCTATGAAAAAAATAGATCAGCTACAATGACTGCTACATTAAAAAAAATAGATCAGCTACAATGACCGCTGCATAAAACATTTTATCTACTTAAAAGATTAAGACGGAAATTAAAATTTTAAGTCCATTGGTTGGGTCAATTATTTTAGCTGGACTAATCCTAAATTTAAATTTTTATATGGATTCGCATTTCTTATATACCAGAAGCTACTTATTTTATATTTATCGCCCTTTTTTCAAACAATTACAGTGGTTACATTAATTTTTAGTTTTCTTACAACTATCTAGTAGACTTATTAGAAAGAATTATATGGTTTCATATTCAAGTAGAGCCCATACCACAATATCAACTACAATATCTATTTAAAAAAACAATTCAAGGAATCTCTGGTGAAATTAATTCTTTTATGTATTTCTCACAGTTTCGTATCACCGACACTCTTTATTATGGGGAGTACTGGGCAAATAGATATCATACGAGTCATTGGATAGTATAGAGGTATGGTACTATCAATGCCTTTATTTGTTACAATGTATCTGTATATTAAGAGAGATTGCTAATTAGAAAAAAAAACACTCTGCTGAATACTTGTTTAGAGAATTGCGAATTATGTTTGTTCATTTCTTTGGTTGGACTGAAGCAAAACATCAAACAAGACATCAAACACTGAAACAAAACACCAAACAAGACATCAAAGAGTGAGGCATTAAAAAAAAGTTGTAGAATTTCATATAGATACTTCTTTGATTTAACAATTTGTCTGGTGTCAAGATTTTCCTTAGTGAAGGTGTTGTGTTGGGTCCGCTGCGCTCTGGGTCACCATGTCTGTTGGTCCTTCTCCTTCCTCACCAAATAGCCATAATATATAAAAATTCGCATCATCAGGTTGCATTTTTGTGCAAGGATTCCCATTAACAGTTTCATCATATGTATCATCGTGCGTGGCCTCGTGTTGCTCCTTAGGCGAAAGGCCTTTTCTAGTTGACGCTCAGTTGACAGTGTACGCTAGGACGTTGAGACATTATTAGGCAAGCCCTACGCCTCAGGGGAGTGATGCCCAAGGGGAAGCACAATGGGACAGGAACGATTGCTCACCTGACATAGGCAAGTTAGGAGGGAAACACCAACCACCCGGGAATGCCTGCAGATACACCATGAGGCTAGGACTAGTAGACCTGTTTAAGGCAAACAAAACACAAAATATAATCAAAAGTTGTGATTGTTGGAATCTGTGAACAGAGCGCTTATCTGGAGCTTCCCTGAGAAGATTCATGCCTTGTAGAGGCCGGTAAAACTCAGTTCTCTAACTAAATAGTTTTGTGGAAGATTCTCAAAGGTGACAAGTGGGTTGCACGCGAAGTGGGCTGCATGCAAGCTCAGTGAACTATTCAACCGACTAACCGGACTACACAATGACACATTTTCGAAGTGCTCTACTCACATACCAATTTTAGTATAATGCATGTACTTATATGATGTGGCGGTGGAATTGTAAAACTAGTTCCTATTCTAGGAATGCGTGGAAATATTGTTAATTATGACCACAGTTCCATCACATGAGAATTAGCAGGGGATTAAAAGTTTCATAGTTATTTTATATTAATGCGTGGAAATAAAAAAGATATAGGCATATTATACTACCTATTGCTGTGTGAAAAATGCTATCAGCCTTTCTTGTGCAACCCGAGATTCTCTGGTTGCCCATTAAACGATTTTTCTTCTTCTCTCCTCGATGGAACTTACGCTCAAGGGAGAATGGGTTGGAGTACTTTGTGGAGAGTTAATACTATTTACAGCAGAGTACAAGAAAACCCCATGAAGCAGCCCCGTACGACCACTTCTGCCGGAACTACGCTCAAGGGAGAATGGGTCTGATCCTTACTTCAAATCTGTTGAAGAAATTATCATCGAACCCTTCATGTTTTCCTACCCTGCATTACTTGGTACTTGATATTCGATTCTCTATTTACAGCAGAGTACAAGAAAACCCCATGAAGCAACCCCGTACGACCACTTCTGCCGAAATGGTCACCACAAACATCACCCATACAATGTGCACTCAAATCACCATCATAGCCACAGACTCTACCGGAATTGCAGGCACCAGAATTGATAGGTACAGTCAGGTTTCATCGAACAAATACCTCTTTAATTTCTAGAATCAATCCGACAGTTTTCAAGATCCTCTGTTGAAGTTCTCACGATCTAAGCTAAAGGTTATGGCTGATAAGGCACCCGGCGGAATTCGAATAGTTAATATGAAAAAGGGGGATACAAGTGTAATACATGCATATGAGGTCACAGCTGGCACACTACATGATCCATCCTTGCCACAAGTAAAGATAATAATATAAATTTAATCTTCGGTGTTGTCAGCTATAATACGCCTAATGGGATGTAAAAATAATAATCTAAATTTAATGTTCGGCGTTGAGAAATCCTGATCTATACTCACTAAAATATAATCCAAATTATGCATCGACAAAACACTTTAATTTTTTCTATTATTACTCTCTTTATGGAACTTTTGACTGCCTGAGTTGTTAGCTTGTTACATGCTCTAGGGAATTTGGTTCATGACAATTTGGATTGACTCTAATTTCTTACAATGTCACGATCTAGGGAATTGTGGATCAAAATTTGGACTGACAATAATTTTTTACGCTTTAATGCTGGACAGGTTGTGTAAATAGTTTAGACTTTATTGTGCACGATCTTTACATTTTAGTGGTTGGTTCTCATATAGTTCAATTGATTGAGAGATATATTGGGCCTGTAATGCAGGTGCAAATACCAGATATTTTGCTTGTAAAGCATTTTGTAATAGGTGATACCAATCTTACACCCCAGCTCTTTGACATTGGACATCTAAAATGTACTGACTCGTTTTTGGGATAAGATAGGTTAAAAAAAATAAAAACAAAGAAAAGGTAAAAAAAATGGCCATAAAGGGGTGTTGTTTCAGCATATAAGTAAAATACATTATATTTGCCTTTATTTTTTTTGTAATTTCACCATTTTTTTCAGATAAATTTATCATCAGTGAGAGTTTTATATTTGAATGTTGGTTGAGATGTGGCTTATTAATGGTAAGTGATCCTGAGGTTTTCGTTCAGAAAATGGATAGGGTTTCAACATTGGTAGATGTTGTTGATTAAATGGAGGAGTTTCCACAGCGTATTAATAATCTCTATATCGAGCTTGTGTCTATCTTCTTCAACTTGAGGTCCTTGTACTCAGACTACCACAAATTTCTTAACGAGGTTTGTTGCTTAGTCCAGAATTAAAGACAGCCAAGCAAACACTACCATCACGCTGATTCCATCGAGTGAAAACAAAAAATAATTATCTGTAAGTGGCACATAAGGCTTGTAATGGCATCATGTGACATGTACAGTCCTCGAGGCAGTGCACTTGGGATCTGCAAGTTGAACAGAAAATACCAAAATACATCAGATAATTACAAAAATGAGAGCAATTAGACACCACATCTAGCATAAAGCCTTTTTGTATTAAGTGGCATACAACTGCCTATGATTGTCTTGCCCAAAATTTTATGGATCCTCTTTTGTTTATCACAGTGAAATGTCACATGTTCCATTAAATCTCCTTCTGTACACAAGTTTCAATGGTTTTGTGTGATCATGTCTCGTTTTTGGATTGCTTGTAATCTCTTTTAGGTATGAATGTAATCGCTGAGGAAGACAATCACTTCTGATATCCTCTGTGTTAGAAATTCAGGTGGACATGAGGACAAGAGAAGGGAAGGCGCTGAACATCCACAGGTTCTGTTGTAGAAGCCCGGGTTACTTCTATCCACAATCAGGGTTTTGGATGTACTTTGTCGCGTGCCTAAGAAAGAAGCTATAAGCTGCCTCAATGGATTTGCACTAGATGTATATCAAGCTGAGGTAACGAAATATTTCAATTGATTTTGGATTACACTTTACTAGCTAAAGCTCTAACTCTGTTGTTTTACACAAGTCATGAGCAATCCATATGGGGCGATGTTACAGTCGAGCAGATCAAAGCCTTGTTGCTGGATACTAAAGGATATCAAGGCGGACTGTGGCAAAAGAGAGTAGATGCGCTTCTTCAACTTCATTTTCGGGTGAAAACCGTAATATTCTTTCACTCAGGTTTCATGTCATAATCCGTCTGATTCCCATAACGTTAGATTTTCCAAGGGGCCGCTGTTATACAAGATTCCAAGAAGGTTAGATTTAACTTTTGGGATTTCAAACAATTTTAATTTTTTTGTTTTTATTTTTTAATTTTGGTCATCCAAGTTATTGCATTGTTTTAAAGATCCTATAAAGTGCTGTGAGACTGATAACGACGATCGTTTTGTTATATTTAAATATTTATGTAAAACGAAATCGAGTTATATCTATATAGATATTTAATTTATACACTCAAACCTTATCAATGTTTTCATTATTCCCATGCGAGAGTTAGTAGAAATGGCACTGGAGAATCAATACCAATTAAATGTGACATATAATTTATTTTAAGGCTAAAATGAAATGCAGACTACTTTATGAACTATTCCAGGCATATAACTTACGAACGTTAAACTATATATATATATATATATATATATATATATATATATATATATATATATATATATATATATAAAGAATGTTGGATTGATGTTGGTAATGATGATCACACATTGATATCGTAAAAGGTAAACTCTAGTTACTTCGAATTTTAGTTTTATGTTGGATAAGTATTAAGATATATATGATATTTTGTGAAAAATTGGTTTTCTTTGTATGGCTGTGATGATGATAAACAAAGAGGCTGCAGGGCAACTACTCCCTGTCGTAAGCTCGAGAAGGAAGAATGAGGTAAGAATGGGCCTATGACAGAATTTGCTGCAGCAACAATGTTGTGAGCAGAGAAAAGGCAATGGGTCCCCCAGAATTTCAGAACAACGCCACTGAAATTCCATTGCAGGTTTAGATCTTCTATTCCAATTTCGAAACCAACTCGTTGATCTATTTTTCACCACATGTTGAGCCGCCTAGTGTTTCGTTCCATATTTCGTCTTATTTTTTTCACTTCGTCAAGCCTGTTGGAAATTTCTGGTGATTTCAAACAAAACACTGAACAGAGCAGAACAATGCTCTGATACCACTGTTGGGGATTTTTCTGGTAAAATCCCAAAACAAAATAAACTGAACACAGAGACAATGCTCTGTTTTTCTGCCACAGGATCTTTTGCACAGAGAAGTTAACTTGTTTTCTGAGAATAGAAATTTTCCACACCAAAAAAAACTTTGCATTCATCAATATGACTGCCTGTTACAAAAAAAGGTCTTCCTCTTAACAGAGGGATTACAAAACTGCTGTTACACAAAGGTCTTCCTCACATAGAGGGATTCACCAACACTGCTTCAGATGCAGTTCCACAAACAACAAAAGAGTCTTCCTCACACAGAGAGATTCACCAGAGATTATGCTGAAGAGCATTTTCCTCTTGACAGAGGGATTCACCAGTCTATGCTAGAAAGCATCTTCCTCTTGATAGAGGGATTCACCAAGAGACTGTGCTGAAAAGCACCTTCCTCTTTAACAGAGGGTTTCACCAAAAATACATTTCAACCAACAAAAAATTACTCTGTCTCCTCCTGAGATTTTACACTGCTATGTGTAAAAATCTCATTCACATTTACTGCTGTAAAAACAGAGTTTTACATATACTGCTGTAATAATAAAAAAAATTTACTTACATTTACTGCTGTAAATGTAATTCCTTACATTTACCAACAACCATAACATTTTAGAAACAACCATAACATTTCAACCCTGGTTGTTCTTATGTTTCGCACTGCTGTGCGTTATTCTCTCCTTTCATCATTCTTTGCATTGCTCCCAGTTTTACATTGCATATCCAATAAACAAAAAAAACATACGCGCTGCTGCGCTTTTCGTTTTCTTCACAAAAGAAATAAACACATAATTTATGCACTGCTGTGCATCTCCCCTTGGTTGTTCGCTGCTGCAAAATGTCACTTTTATCCCATGTGCAAATAAAAAATTACAGTTGCCCCTTTTCGTTTCATCCTTTATGCAAATGAACCCATACGTGTGCAATAAACAACACCCTCAACTCCTTATGCACTGCTGTGCATGCTTCGTCTTTTTCATTAACACCTTCACTCTTGCACTGCTGTGCACACCTCAAGTCTCTTCACAAAAGTCAACACACAAAACTATGAGATCTGCGCTGCTGCACATTCCATTTCTTTGCAGTTCGTTTTCTCAACAGAACACTTGCATGCTGGTGCGCCTGTCTTACATTTCTTCATAGACAACAAAGCATCCCACTCATGCTGCATCACATTCACACTGCTATGCTTCTCATTTTATTTTTTTAGTAGTCAACAAAAACATAACAGGGAAATTCAATTTCACTTGCCAAACTTCCGTGTAATAAAATTTCACCAACAATCTACGAACACCATTTAATTCTCAGCATGGCGTAGGTACTTCATAAATTAATTCACTGACAAGTCGGCGGTCAAAAAAAAAGTTTGTTTTACTCCACGCAACATTAACTGCAGGCTTGTACGCAGCTTCGGCTTTGATCAAACGATGGACAGCCATCCTTGCAATCGGACGGTTGACGGCGATTTCGGGAGGCCCTTCCATGCTGAACGTTACGTTCCGATGGAGCAGTGGTTTTGCAAAAGGTACAGAGGACGCGTGGAAGGATGTTACTGCATCGGAGTCATTTGCACGGAAACAACCTTCACAACAAAAGCGGTCTGATATGTGTCAGTGGTTTTCCTGAGCTGTTTTCTTGCTGCGTGTTGGTTGATTTGGCAACTGACTAGTTGCCGTCGCTGCCCGCGTCTGCCAATACTGCATGCAGTTGGAATTAATATTCCCCGCCTAATTTTTGGTTTAGAACGTTGTTTGACGATATTTTCCCAACCAGACTGAGCAAGCAAGGTAAAGAGCTTAGGCAACAAATATGGGATAGCCAATGCAATAAATAAATTCCTAACCGGTCCCACTTGCCATTCCCGTAATTTGTTCACAAAAAAAGAACACAACTAACTGGGCATGGTGTAATAGAACTGTTCAAACATGTTGAATTACCTCACTTCTAACAACCCTCCTGGGCACGGTGTATCGAGAACTGCTCACACTGGGCTTTGTGATATTGGGCAAGATCCCTACTTACTGTGATCCCCATTGTATTAGCGGCTCCTGTAGCAACGATTGCTAAATATCAAGTCAAACAATGATGGATTTATTGAATGGTGCTGCTAGGTATATGGTGGTAGCAGTTCATCTAGACACCATTTCAAGAAATCAAGATCTGATCTGTAAAAGCCCCCAAAAATATGCTACAATTCTGTAATCTCTACATTTCGTCGTCATCATCCTCTAGAAATCTTGAAAATTGACGAAGCAATCGTTGTCGTTGTCGAATCCTCTGATCATCTGCCGACAATCGTCAATGGTGCACTCTGCTTGCTCCCTGACATTCTAATGTGAGGTGAAAGGTTTTCAGACCCAGCGGTTAAGATTGACATTTTTGGTTAGCATCAGGTCTTATCAGTCTGTGCAGTCTGTGCATTTAATTCTCCGAAGGTATTTAACTGCAGTCAAACCAACTTTCCCTGACCCCTCCAAGAGGACTAGGCCTTACTGGCGTTTTGTGGAAATCTTCACAACAAGCACTGAAGACATAAAGAAAGCCCTATCGGAAGGTATATAATTGCCTCTTGTAGACTAGTTTAATATGAGCCTATGAATGCTCTGTATGTGCAGAGCAATACAAGACAGCTACCCGAGGAACGAGGTTGAAACCTGCTGCGAGGCCTCTGGCCGAAGGCGTGTACCGAATCCTGCGACACCACCCAACTGACTCGAAGAAGGGATTGCATACCCACCTGGTTTACAAGCTGGAGCTCCCCCCTCCCGAAGGGAAACATGAGCCTCAAGACTCCTTGAACGTGGAACTCGAGGGGTCCTTTATCATATAGATCAAGAACCAAGAGCAGGCCGCGCCACCATCTGCAGGTCTTCAGAGCATCATTCTTGGGGAAGCTGTTGTGGTCAAAAGTAGGCAATCGTTCTGCAACAGGTCCAAGTTATCCTCAATGGAGCCAAAATCATCTAGAATTGTAGATTCACTAGTTTTTTGAGCTTTTGGATGAGCAACAACAGCTTAGGGAAGGGACTAGCTGCCACGCAGCCCGTTTTGTTTTAAATTATGTATTATAGTTATTTTATTTTATTTTTTATTATTATTTTTATATGTATAAATTTTGTGGTTTATTTATTATAAAATATATTATTTTATTTATTTAGTATAAAGTAGATTAAAATTAAATAAAATCTCATATATATTTTAGAAAAAATAAATATATTTAATAGTATTTTGTTATTATAAAATTACTCAATAATTTGATACAATTATGTGTTCAAATTCCCTAGTAAATATGTCTGGAGGAGTGCAGTGTAGTTTTCCATATTCAAGGTCTCTTTTCTTGATAACATAGGATTTCCTGTAATTTTCACAATTGATCAGAGGGAAAGGCACCTACCTCTATTATTATTGTCTCAGGCACCTGCCTCTATTATTACTGTATCTTCATACTACGCACTCAAACAAGTGAGGTTTATATGTTAGTTACTTGACTTAGTAGATCTGAAATATTGCCATTAACTTTCATACAGAAGATGTCAAGGTCAATTGATTTGAAATATTCTATGTTTGTCTTATGAGAAATTCCATATTGTTGAGAAATGTAATTCATAATTGTATTTTAGTCATGACGTAATGTATTTGTCAGAAGAAAGAAAAAGGAACTTATTTGTAAAAGAAAAAATTTTATTAGCATGGCTTTCATGCTTATTTATTTTATTTCTAGGTCAAAAACACCCATTGAGTGCTCTAGGGTTTGTGCCTTAAGTCAAAGTCTAAGTCATGATGTAAAAGGCCCATGTTGGGCTCATTGTGTCAAAGAAAGATAATTATTTTATGTAATTTAGGCATGTAATACTCCACCACCAAGTTGGCTTGCCCTTTCTCTTCAAGTCGACCTCCAAAGGATATTTGAACTACTGTAAATAGCCATGCATTTGACCTATTGGAAGAGGAATCCATCAATCAATTTGATCTATAGTTTCTAAGGGAGATTAGAAGTGCGAAGAAGCTAGAGATGAAAACTTTATATTTTCGAGAAGAAATGAATACAAATAAATTAGAAAGAGACCATAATTGTGTTCCTTCCTGTCACACGTGCGAGTGATTCTGAAGCAGAGAAGCGAAGGTGCATGGCCAAGGGTACATGACAAGTTTTCAATGTTGCAGAAAGGGCCAAGATCCTAATTAGTTTACCTTGATGAAGCTGACTTGTGTTTGACTTGTGAAGAGATGGGCTAGAAGCTGACTTGTCTACATGGAAGGTTGACCTAGTGGCGTGGAGGGTGTCTTGGTCTTGGTTACCTCATTTGATTTGGTTCATGGAAGAAGAGAAGTAGTCTTTTTGGTTTTCCCTAGAAGAGGGGATTTGCCTTGGCTAAGAGCCTGCATCTTGTGTCCTTGATCTTCATGTTTATGTTTTTGGTAGTTTCTTAATGATTAGAAGTTAAAGAAAACATAAAGAATTTAATAAGAATTTAAGAACATTACAATTGATTATCAAAGATAAGAAAATATTTTTGCCTTTATGATTTTCTAACATGGTATCAGAGCTAAGGCAAAGGAGTAAAAGGGAAAAAAAAGGCAACTAGAAGATCAATGTTTGTAAAAATTTAATAGTTGGGTTCCCTAGAAGTATAGACAATTTATAGGAATAAATTTTTGGGCACATTAAAAGTTCATACCTTTGAAATTGGGCTGTAGACCTAAGCCTATAAGAGGAGTCGAGTAGCATCATTTGGAGAACCTAAAGACAAATTAATAAGCCTTAACAAGGTGGAGTCCCTTGTGATAAAGAGCGAAGTCCTGTGCTCAAAGTTTAGGGTCTCAAAATTGTCTTTAAGACTTGGACCTTCAACATTTTGTGCAAGTCACCTCAAAGATCTGAATTCTGTGCATAGGTGACCAAGTCATATAATTTGTAAACTAAAATTAGCTCTCATAGCTAGCGAAAAGAACACACCTACTCTAAGTTTGCATAAAAACATTTAAGGCTTAGTTGGAAGACCTGTGTTGAAGCTACAATCACCTTAAAAAGGATCCGAGAATCTTGTGTAGAAAGAAAGTGAAGTACAATGTTTCCACACTGATATATCTGACTCCTTGCACATAAATACATTCGACCTTTCCTAACAGTAAAGAGTTTGACTTTGACATAGCTACAACAGTGGTGACATTCAACCTACATAGTGATTCTACAATGGTTTTATTGGCTCGTTTGGCAGTATAATAAATAGATGCAACCTCAATGATAGATAGATGAGACAGTCACCTTGGAAGTTACCTTACATAGATGGTGTAATAATAGTCTTTGCTATATGATGCGAATTGCCACTAAAACACTTGTTCTGAGCATAAGATTAAGTATCTTATCAGAGATCCAAGAAGTAAGGAGTCAATCTACTTAAGAAAGAACACCTTGACTTGTCATCTTTGAAGGCAGAACTAAAGAAGGTACAACTTTATCCTTGAAAAGAAGTCACTTGCAAACGTAAGAATGATAAAAGGTACATATAATTATTTCTTTTCATATAAGCTCTAATTAGGTTTCAAAAATCTTTTTTTTCTTTGTTCTAGTGTTTGTAGCTAAATTATTGTAAACCCTAGTTGGTTGAGAAAGTGTAACAACCATGGGTTAAAAATCCAAGTAATAAACTTAATAAAACCAAAAGAAGGCCAAGGTCATGGGACACATATTCCAAGCTAAATGTTGGGAAAAACATCCTAGTGGGTATTCATTTGGTTTATTATGGCTAGGGGAAATTGGCAATGGCAAAGGATTTGAAAAGGGAAGAGGCATTAATCAACATTTTGTTTATGAAAATAAAGGAAATTATGAGAAAAATAAGGTGAAAGGTCATTGGTTGCATGTGGGGAGGAAAATGAAGGAAAATAATGGAAAATGAAGAAAACAAAGGCCTCATTAAAAAAAAGGCTTATGAGGATCAGTTCACAACCTTTTCTTAGTTCAATTTTGGAGCTCTCTCTATTCTCTAACTCTCTCATACTCTTGCACACTTAGAGAAATCTTGGAAAATTCTAGCATTGGAGAAAGGAAAACAAATGAAGGAAAAGAAGCAAAAGGGAAGCAAAGATCAAGCAAGGAAGAGTTGGATTAAGTCGTTACGGTGGGATTACTTGCAGGTATCCAGTTGCATGTATGATTTCCTTGCTAGTTTTGGCAGGCATGGTACATGCATGTGTGTATTTGGTTCTCTTGTTGTCATTGGCATGGGTTTTTCTAGGTGTGACAATGGTTTCAGCCTTGCCTTTCCATTTCCAGATAGCCATGGTGTGATGGGGTTCTTTTACTAGTTTGAGCTGGATTACATGATGGTTTCGAAATAGAGTGGGGTGGTCTTAGGCAAATTCCCAAAGGCCTAGGAATCCCTTGACCAGTAAATGGCAGCATACACGGTAAATCCTGAGGGTGGAGACGGGAAAATTCCTCATAGTTTAGGTGGAGATATTTGAAGGCATCCATGTTTGTTTAGGTTCTAGTGACCCCTTGAGTGGTATATGGTGGGATTGTGGTAAATCCTAGTAGTGTATGCTTATTGTTTGGGCCTAGGAATCCCTTAACTGGTATATGGGGATACACGGTAGAGCCGAGATGTATAGATGAGGGTTTCGGGCCTAGGAATCCCTTGAATGGTAATGGTAGGATACATGGTAAAACCTGAGAAATCCCTGGTTGGTTTTGTTGTGAGTTCCACATTCATGCTTGGAATTGGTTCATCCTAATCTATGGTTGGGTGTGTGCTATATTATTTCCATGACTAGTCACATGTGCGAGGGTCATAGGGGGGCCGATAGGCCCCCCCTGTTTGTTGCACTAGGCACAACCCCCACTATCGGGGAGTTTCAAGGGGGTTGTAGCCCCTGTGCATAGAGTTTGGGGCAGCACCTCGAGAATTTTTTTTGGACCCTATATTAGGTGGACGGACATACCTATGGTTTTTTGCATGGGTTTTGCACATGGTTTTGGTCATGATGGTTTTCCGCCCATGGTATTTTGTAGATCCGGTCAAGGGAACTATGATTATGTTCTAATCCGGGGTTAATGGATTAGGGTTTATGAATTCTTCGACATGTATATATATGTATTGTAAAATTAAAAGGAATATAAAGGAAAATCAATTTGGTAGTCCCAGTTTTGAGATCTAGGGGAAAATCTCTCTGTATTGTTTTTTTTGTTTCTTGCCATTGTATATTTTCTGTTTTTTGTTTTTTAAGAATTCGTTTGCAGGTAATTTCTTTACAAGGTTAAAACCTATAGTCATTATGTGTAAGTTCCTGACTTGGTTGTATTTTCATATGTTAATAAAAGTACTTTTCCTCTTGTGTACCACGTGTAAATGTACTTTTTATTATGTGGCTTTGATGGTTGTTCTATAATTGATACTTCTCTAGTTATACTTTGAATATGTGCATGGTTTATGACAGACTTGAGTTATGAATCTCAACATGTTTTGGTTAGTAGATGAATTGTTAATGAATGAATGACCTAATAGATGATAACACAACTATGTGAGAGGGCATTTAACCTTGAAAATTCTCAGATAAGTATGGAATTCCTATGTTCAGATGTGTATTTATGACCTGTACATTACATGTTCGTGATGTGTTTGACAAAATGCTTGTCATGGTTAGTATGAGTAAGGTTAGGTCCTTGTTCAAGTTTTTCATTCAAGGCCTTGTCTTCTTGTTAATTATCACTTCTAAGTATTTCATTAAGTTTTGGATAGAGACCCAAGTCCTAGCCCTGAAAAAGTGGCTCAGATTTCGGGGTCGATGACGCAAAACTTCTTGAAAAAGATTGCAGTCGCATGGACACCTTGTTGTGGGAGCGATTGGAGGGTTACATTCGCATGGAGGGTTCATCATTGGAGCAACTGAGGGTATAATCCAATTAAAAGAAAGTTAACTCAGGGGTTGAGCATCTGGAGTGGTTGATTAGCCTCTGAGGTTCTTGTAGCTCCCGAGGAAGGTTAGTTTGGTTTTGGTTTTTTTATTCCACTTCCTTAAGGTGATATAGGAGGTTGAATTATATCATAGTAACTCTTCATCACATGTTTACCTGTTAAAATTGGCAACTAGGACCAAACTCCATGTGGGTCATCTTATTTATGGCAACTGATAATTTTATTGGATCCCTCTCATTGAGAGGTGTAATATTGATCTAAAGATCATCTGATTCCGATAAGTATTCATGGAGTTATGAATTTATTTGTGTTATAAGACAAATTGTCAAATCGACCAGCAACTTGTGTAGGCTCAAAAGCCCAATAGTCATGTCTATTCATCATCTACGTTTTAGTATAAATAGGAGAGGACTTGAAGTCATTTGAGTCACACACTCTTCATGTGATCTCTCTTCTCCACTCGTTTGGGTTGTCCTCTCTCAAGGAAGACGTAGTGGAAAGGGTCTTCTAAGAGAGCCCTAGACGCAGTCAACAAAGGTCACATAGCCACAGTTGAAGGGAGAGACACCTAGCCACAGTTGAAGGAGATCTGGCCGCAGTAAAGGAGGCCTCATATGTAGCTAAAGAGAAGGCCCTCTCTGCAAAAAAGGAAGGCTTGGGTAAGGCTAGATCCGTAGCCATTGAGGATACCCTAATACGCAGCAAGAGAAGCCCTAGCCACAATTCTAGAAGAGCCCTAAAAACACAGCTAAGGAGACAGCAAAAGAAGACCTAGCCATAGATCTAAGAGGCTCTTATCCATAACTAGAGGGAGGCCCTAATTCCGTAGCAAATAGACCCTAATATACACAGCAAGCAAAGGATAGGACAACAAGGAATGGAACGTTGTTTCAGGCAGGCTGAGGTGTTGTCTTGCGGGTTGCAATCTTGATCTTGAAGGCCGAGAATGAAACAACTATCTCTGAGCATTATTGAAGAGTGAATAGTTCTAATAAGAGAATGCCGCAGTCATTTTTGGGGTGAAAGGTTTGTGCGTTGGGCTTGAAACTGCCCTTAAAGAGTAGCGTGGAGGGCAACACCCTATTGGAGGACAACCACAGTAAGAAGAAGCAATTCTGGGTTAGTTTAAGGGTTGTTAGGGACTATGGTTGGGTGCCCTAACCAGTCCAGAATTGCAGCAGCCTAATTACCCTCCAACAGTGAGCTAATGCACACATTCTGAAGTGTATCTTGTATGTGTTGGGACAGCTAGTTTGCTGTGATAAAAGAAGGTATTTTTCATATGCCTTAAGGATTGTTTGATAAGCCACAATTATATAGTAAAGGGCAGCATGATGATGAATGAGATCATGGGAATGTTAGTAAAGGGAAGCATGATGATGAATGAGATCATGGGCATATTAGTAAGGAGTAGCATGATGATGGGAGCAGCTCAGTGACTAGGTGCAACATAGTGATGGGTGCAACATGAGTACAAGCTGCAACACTATGTTAGGTGAAGCCGTCACCTTGGAGAATCAGTTGAAGAAGAATGTATTCAATTGATCTCATGTATCATCATTATAAGAGATGATTTATGCTCAGATCTAGATAAGTCAAAGTGTTGACTTCTGTTGTAAATGTACTATCTCTCTCCCTCTGCTGAACTTTTAAGAACATAAAATAAGAATTGATCAAGGGTTTTCCCACATTGGGGTTTATGCATGGCTGGCGCCACATCTTGTGTCCTCTTGTCTTGGCTTGTTCTTCTACGATTTATGTTTATGTTCTATCTGCAGTTTACTTTAATAATGATGTGATTGCTAATCTGGAAAAGATATGGAGCTAACTATGAAAATTGAAATAAATTGCTCTAGCATAGAACATACCTAAAATTAACATGGTATCAGAGGAGAGGTGAAGACAATGCCCAAACAAGAGTGAAAGAGCAATCACCGAAGACAGTTGGGAAAGGACAAAAGGATTTGTGGATTCCTCATCCCTCTTCAAATTCACCAAGGGTGAAGTCAAAGCAGAGAATATTATCAGAATGGTGCAGCAGAATATGGCCTACCTAAAGATCACTTCATTGGAAGATTGGATCTCAGGGTGGAAGGAAAGGCAGATAACTAGTTCGACCATTATGCGAAGGAGTGTTTGAATGGCAGGGACACATTACTTGATGATGATAACAATCATTCCAGGGACATTTTCAATTATCAAAGGAATGGCAGGTAATGCAGGTCATCAAGGAAATGGTCAACTCTTCAAAGAAAGCAAGGAACCCCAAGTATGAAGAATTAAATGTTGTTTATGATAAGATAAAGTAGAATTATCTTGTACTGGCCCTCTCCTTTAGATTCTTTGGGAATCTAGCTTATTGATTGTAATGCTTCAAGGCACTTCATCGGATAGATGGGTGCACTCTCTAATTTGGAAGAGATGGAAACAATCGTGGGATTATACTTGGAGACGATGCCACCTATCCTGGAAAGGGTGTAGGGAATGTTATCCCTCAATTGAATGAGGGTAACACAATTCATTTACAGAATCTCTTTTATGTACCTGATCGCAAGAAGAACCTGGTTTCCATTTCAGCAATGGAAGTCAAAGGTTTCAAGGTGGCACTCATCAATGAAAAGGTACGTGTTTGAGTATAGAATTTTCAAGGATGTTTTTGAGTTCAGGGTTGTATCAAGTTGCAGGAAGTCCACCGGGGACCATGTCCATTGACACATAGCAACGAATATCTGTGAGTCAGATGGTGACAGGGATGCCCGAATTCAAAAAGAACATGAAAGTACATGTTTGAGATGTACCAAAGGAGAATCTTACAAGGGGACCATTCCCCTCATGTAGCAGGTGCACAGGTTTGGAACAACACGAGGAGTTTGAGATTCATGATCGGGAATCTCATGTATACAGGTGGAAGAATGCCCTCTATGGCTTGAAGAAAAACTCCCCGGGCATAGTATGAGAGGATTGATAGCTGTCAAATGAAGATGAGATTCACTAGGAGTGAAACCGATCCAAACCATTAGCTGAAGGTTGTGGATGATAGACCTCTCATACCGACACCTTATGAGGATGACTTATTTCTGACAGGTGCAGACCCTCTCATTTGTAGAAGTAAGAGGGAGTTGGATTCTGAATGTGGAATGATAAACTGCAAGCCTGTTACTACCTCGAGGATATTAACTTTCAGAAGTTATATGGTAGTGATGTCGAACCAGATTTGGGAAATGCCTCTGAGTTTCATAAACTCATTCACGTTGATGTTCTTGGTGAACTTCCGTCTGCACATATGTTTTGCAGTTAGCACAATGAGCTCAAATTTGGTTGAGCCTCACTGGATTGTTGCCAAGAATCTTCTGAGATATCTTCAGGGCATAATCTCTCATGGATTGAGATACACTGTT
Source organism: Pinus tabuliformis (assembly GCA_031772625.1). Lineage (NCBI taxonomy): Eukaryota > Viridiplantae > Streptophyta > Pinopsida > Pinales > Pinaceae > Pinus > Pinus tabuliformis. The sequence goes on from CM062815.1 coordinate 141,830,859, forward strand.
GGAAATATGAAACTACATGATTATTCGAATGTTGACTAGGTAGGCAGTGTGGAGGAACACTAGAGCACTTCTCAGTGCTAGTTCTCTTTGGATTTTGCTTCGATATCATGGATGAGCAGGAAGCAGAAGTCAGTCTTTATAAGCACCGTCGAGACCGAATACACAACTACGAGTATGATCTTGTATGAAGTTGCCTGGTTGAGGAAGCTCTTTAGTGAGCTATTTGTACACATGATGAATACCACTGTGATTCTCTGTGACAACCAGAGGTAGGATTTGATTATTGAGGAATCCCGTATTCGATGATTGCTCCTGCAGATAGACATCAGATAATACCTTATCTGGGATATGGTAAGTCAATGAGCAAAGAAGCTCCATCGATGTGAGATGATGGACAGGTCGCTACACTTTGTCAAAACCCCGGGGGGAAAGATCAAATCTGTGATTTTCATAAACGACTTGGAGTCATCGCGAGACCCTTGTAAAAGGGTCCTACATGTTGCATACATTGAGCTCTGGGAGCTCTGGGGGATTGGGGTACTTATTGGAGCAACATACGACCACATGGTGACTCACCCTCCCCTGGTGGTGCGCTATGAACAAGATGATTAGTTCTCCTGTGGGCCTGGATGATGTGTTCTCCATGGCGATTGTGGAACAAGATGATTCGTTCTCTGGTAAGCCAGGATGATTAGTTCTCCGTGGCATCCATTGTACAAGATGATTCACTCTCCTATGGACAGGATGATTTGCTCTCCTGTGGACAGGATGATTAGTTCTCCTATCGAGGCATCCTACCCATGCAGTCTGGGACTCATGGGAATACCTCTCATCTGATCAATGAGTAGGGAAATTAGGATAGGGACCATAGTAGTGCCGATGGATGCATTGTTGTATCTACCGTACTCCCTATGCTAGGATGACCTTCATTAATCTGGGATCAATGATACTGGTTTGGGACTAGTAAGAGTGGAACATACTCTGAAACTGACTTCGGGTCAGTGGAGAATGGTATGAGACATTCTCGATCAATTCTTATTCTTCATGGTTCAGCAGAGTAGAGTTGAGCTGAGCAGAGCCAAGTAGAGCTGAGCTGAGCTGAGCTGCGCTGAGCTGAGCTGAGCTGAGCAGAGCTGAGCTGAGCTGAGCTTAGTAGAGATGAGCTTAGTAGAGCTAAGCAGAGTTGAGAAGAGCAGAGCTAAGCAAAGCAGAGCAGAGAAGTGTAGGGGACTGATGGTAGAGATAGTACAGTCGGACATATGGATCAGCGAATGGAGTTCTCCCTAGTTGAGAGGGAATGTTAAAATTGGAAACTAGGGCCAAACTCCATGTGGGTCATCTTATTTATGGTAGCTCATAATTTTATTGGATCCCTCTCATTGAGAGGTGTAGGATTGATCTAAATATCATCCAATTTAGATAAGTATTCATGGAGTTATGAATTTATTTGTGTTATAATACAAATTGTCAAGTCGGCCAACAACTTATGTAGGCTCAAAAGCCCAATAGTCATGTCTATTCATCATCTATGTTTTAGTATAAATAGGACAGGACTTGAAGTCATTTGAGTCACACACTCTTCATGTGATCTCTCTTCTCCACTCGTTTGGGTTGTCCTCTCTCAAGGAGGACGTAGTGGAAAGGGTCTTCTAAGAGAGCCCTAGACACAGTCAACTAAGGTCACTTAGCCACAGTTGAAGGGAGAGACACCTAGCCACAGTTGAAGGATATCTGGCCATAGTAAAGGAGGCCTCATATGCAGCTAAAGGGAAGGCCCTATTCGCAACAAAGGAAGGCTTGGGTAAGGCTAGATCCATAGCCATGAGGAGACCCTAATACGCAGCAAAAGAAGCCCTAGCCGCAATTCTAGAAGAGCCCTAAAGACACAACTAAGGAGACAACCAAAAGAAGACCTAGTCACAGATCTAAGAGGCTCTCATCCATAGCTAGAGGGAGGCCCTAATTCCGCAGCAAATAGACCCTAATACGCACAACAAGAAAAGGATAGGACAACGAGGAATGGAACGTTGTTTCAGGTAGGCCGAGGTGTTGTCTTGCGGGTTGTAGTCTTGATCTTGAAGGCCGAGAATGAAAGGACTGTCTCAGAGCATTGTTGAAGGGTGAACAGTTCTGTTAAGAGAATGTCGCAGTCATTTTTGGGGTGAAAGGTTTGTGCATTGGGCTTGAAACTGCCCTTAAAGAGTAGCATGGAGGGAAGCACCCTATTGGAGGAAAGCCACAGTAAGAAGAAGCAATTTTGGGTTAGTTTAAGGTTTGTTAGGGACTATGGTTGGGTGTCCTAACTAGTCCATAATTGTAGTAGCCTAATTACCCTCCAACAGTGAGCTAATGCACACATTCTGAAATGTATATTGTATGTGCTGAGAAAGCTTGATGGGAACTTATAGGAGTCCTTAGGACAGCTAGTTTGCTTTGATAAAAGAAGGTATTTTTCATATGCCTTAAGGACTGTTTAATAAGCCATAGTTATATAGTAAAGGGCAACATGATGATGAATGAGATCAAGGGCATGTTAGTAAAGGGTAGCATGATGATGAATGAGATCATGGGCATATTAGTAAGGAGCAACATGATGATGGGAGCAGATGGGAGCAGCTCAGTGACTAGGTGCAACATAGTGACAGGTGCAACATGAGTACAAGCTGCAACACTATGTTAGATGAAGCTATCACCTTGGAGAATCAGTTGAAGCAGAATGTCTTCAACTGATCTCATGTATCATCATTATAGGAGATGATTTATGCTCAGATCTAGATAAGTCAAAGTGTTGACTTCTGTTGTAAATGTACTATTTCTCTCTCTGCTGAACTTTGAAGAAAATAAAAGAAGAATTGATCAAGGGTTTCCCCACATTAGAGTTTGTCCCTGGCTGACGCCACATCTTGTGTCCTCTTGTCTTGGCTTGTTCTTCTGTGATTTATGTTTATGTTCTATCTGCAGTTTACTTTAATACTGATGTGATTGCTAATCTGGAAAAGATATGGAGCTAACTATGAAAATTGAAATAAATTGCTCTAGCATAGAACATACCTAAAATTAACATTACCACAGTAGTCCGGTTAACTTGGGTAAATGTGGGAGGAGGGTGTTACAGAGTGGTATAAGAGCAGGTTCCATTCTCTTTGGGTGGTGTCTGGTTTCCGTTCTCCTTGGGAAATATCTGATACCATAGAGTGGTATCAGAGCATGGTTCAACCCTTGGACTGGATGGGAAGAATGTGGTTGTCGTGCATGGATATAGATTATATATGTGCTTGATGTGTATGCACGATGATGGCCATTGTTGCATTTGTGTTGTCATGTAGAAGTGTTGATGTTGTTGTTGGGATGTGTTGTCATGAATGCGTGTCAATTGTATATGCATTTGTTATGCATGTTAGTGTCTATATGTGGTTATGCATGCATTGTGTCTAGTTGGTGTTATAGTTGTGACATCATGTATGGTAACTGGGATGATGTCTATATACTATTATGATTATGATTATACATGTATTGTGTTAATCTAGATTTATTTTGCAGACGAGAAATCCTCCATTGAACTATATTGAGCTATGTTGGTTATGTTTATATTTTGGTTTAACTAACATGATATAATTGCAGGAAGAATAAGTTCAAAGATGACTAGCAAAATGGTAGACTATAGTTCATGAGATTCTCCCTATGGATCAAATGAGAAACATGGTGATGAGTATTCCCCTCACATAGCAGACACTTTGAGAAGTTTGAAGGTATAAATAAGAATTTGTAAAGAAGATAATGGCATAATCATTGAGTCACAAGAGTTTGAAGTTATCCTTTAGAGTTTGTCAGACTTGCAAAGACAGGGACCACTTAGGATTAGTCATGGATAAGAGGACATGAATAATGGAGCATATGGTGGCAGATCTCATGATGGACACAGATCAAATATCGATGATACCATCAGGGATGACAAATTATTGGACACACCTGATAGGAGAGGTATCGGACATGAGCATTACTCTAGTTTTGGTTCAGACATGTATCATGGTCATCATCACTATCATCCTTATAGGAGGAGTGACAAGGGATATTTTCCGGATGAGTTCAAGAAAGAAAAGCCACCTACATTTGATGGAGAAATGAAGAAGTCACAAGATGCAGAATCTTGGTTGCTTGGGATGAATAAGTTCTTCAGATTACATGACTATTCAGAGAATATGAAAGCTAGGATAGCTACCTTCAGTCTTAAAGGTAAAGAAAAAATTTGGTGGGAATACGTGAAGAATGTCAAAGGCATTCAGGAAGAGGAGTTGACTTGGAGGGATTTTGAAATACTTTTCAAGAAGTATCTATCTGAGAAATTCTATGATGACAGGGAAAATGAGTTTTATGAGCTAAAGATGGGTCTATGAATGATGAGTAATATACTAGCATATTCTTGGAGTTGTTGAGGTATGTGCTTTATTTGAAGGAGGAGAAGGTGAAGATTCAGAGATTAATTAGTGGGTTTCCGATAGCGTTCAAATACATGATCGAGTTTGATGAGCCTAGATTGTTGGCGGAAGGCGTCAGAAAGTTGAAACATTTTTATGAGCAATCAACGTGTAAGACAAAGTCTCAACCAGGTTGGAAAGAGAAAGACAAAGATAAGGGCAAGTGGCCACCTAAGCGAACAAGACCATAGGATGAAAGTGAGAAAGAAAATGTGATTCATTGTAAGAAGTTTAATGTGGTTCGATAAGGACATGGGTCATAGCCTTAAGGGCAACAGAATAAAGGTGAGGGTAAAGGACAATTGCAATGTTGGATATGTGGCAAGGAGCATTTCAAGAAGGATTGATCGTCGTATGAGGGTGGTAGGCCTCATATCTATAGTGCACAGGAAGTGCAGACAATTGGAGTTGTTGGACAAAGCATTACTCAAATCTATGCAACATTGGATAACATGCATGATGATCACTAGACATCTATTATCAAGATGGATGACAAGCTTTTTGATCAAGTTGTTTCTATTTTGATTGACCCTAGATCTAATTATTGTTATGTTAACCTTGACCTAGTGGATAAGTGTGCTTTAAATAAAGAAGTACATGCAAAATATTGGTTAGTTTAGTTGGATATAGGTACAAACAAAAGAGTTCATCATTGGGTAAGATCTTGTGCATTTGAGTTGAATGGAATTCCTACATTAGCGCACTTCAATCTAATTCTGTTGGGATAATACAATATGATTTTGGGTATGGACTAGTTGTATCTTCATAGAAATAAGGTGTATTTTTATGACAAAGCTATTGAGTGTTTGAATGGCAATGGAAAATAAATAATCTTATAGGGTAAGAAGAAGTCCACATCAGTGAGGATGGTTACAACTATGCAGGAAAAGTGCAGTCGCAAGAAATTTTGTGTGTTATTTGCAATGCACATTTCCATTGATAAAGGTAAGGATGTTGAGGACGTGAAGCTATTGAATAGGTGCCAAATTTTACAACATTTTTAAGAAGTATTTCCTGCAGAGATTTCAGATTTTCCGCCTCATGGGGAAGTGGACTTTTCTATTAAGTTGGTACCAGGGGCAACACCAACATCAAAGGCACCTTACAGGATGAGCACTCGATAATTAGTGGAATTGAAGTTGTAGTTGAAGGAAATGCTTAACAAAAGATACGTTAGGCCAAGTGTATCGTCTTGGGGTGCACCAATGTTATTCATGAAGAAGAAAATTGGTACTCTCCGGTTCTGCATTAATTATAAATAGTTGAAAAAAATAATCATCAAGAATAGGTATTCGTTGTCGAGGATTGACGACTTGTTTAATCAGTTAAAGGGAGCATCAATGTTCTCGAAGATTGATTTTAGCTCAAGTTATCATCAGGTACACATCAAAGAAGAGGACATCTGTAAGACTACTTTTCGGACCAGGTATGGGAATTATGAGTTTGATGTAGTTCCTTTTGGTTTGACTAATTCTCCAACTATTTTTATGTGCTTGATGAATAGTGTGTTGCGTCCTTATTTGGACAAGTTTGTGATAGTATTCATTGATGACATCTTGATATATTCTAAGAACGAGGAAGAGCATGCAGAACACTTAGCAACAATATTGAGATTGCTAAGAGAGCATCAATTGTATGCCAAACTTAGCAATTGTAGTTTCTTTTAGACAAAGGTACATTACTTGGGGCATGTTGTTTCCAAGGAAGGCATAACAGTAGATCCATAAAAGATAAGCGCTATCATGGACTGGGAAACTCCTAGGAATGTGGATGAGGTAAGGTCATTTATGGGGTTAGCAGGTTGCTACAATAGGTTCATTAGGAACTTATTGTGGATTGAATATCCTATCACATAATTGCAGCGAAAAGGGAAGAAATTTGAATGGACAGAGGAATGTGCAACAAGTTTTGAGTAGTTGAAACAATTGTTGACAAATGCTCCAGTTCCAAAGATTCCACTCTAAATTTGAAAATGTTTAATTTGGATATTAGTTCTTGGATTGAGATTCAAACATGGGATTCTGATTGTCAAAGTTAGAAGCTAACCTATTGTCACTTTCACTCTAGGATGGATTATGATTTGATAAAAAATAGAAATGCCATACAGGAATCAAATTTTAAAGGCAAATTTCCCATCACGCTTAAGCTTTTAAATTCGTACTATGTGCCACATATCAGTGCTTTGCTATGCTCTCATCACTTGTGAGATAAAATACATGTTCCACAAAGACTGGGACATGGGTGCGGGAAGATGCATATATGGGACGTGTTGAGAGTACCCTTAGACATTCCCATCACCCTTAAATTTCTTATATATATACAAGCCCATGTCTCTTAAAACAGATCCCTATCCCCCTGATATATATATATATATATATATATATATATATATATATATATATATATATATAAGGAAATACACTTATCTATACTTATTATTTATACTAATACTAATACATATATCATTCATTTATCATTTTATAATTTAATTAGTATTAAGAAAAATAGATGCCCAAAGGCATCCATTTTGGGGAGTCGCGTCGCCTACACTGGGGAAACGCCCCCCTACATCTCCCTATGTCTGTCCAAGAAAGAAACATGGGTAAATGTTTCCCTAAATATCCCCATGCCAGGTGAGTGGGGTGTGAGGGATGCATGCACCCAACCATGTGTGATGCATCAAGTTATTGATAATATCAAAAGTATTAAAAGTTCTTAAATATATAAAATAAAATTTCATTTTAAAGTTGACAGGTTGTCTCATTTGATAATTTGATATAAAGTGTACTCATAAAATTAATATATATTATAAATTTATATAAAATATTATCTATTTATAAAAATAGCAATTTTCCTTAAAGGTGCAAAGGTACACTGAAGGAATAGTAGATTTGGAACTCGACTATTTTGAAAAACTAAATCACTAAACATTAAAATATCTTATTTCTAATAAAGCAAATATTATATAAAGATGGAGATCAATCTCGTCTAGGCCAACAACTCATTTCGCCAGCCACACAATGGATTTGACTGCTCTAATCTCTTCAACGAGTTCTGTGAAGGGTGTTGTCTAGAAAACACAATATTGGATTGTCCAAGAATGAGGCGGGGGACAAGTTTAGAAAGTTCAACCATGACTTTGGCAAGGATCCTTCTAGGTGATTATGGGATATGTTCAGTACTTTCAATGAAACAAGACCATCCATGGTAGATGGAAGATGTCCAATTAGGTTATCGTAAGATAAATCAAGGCTTCTAAGCTTATTAAGACTGCCTAACTCTGTTGGAATCTACCTAGTCAATTTTTTTATGCTCAAATTCAATGTAATCAACATACTTGTAAGGTTACCGAGTGCAGGAGGGATAAATCTTCCAACTGGTTTAGTCCAAGATTCAATTCTCACAGTTGTTGTATCTTGAAGAAGACCTTTGGAATGCTTCTAGTCATTCGGTTCTCCTGGAGAACAAGATGCTCCAGTATGGTAATGTTTGAGAGCTTAACTAGTATTGAACCATTCAAAAGGTTGAAACCCAAATCAAGGAAATGAATTTGTTTGCAATCACCTAAAGGAGTAAGAGAACCATGGAGGTGATTTGAGGATAACTTCAAGACTTCCATATTTGATAACTGCCCAAATTCTCTTAGTATACAACCCATCAAATTATTCATTGACAAGTTTATATATCTAAAATTATTACATTTCCCTAGGCTCGAGGTGATTTTTCCTTCTAGATGATTGCTAGTCAAATCCAAATAAGAAATCATAAAAGGCTTCGTACTAAGAAAATCTCAGATAACACCACTGAGATTATTATTATTAACTATCAATCGTTTCAAACTGGGATATTGACCAATTTGGGAGGGAAAAGATCCTTGGAGTAGATTGTTTCCAATGGCAAGAATCTCTAGCTTTCCTGAATTACATACCATGGTGGGTATTGTGTCGCTAAATTGATTCCATGTTAAGTCAATTTCAATTAGCTTGCTTTGATTTGCACCTAATGCAGGTGGGATTTCCCCTAAGATTTTATCATGGTGGAGATGCAATCTTCTATGATGCTTCAAGTTGATAATAGCTACTAATATGTTTTCCACAGGGTTGTTCTTATACAAAAGTAGTTCTTCTGGATTTTATAGTTGTAAATTCTCCACAGGAATGGTTCCATTAAGAGAATTTTCAAATAAGTGAAGCAACATTATATTTTGTAATTGACCCAGTTTCGATGGTATAGTCCCCTCGACATGATTGTATTCAACCTCAATTCTGTCATATTCTTGTAGCAACTAAGCTCTTTGGGGATAGAGCCATTAAGCATATTTTCAACCAAATGAAATAATTGTAGATTTTGCAAGTGACCCAACTCTAATGGTATCAATCCTTGCAATTGGTTTATATTCAACTTCAATCTTATCAAATGTGTACAGTTGTGAAGTGCCTTATGGATGGAGCTGTAGAGCAAATTTTCGGAGAAGTGAAGTAGGCTCAAATGTTGCAACTAACCAAGCTCAGATGGTATCGATCCCTCCAATTGATTTGTATTCAACCTAAATTATTTTAATTGTGCAATCACTAGCTATTTTAGGGATAGATCCATTGAGAGAATTTTTGAACAAATGGAGCAATCCTATATTTTGCAATTGACTCAACTCAAATGATATCGAATTCTCTAGTTGATTTGTATTCAACTGCAATCCTGTCAACTGCTAACAATGACCAAGCTCTTTAGGGATGGAACCCTTCAGTGAATTATTGAACAAGTAAAGCAACTTGAGATTCTACAACCGACCTAGCTCAGATGGTATTGATCCATTGAGGTTATTTGTATCTAATTTGAAATTTGTCAATTATGTTCAATTGGAAATTTCTTTAGGGATGGAACCAGTGATGAAATTCTTAGAAAGGGTTAGCACATTTAGACTCTGCAACTGACCCAACTCCAATGATAACGATCCCTCAAGATGATTTCTATTAAATTTCAAAATTTTCAACTTATTACACCTGCTTGTCTCTGGAGAAATTTCTCCGGACAAGGAATTCTCACCCAAAATAACCAACATCAAATTCTTTAAAAATCCAAGAAAAGAAGGTATGTGTCGTGTGAGATGGTTTCCTACTATAAGGTTTTCCTCACAAACAAAATTAGCAAGAATTAACATGACTACCTCAACATTGCAACAATCTCTTAGAGCCATTATTCCACTTTCTCCGTTCCCCTCATCTAATTATCATCCACGATTAGCCACTCCTGTGCACAACTAGGAGTGAGTAAGAATTTCTACTATTGTTGTGGTTCGTTTGTTCTTAGGGATAACATCCATTTCTGTACTAATTCATACTAAATAACAAGTGGTTTCAATGGATCATGATTTAGCGATAATACAATATTCAATGAAAGATGCATGTAATGGGTATCCTCTTTTGTTATTAATAATAATGTTGGTTGAATATGTATTTTGTTTTGAAAATTATGACTTCGAAAGGGATAAAATAGGTGCATCTTCATTGGTTATTAAAAATATTGGACATTATTATAGGCTTTAAAATGGGTTATAGGCTTGCATTTGCCATTGAAGGTGCTTGAATATTTAATTTCTGAGGTTGTTGTATGATATAGGGCTTACTAACTTGCCCTGTTTCGTGCTAACGTCGTGTGATAAATGCTCTGGAGCCTTTCCCAATTTCACTTATGTTTTTGAGTTTAAAAACATGAAATACTCAATTATAGCTGTAGTTATGCCAATCGTAATCACACTCCGTGAATTCTTTTCCAAAAAAGCATAATTAATTTGAAACTTTCTAATTGTTGCGTTTTGACCAAACTTTCTAATTGGCACATTTTATTCATACATTAAGTCGATGGAGGGTGAAAGAAAACCAAATGGATCTAGAAGTTATTGCGCAGCTCACTGTTCTGACTCTGATGGTTGTATCGGGCCCTTTAGTTATTGTTTTATCAGCAATTCACAAAGGTAATCTATAATTACAATGAGCCATCTCCGGAGATGGCTCATTGTAATGATGAAAACGAGGTAATGATTGATATAAACTTTTGTTACCTTCCTTCCTGCTGTTGAAAGAATGATCAATTTGTTAACGGGAGTCCGAACCAGGGAGGGGAATAAGTTCTTGCCTCAAGCCAGTATTGAAACTCATTATAGTTGTGGGAGGGTGGCCTCGCTCCATCGGGGGTGTAAATGGATGGCACCACCGGACCTCCTTTTAAGAGGTACCCGAACTTCAGGGGGTTCAGCGCCCACAGAAAGAATGTTTCGCCAGTAACCAAAGCTTTCTAAAACAATCTCTATGTCCTATCATGTTGGCTGGGTTGTTGGGTTCCCGAGGACCAGATGCCGTTGAGGGCTATAACTCCCTTCCTTGATCTCCCTGGGCGGCTAACTCCAGAGGGCTAGAACTTGAACCTGGGCTAGAACGAATTGTTAAATAAAAGAGAACGTAAGCCTCTACTAAACCCATCTTAAAAGCACATGTGATATAATTATAAATTCTCAAATAATTTATATTCCTAAATAATTTTTATAAAATATTATTTATATTAGAATTATTGATAATATAGAAAGTTTGAAAAGTTTTTTTTATATTTGAAATTGAATTTGCAAAGTTGACACGTTAGGGCATTTAATATTTAATAGAGAATGGACTTTTCATTTAGTATATATCATAACGTCACATAAAATATTAAGGATTTATAAAATGATGACTTTTTAATTGATTGATAGAGTATTAATGGTATTATAGTTATTAACCATATAAAAATTATGAAAATATTTTAATTTATAAAATGGAAGAGGTTGTCAATATAAGTATTTTTAATTGTAAAAGAGTAAAGGGATTATTTGAAAAGCTTTGTTAATTTAACATGCAGACGTTCATGTGTAAATTTTTCAATATTTAGTCACGCATTTATCATTCTCAATAGATTGGTATACCTTCAAAATGAGACAAGGAAACATCAAAGATAATATATGGATTATATATATTGCCATGAGTTCCATGTATAAATTATATAATATATAGATTATATTTAATAAGGGTTTTATGTTTTGTAAAATGATAAAATCGTTGTTGGTTTATATATTTTAGTGGATGATAATTTTTTTATATGTATTTAAGTAAATATAATTTTATATTTTGTAGGAATAAAAAGATATTGGAATAAATTTGAAAAATGTTAAATATAAAGATTTTGAAAATTAAAGATAAATATATAGCTGAATTTTTTTAAAGAATAAGTATTAATCAAGTAGGACTATGAAAATGTAATTTACAATTGCAACTATAAATACATCTAAAGTACAAAGTTTAATAAATTTGAGGTAATGGATCAATAATAAAAATTTATGCACGAATCAAACATGATGACACAGAGAGAAGTTATGGATGAGGATTTCATATGATAAAGTTAAGTTATCATAAAGATATTATTGAGCATGTTAATGAATATGTCTAAATTGAATATATAATTATTATATAGCTGTTATAGACCCTTATTGTTATATAAAGAGACCAATTGTATAATAGAAATACTCATAAGAATGAATTGATTCATTATAAAGTTTATGTTTTGTGAGTTTCTTTTATATAACTTATAATGTTCCATATTTGATATATGAATAAATTTTATGTCTACACATATTTAATTCCTTGAAAAGAAAAAAAAAACCGAATTCACTATGTTTATTAATTTTTCTTTATATCTTATTATCCATAAGATTTCAACTCCAAAAATGAAGTTCAATTGGATTGGTAATTGTGATTCCCTAAATAAACTTATATACAAGAAAAAATTCCATGCAAGAAAAGATTCTATGCAGTTAGATTCACCTCTTCCATTAATTCCATCACAAATAGAAAGTGAATAATATTAAGGTGTTTCAAGGTACACCAACCTCATACATAAATAAACATATAACATTGTGAATATTGACATACTTCCACCGCAGAGATCATTGATTTCATTCTCCATTAGCTCTAACTAGATGAATGAGCAACCTTTTATATATGTGTGTGTGTGTGTGTGTGTGTGTTTATTATTTCTTAAAATTTATATTTTTAATGTAAAATTGATGTTTTGAATGGAAATTAAAATTATGAATATGTGTTATTTTTTTGTGTAATTAAAATGTTGTATGTTTTCCTCATAAAATAAAGTATAGGAAAATGAAAATCATTAATATAAACAAGGGTGATAGTTGCATAGCAACATAGTCTCTACCTCTTTGTACAGAGTCCAAATTTTGTCGTTATTTGAAAATGTTGTTATGTTTTATCGTCATTTCAAAACATTGTATTTCCACAATCGTTTCAACAAGCCACACCTCTGTACTTTGGACAATGAAAGATAAACCCTTAGATATGCAGCCTTGAACCACAGAAGATATATCTGAAATTCATATTAAGCAGCTGGATTAAGTGGAATATTACAAATCAAGTACGTGCATACCGAACGATTAACGTTAGAGGCAAATCTTCGTTTACAAAAAAAAATGAAGAACCAATTACTCTGTGTTCAAAAGCATGTACATAAAAACTTGAAAATGTTGCTATCTTTTCTCATTGGGTGAAATATATTGTTTTATTTGTTATGATGTTACCTTATGTGGAAGATTTGTCATCGTGCAAAGTGCAGAGGTGCAAAGAAAACTTTGCACAATGAAAGCTTTCTCTATGCCTCTGCACTTCGCATTGCGTAAACTAATGGGGCTACAATATTATAAATGCAATATTGTTCAAGACATGACACTACATATAGGAAAAATTCTAATCAAATCTATAAATATATAGTTTTGTCTACACCATTTGAGTATTATATGTAGCTTGCTCAATCTCCAAAAATAAAAACGCATATACAGACAATTCTATGTCGCAATGAATATGAAGATTATTGGTGCTCTTCTGACCATTGTGCGAAGTGCGGAAGAGGGTGCTTGAATGAACACCTTCCATACTTCTGTAGAAATTATGGTGTCAATTTGAAATTGCTCATGAAGTTTTAATCAAAATCACAAGACACAAACTTACTCTACTACTATATGAAATTCAATTTACAATAAAATTTATGTCTTAAGGTCAACATGTTACTCCATTAGATATTTGATATAATATGGACTTTGATATATATTATAAATTTATATAAAATATTACTTATATAAAATTTCTAGATAGTTTATAAAATATTATTTGTATTAGAGTGATTGATAAGATAGAAAGTATAGACTCTTCATTTCGTATATATTATAAATTTATATAAAATATTAATTCTTTATAAAATATGTAGGTAGTTTATAAAATATTATTTGTATTAGAGTGATTAATAAGATAGAAAATATAAAACATATTATTTGTATTGTCATTATTGGTAATATAGAAATTTTGAAAGTTTTTTTTCTTTTCTTTTAATAATAATGGAATGGATTTTCCATGGTCGACATGTTAGGCCATTTAATATGGAATTGACTCTTCCTTTGATATATATCATGATTTTATATAAAATATTAATAATTTATAAAATGGTGAATTTTTAAATGATTTATAAAGTATTATTTCTAAAAGGTTTAAGAATATAAAAATCATAAAAATCTTTCGGCCATACCTGCACATATTCATTAGCCTCATTTTTAAGATGGCAAGGCTTTCAACATTTATTGATTTTCCACCTATTATGTAATATAATGTATAAAATGATTTTTCAAATCATTGCAAGTAGGATTAAATTTACATTGTCAAAGCATAAGCATATTTCTCTGTAACAGTTTGGTTATTTTAGACAATAGATAGATACCTAATGTGGTAGCCATTACTCAATAATGCATACACACTATTAAAACTCGCCAAATGGAAACATGTCTTAAGAAGATTGAATTGATAAAAGCTTACGACAATGTTGATTAGGAGTTATTAAGGATGATCCTTCATAAGATTGGATTTAAAGTCATGTTAGTTGGCTGGATCATGGCTTGTATAACTTCAGTAAAATTTGTTGTCATCATAAATGCGCTTCTTGTTTTTTCAAGGAAACAAGAGATCTTAGACAGGAGTGTGCTCTTTCACCTCTTCTATTTATGCTTGTTATTGATGGTTTAAGCAAAAACATCAATTGGGCAAAATCTAGGGGCATTTTAACAACTTGCAGGTTGTTTAGATATATAATATTAACTAATCTAATGTTTGTAGATGATGTTCTCTTTATAGGGGAAGCCACAATATCTGAATGGAAAGCCTTTCATCAGTTACTTGCCGGCTTTGGGGATGCCCCAGGCTTATATATGAACAAATGAAAATCTGCCTTGATTTCATCAAAGAATGAGGATGCAATGATGTTGGAGATTTCCAGTATCTTTGAGGTGCAGTAGATCTCAATGGAAGGAAATTCTAGATATCTTGGGTTCAATTGGGAATGGATAGTAAGGAAATTTTAGAAAAATATGTCTTTTTGGTCACGTAATTAGCTATTGTTGGGAGGGAGGCTAGTTCAGATTAAATCGATTTTACAAAGTATTTTCATATATCAAATGCATATTTACTTTTTTTTTTCTCAAGCAAGAAACAAACCTTCTATTCAAATTAAGCAACAAGGAGGATACATAGTATACAAGATGTCAACTGTTTGACATACACCCTTAGTTTGAGAACTGAGCAACATGCTCAAGAACGCGGCTAAGGGCCCACAAAACATTAAAACCAACAAAGCCAAAGGGCGGCCTCAAAAGTGAATACGAGTCAACCCGATGGTGGGAAACATGCACGACATAATGGAGCTGTTGATCTGCATCCACGAAATCCAATAGCTGAGAGCGATATCGGGCAGAATAAAAGCACTAGAATTACTCGTCCAATGAGGGTGGTAATCAAAATAGCTTGGAGACACGTGTAACACAGTCAGTGGAATCGGAGGCATATCCGAAAATCTTCTTATGGTATAATGGACGCCCGATAACCAGGGACACTATAGCAAAAACGTCGCGGTCCCACCAGCAAAACCGTCACAGTCTTCCTAGCACCACGTGTAACTCCTTTTGTGGCATCAGAGACATTTCGGTAAAACCACTTCGGGTACGCTCGGCCCTTCGATAACCCTGGTAACTACTGCAAAACCACCCGATTATGAAGAGAAGCTTCAAACCACTTTTTGGTTTGATGTTTTTTCTCCCTTTCCCACCAGTCCCCTGCAAGATCCTAAACTTGGGCTGCCAATTAGAAGTACCCTTGACTTCCATCCACTTAGATATTTACCGGATGTTTCCCCTTGGAGTGATGATAAAGATCCCTATCTTCACGCGCAAGTGTTGTAGTCCTTTCTCGGTTGTCCATTCTGAGCAAACTCCCACAAACAACACTTGTTTTCTCTTGTGCAAATCACCCCTTCATTGGCTAGTCTGTCAGCCACTCTGTTGGCATCTCTACGCACATGAACAAAGCTCAGAGTTCTAAGAGTTTTGAGATGAGATTGAACTCGATGAAAAGCTTGTGAGAGACGCCAGTGGTTTGAAACATTGTCTGGTGCTATGCTAGTGCTTATCGTTTTGACCGAGTTAATCATTAATTCTGAGTCTGCCTCTATGATAGTATTATGTAAATTGTAGTCTCTTATGATTTCTAGGCCTTGCTCCATGGCCATGAGTTCAGCCATATTGTTGGTAGCCCTCCCCAAATGACTGTGAAAAATGATTTTGATATTTCCCTCTGCATCTCTAATGACTCCCCCAAAACCCGCGTCCCCAGGGTTCCCTTTTGAGGCTCCATCTATGTTTAGTTTCAGGAAGCCATGGGGAGGGGGTTACCAGAAAGCCTTGCCATATGATCTGTGCCTTGCTTTCTTATGGGTGTCAGAAGGGCCATGATACTTAAGTCCCAACTTTTCAAGGATGTGAGTGTCCCTTTGACTCGACGGTTTCTCTGGAGGATGCTTCAGAAAGACATTAACTGTTTCTTTGAGTTGTTTTAGGATCTGAGCCATGATGCCTTGAGTTGAACCAGATTTATCCTTGAAGATCTTGTTGTTGCGTTCTTTCCACACATCCCATATCAAAAAACCTGGAATCAGTGTCCAGGCTACATTGACTGTCTCACAGTCCGAAAAGTCTTTTCTCCAATTCTTTAGAGTAGCAGTAATATCATCATCCTTCCTGACTGTTTGGTTGAAGATGGAGGCTACCCAATTCCATATAGAGGAGGTGAACACACAAAGGTTAAGAATGTGATCCATGGTCTCCTCCTGCAGGCCACATAAATGGCATTTTGAAGGACCTGCAAAACCTCTTTTCCTAAGATTTTCCCAGGTCAGAATCTTTTTATGCTGAACTAGCCATATGAACATTTTGATCTTCATCTAGTGAGGGTTGCTCCAAAGGTTTCGCCACGTCTTGTCAGGATTTGGATGAGAAAATCCTGTGATTATTCTTTTGGCTTCTTTAAGGTTGAAGTTGCCCTCATTATTTCTACCCCACCTTAGCAGGTCATTCAAGTTAGAAGTTAAAATTTGCCTTTTTTCCAGGATCTCTTCTAGGACTTTAGCCTGGGCTTTCAAAGGGGTCTCTGCACTGTATTCTGGTACCCTCCAGATTCTCCATTTCCTTTCCTCTCTTAACTGATCCCAAAAGTCACATACCCTTTTTAGACCTTTATTGAGGGTGTCATCTCTGATGATATCTAGGCCTTCCCTGCTGAGATTTTGTTCCTGCTGCTAGTTGTCCTCCTAGAACCAGGCAAGATTCCCATTTCTTATCTCCCAGAAACTATGATTTTGAACTAAGGCTCTGTTTTCACAAGCCTTGTTCCAAATATGAGAACCCCTAATGTGCCTTGACATCCGAATGTGGTCTTGTTCCTGCCAATCCATTGCATACTTTTGTTTCCATAGCTTGGTCCATGGGCTGTTGGTTTCCTTTAGCCATCTCCACCAAAGTTTTTCTCCCAAGACTTTGCTCAGGGTGTCCAGGTCATGGAGACCTAAACCACCATGGGTTTTGGGTTTGCAAAGCTTCTCCCACGCTACCAGGGCCAATTTCTTTTTCTCTTCTCCTTTACCCTAAAGAAAGTTTCTTTGAATATTCCTAATTTGCTATAAAACTCCTTTTTGGGTAGGAAGGGCTGAAAACATATATACTGGAATGGTTTGAAGAACAACCTTTGTTAGAATTAATCTTCCTACTAAATTCAAAGATCTGCTAGTCCAGTTATTGACTTTGTCCTTTAGTTTATTCGTAATTGACTCCCATACTTCCTTCTTTAGAGGTTTGTCATTAAGAGGCATTCCCAAATATTTAGATGGAAGATTATCTCTTTGAAATCCCAGAATTTTGGAAAGATGTCTTTGGATGGAAATATCCGTATTGAAAAAGAAAACTTTTGATTCTGTGAGGCTTACCTCCGTGCCGTCAGCCATGGCAAAGTCATGCAAGATTTGTTTGAAGGCTTTGGCTTCCTTGACTGTGGGTGTGCCTTGTAGCATAGTATCATCCACAAATTGTTGATGAGTCAAAGTGTCCCCATTCTGAGTGAGTTTTAGCCCCTTAATTCTTCCTTCTTCCTTGGCTGAGTTTATCATTCTGCCCAATCCTTCCATCATGAGAATGAAGAGGAATGGGGAAAGAGGATCACCCTGCCTGAGGCCCCTTGAAGGCCTGAAGGTTCTTGATGGAGAGCCATTGAGAAGGATAGAGCAACTTGCCGTGGTAACTAGGGCCATAACCCACTTTATCCAGTTGTAGTCAAAGCCATAAGCTTTAAGAATTTCCTTTATGTAAGGCCAGCTTAGCTTGTCATAAGCTTTTGCTATGTCCAGTTGTATTATCATCCCTGCTTACTTTTTGGTCTTGAGGGAGTGCACCACTTCTTGAGCTGGTTGATTTTGTTGAGAATTTATCTACCTTCCACATATCTGATTTGCTCCTCTGACCCAAGCGATGGAAGTAGAGGTTTGAGTCTGTTAGCAATAATTTTGGAAATGATTTTATACACCACATTGCATAAAGCTATGGGTCTAAATCTTTCAGGTGTCATGGCTTTTTCCTGTTTAGGGATTAATGCTATGAAAGATTCATTAATCGCTCTAAGAACTGTTCTAGATTTTCTCGAGTCCTCCACCACATCTAGAATGTCAAATTTGACAATTTCCCAACATGTTTTCAAGAAGTCTACATTGAATCCATCTGGGACTGGAGCTTTCCCATTGTGAATCTATTTGATGAATTCATTGACCTCTTCTTCCATTACTGGCCTATTGAGATTATGGTTGTCTTCCTTGGTCACCAATTTTGGAATGTTCTTTATGAAGCTTTTAATGAATTGAGATCTGCCTGCAAGGTTTTCCTCAGCTATGCTTTGGAAATGTTGCACCTGAACCGATTCCATTTCCTTGTGAGTATTTAACTCTTTCCCTTGCAGATCTAAGAGTTTAGTGATCATGTTATGAGCCCTATGTTTCATGGTGGATTTGTGAAAGAATCTAGTGTTTCTCTCCCCTTCCATTATCCATTTTATTCAAGATTTCTGTCTCCAGAAGATTTCTTCCTACTAGCATTTGTAGTCCCATTCTTGCTATAGAAAGTCCGCCTGTCCTTTCCTTTCCTCTGTGAATCCTTCCTTGATGAGAATTTGATTAACTTCTTGTGATTTTCTTTCTACCTCTCTTTTGGCTTCAAAAATATTGCCAAACTCATTTTTGTTCCATTCTTTGAGCCTTTGTTTGATATGTTTGAGTCTCTAATGCAGGAGGAACATTTTTGTGCCCTGGGTGGGCATGTCTTCCACCCACCAAATTCTAATATTAGAACTGAAGTTGGGGTGAGTGAGCCATGCATTTTCGAACCTGAAATGTCTGTTTCTCAGGGTTCCAATAAAAGAAGCTTCCAACTGGACCGACCAGTGGTTTGAGCCTCCAAAAGGAAGGATCCACGAAGTCATAGAGTGACCAGAAAGAAGGAGATCCTCCGAGATTATGAATCTGTCTAATATCAAGGCAACTTGGGCGGTTCCCCCTCTCCTGTTGTTCCAAGTGAAGGTGCCATTTGTTGTTTCCATACTCACCAGTCTCATGTTGTCTATGAAGTTCTGGAATGCCAGTGAGTCGCGTCCTAACATTCTGCTTCCCCCTTTTTTCTCAGAGAAGGATTTGATCATATTGAAGTCCCCTCCCATAATCCAGGGAATAATAGAGTGTCTCTCTCTTAGCTCCTCCAGAGAGGTAAGGAGATTTAGTTTTTCTTCTAGCATTTGAGGACCATATACATTTGTGATCAAGTAGCACTCTTTGTCTCCCAAAGGTTGTATTACCATTGAAATGTGATTTCTAGTAGCTTCTGCGTCTATGATCTCAAATTTCTGCGGATTCCATAGGGTAAGAATTACCCCTGCTGTGTTGATTGCTTTGACTTCAAGGAACTAGTAATTGTAGAGCCATTTGCTATGTAGTTCTCTGATCTTGTCTACTGAGCATTTTGTTTCTTGAATAAATACCATGTCTGGTTTTTATTCTTTTATTCTGTTACTGAGATTTCTTTGTTTTCTCTTGCTACCCAGCCCCCTAATGTTCTAGGATGTGAGCTTCATAATGATATGTTTGTGAAAGAGTAGCTGGTAAGATCTTTCATCTTACCTGAATTAATCATGAGTTTCCCACATTTTGACAGGAGTTCATTCTGTCTCCTTCCTATTTTCTTGCCTGGGTTTTTGGTGGAGTATCCAGATGTAATCTCCATTTGTCTGACCCCTTTATTCTCCTGGCTGTCATGGTTCCTTTTGACTCCTGCAGCCTTTGTTTGGGACCTTCATAGGAATAGCTGTTGCACTCTATCAAACTCCTATTATGGTAGAGAGTCTATCCATTTGTTGGTTGCTTGTTCTAGAAAGTGTTCTAGTTCTAGGTTATCCCTATCCAAAATCTCCTATAGGTCTTGGTCCTCCGTTCCTCCTTCACTTAGGGTCATCTCCTGGTCCCTTCGTCCTGTGGTGCTTAGTGGATTCTCCTTTAGTTCTTTATCTGGCCGTGTGATGTCCATGTTGTCCTCTTTTTCTTTTACTGATGGAGTTTCCTCCAGATCCTTACTCTGTCCATTTTCTTCCCCCTCTTCTTCTAAAATCTCAAAACTATTGTGACTTGGTATCTTGTTCTCACTAGGTTTCTTTTGGTGCTTTTCCCCCCTCCTTTCCCCCTTCCTGCCACTTTGGTGTATCCTTCAGGATCTCTTCCGATGTTTCCTTTCAGTTTGTCCTCTCTTTTGTTGAGTGGGAATTCTCTAAAGAGGTGCCCATGTTCATGACATTTGCGACATCTAAAAGGGATGTGTTCATAGTCAACTGCTTGAACCCATTCCTCATCATACACTTCCAGGATGACTTCGTCCAGGAGTGCCCCCAATAAGTCCATTTCTACATAGATGCGAGCAAAGGAGGTATATTTGCCTTGCAGATTCGCCTCTGATATATTTATAAAATGTCCTAATTTATTACCTATAGCTTTTAAGGATTCCGAAAGCTAGTAATCTAAAGGTAAGGAATATAATCTAATCCATACTAGGACCGATGTGAACATTTCTCACTCCAGCACAAAGTTCATCGTCCAAGGTCACATGTAGAGACCTGCGGCAGCATAGAAGTATGGTCCTCCGAAAATTCTATCTTTGTCATACAGGTTCGTGAATACCACTGTAAAAAAACCCTTAGACCCAAGATGTATGTTTACTTCTCCTGTTGGTTTCCAGGTGTTATTTATCCATGTGTATAGTGCCTTCTCCGTGGGCCAAATACCCATAAACTTGCATATGATCGCATAGGTTGCCATGTGATCTCTGTGCTCCTGTAAAGCCGGATCATTCAAGACCACCCGTGGTTTAATATTGGACTTGGGTTTGCAGGGTCCTATTGTAGCTCTACCCTCCGTCCTCTGACAACTGTCCTCGTGGGTCCCTTCTTTATCATGGGGTTTGTTGTCTTCCATCTTTTGGGTTCCAGTAGTTTTTGTCTCATTCTCCGAAGGATTCTAGAGCTTGTTCCTACTCATCCCTTTGCCTTTGTTTGAAACTACGATACTGTAGGAGGGAGTGGAGCTCCCTCCTCCTTGCCCCTCCATAGTTACCAGCTTGCTTCTGTCACCCCTGTTTCAAACCCTAGTTTTTTCCTCATGTTTCTGGTCTGAGTATCTCTGTTGTCATATTAGATGAATATTTACAAGTCGCCTAAAGATATCATTAATATAATTAAATTATCATTGCCAAATTTATTTGGGTAGGTCCAAGACAATCGCAAATAATTCAATTAGTCCGCTTAGATGAGATCTACCGATAGGTGGATGCAGGTGGTTGGGATATTAAACATTCAGAATGTTTCAATATGGCTTTACTTGTTAAGAAACTATGGAGGGCTTTAAGTGGCGAAGGCATATGTTAACAATTCATTAAAGTTAATACCTCAAAAATAAACAACTAGTTAACTAGATCAAAGAGGGGGCTCTCGAAAAGAAGTTGACATATTTCATTTGAAGGAGTATGATGAAGACTAAGCATTGGCTTATTGGTAATTTGCGATGGGAGGTTGGTATGGGAATGGTGGCAGACACCGGAATCCATTAAAATACTGGTGGGTAATCATTCTCTAACATTCCTTATTCTCATATATTTACATAACAATGGTCTATTTTCCTAAACCATGTATATGTTGAACACATTCCAAATTTAGTGGTATCAATATATACTTCAGTTAAGTTTAGCAGGTATTTTCTTGTCAGAGAAAGAGGATAAAATGACATAGGATGGTCACGTATTTAAAGGCCATATATCAGTCATAGACATTTATTCTTATATTTCGCAAGGACGAAGCATGGCTGCTAAAGCTTTATTGTTTCAAAAGTCCTAGAAGTGGGAGATCCCGCTTAAATTAGAATGTTTTGTTTGGTTGGTTGTTCATAACATGATCTGTACATGGGAAAATATTCTTAAATGATGTTTTCAGGGATCAGGGAGATGCATATTATGTAGAGAATATTATGAAGATGTGGATAATCTTTTCCTCTCTTGTCCTTTTGCGATTTTAGTATGGTGTGGGGTATTATATCAACGTAAGTTACATGCTATTTGGGACAAGTCATCAATTGAGGATTGCCTTTCTCAGTGGTTTGTGGATTTTAAAGGATATCGAGCTTCGACATTCTATATCCTATGGGGAATTCGGAGGTCCATGAACGCTGAGATTTTCGACCAAGTAGAGCCAAACCTAAGGGGCACATGCCTAAAGGTATCAACCTACTTTTTGGAGATAGGACCAAAGAAGGAGACGTTTTCAAGAAGACTTTTCCATATCAAGGAGATATGGACAAAATACCCAGTGGGTTTTTTTATGGGGCTTCATCTTTTCCTATATGTGCAGTGGGGTGTTCGTAGTATTGAATCCCGAGAAATTTTTCATTTTAGCTAGTGTAGTGGCATTGGCTACAATAACAAACCAAAGCTCCTTGCACTCTAGGGAGATGTATTTTGTGTTAAATGGCTTGCCATTGATGAGATTGATGTATATGGAGGCTGAAAAGTGATTATTGAATGGGTAAAGATGAGATCAATTTTCGAGCAAACATCTCTCTCAAATTGGATGCATTGTATCATACTACTAATTAACACTTTCAAGAGGATATTTTTTCACATATCTTTAGAGAACATAATCATGTAGTAGATGGTCTGTTAAAATATGGTTGTAGTTGTGTTTCGGGCAAGTTCAAGTTTTCAGCGTTCGAAAACGGTTCCTTTCAACGTTTGGGGGTTATTAAAATATGAAGGATTGTATTAGACTTTTTCCTTATGTTGCATTTATGAAAATGTTTATGTTACAAGTCAATTTCTAAAATCATTTTTTTGTAGCTCTATTAGATATCCTTGCTAGAGTAGGAAAGGGTAGTTTTGTTATATGAAGCCATAATTGTAATAGTGAGACAAATCATATGAATGAATAGAAGATATAGATGTAACATTCTAGAGTGAAAAATGTCAATAGTAATTTATTGAGGGACACATATGGGGTTGAAGATGTAAGGAGATGAGATAAAACCATGCAAATGTAACTAATTTTTTTTTACTAATGAAAGTATGTAAGTTTTTTCATATTGAAAAAAAGGGTGCCTCCCTCCTCCAAAACTTTCTCCGCCCTACACTGAATTTTGATCAAAAAATTCCGTTTGGAAAATTACTTGATGCTTATCCATCATTGCATTTTCATTAGGTTGTGCTAGGATAGTGCAATGAAAATGAGAGCTCCACACACTTGACTGGGTATCCTGGATTTGCACGAGTGAACTCTCTCATCCTTTGGAGCTGGTATTTCACAATGTCTCAATGCTATATCTTCTTTGCTCCTTCAGTTCTCTTCCCTCGCCAACTACCATGACAAGACAAAGGACATGGTGCAAACAAAGAGACGATGACCATGGCTGAGTGTGTGATTCTCATGCTCACTTCTGGGTAGAGTCTTTTGCATACCACTAAAAGGAGTACACTATGGTTGCCATATATGAAATATTTATATTGGTCATTTAAATATTAGGTATTATTTTAAATTATGTATTATAGTTATTTTATTATTATTTTTTATGTATAAATTTTGTGTTTTATTTATTATAAAATAAATTAAAATGAAATAAAATAAAATCGTATACATATTTTATATTATTTTAGAAAAAATAAATATATTTAATAATATTTTGTTATTATAAAATTAGTCAATAATTTGATACAATTATGTATTGAAATTTCTTAGTAAAGATGTCTCTTTTCTTGATAACATAGGCTTTCTTGCAATTTCACAATATGATTAGAGGGGAAGGCATATGCCTCTATTATTATTGTGTCTCTTCATACTACACACTCAAACAAGTGAGGTCTATACGTAAGTTACTTGACTTGGTATATCTGAAATATTACCATTAACTCTTATACAAAAGACGTTGGGGTCAATTGATTTGAAATCTTCTATGTTTGTCTTATGAGACAACTCCATATTGTTGAGAAATGTAACTAGTGTCGGTGTTTATAATTATATTTGAGTCATGATGTAATGTATTTGTCAAAAGAAAGAAAAAGGAACTTATTTGTAAAAGAAAAAATATTTATTAGCATGGGTTTCATGTTTATTTATTTTATTTCTAGGTCAAAAGCACCCATTGAGTGCTCTAGGTTTTGTGTCTTAAGCCAAAGTCTAAGTCATGATGTAAAAGACCCTTGTTGAGCTCATTGTGTCGAAGAAAGATAATTATTTTATGTAATTTAGTCATGTAATACTCCACCACCAAGTCGACCTCAAAAGGAGATTTGAACTACTATAAATAGCCATGCATTCGACCTATTGGAAGAGGAATCCATCAATCAATTTGATCTGTAGTTTATAAGGGAGATTAGAAGTGTGAAGAAGATAGAGATGAAGGCTTTATATTTGCAAGAAGAAATGAATACAAGTAAATTAGAAAGAGACCATAATTTTGTTCCTTCTTGTCACACATGCAAGTGATTTTGAAGCAGTGAAGCGAAGGTGCATGGACGAGGGTACATGACAAGTTTTTAGTGTTGCAGAAAGGGCTAAGATCCTAATCAGTTTACCTTGATGAAGCTGACTTGTGTTTGACTTGTGAAGATATGGGCTAGAAGTTGACTTGTCTACATGGAAGGTTTACCTCGTGGAGTGGGGGTGTCTTGGTCTTGGTTGTCTCATTTGATTTGGTTCATGAAAGAAGAGAAGTAGTTTTTTTGGTTTTCCCTAGAAGAGGGGTTTTGCCCTGGTTGAGAGCCTACATCTTGTGTCCTTGATCTTCATGTTCATGTTTTTCATAGTTTCTTGGTGATTAGAAGATAAAGAAAACATAAATAAGTTAATAAGAATTTAAGAACATCACCAAGGATAATTTTAGGGGCGAATGTTCGCCCTTTGGCGAAATTAAGGGTTTTAAATTTTTAGTGGGCGAATATTTTGTATCATAGTACATTTTTACAAATCACCTCAAATAGCCCACCTTATTTTAAGGGAGAGGGTAAAAAAGGTAAATTTAGCCCTTGAAATTAGGACTTACAACTTTCCATTCGCCCATTTTCAAGAATAGGTTTTATTTAAGTGAATCTATTCGCCCATTTTCAAGAATAGGTTTTATTTAAGTGAATCCTATGGGCCAAATACCATATTTATAAAAGAGGTATGGTAAATTAATAAAAATATAAATAAATGAGAGGTATGGTAAATAAATAAAACATTTTTTATATTTACTCCATAAGTCACCTTATATACATGTAAGGGTGTAAACAAATAAAAATATAAGTAAAGTGGAGGTATGGTAAATAAATAAAAATATAAATAAACTAGACGTATCGTAAATAAATAAAACCTATTTTTATATTTAGTCCATAACCCTCGTTCTAT
Source organism: Pinus tabuliformis (assembly GCA_031772625.1). Classification (NCBI taxonomy): domain Eukaryota; kingdom Viridiplantae; phylum Streptophyta; class Pinopsida; order Pinales; family Pinaceae; genus Pinus; species Pinus tabuliformis. The sequence goes on from CM062815.1 coordinate 141,856,738, forward strand.
TTATGAAGGCTCAAGAAAGAGGTTTTATTTAAGTGAATCCTATGGGCCAAATACCATATTTGTAAAAGAGGTATGGTAAATTAATAAAAATATAAATAAACGAGAGGTATGGTAAACAAATAAAACATTTTTTTATATTTACTCCATAAGTCACCTTATATTTACGAACACTCAAAAAATGGGTTATATTTAGGTGAAACCTATGGCCAAAATACTATGGGACAAATACCATGGACTAGATTGTTATTAATACCATGCAAAAAACCATTATTAACCCTAATATTAGAATTAATAAAAATAAAAATGGCACATGGTATTGACCCATGGTATTCACCAAAATGGCACATGGTATTGACCCATGGTATTCACCTGGAATGTAGCCTATTTAAATGGGGGAATTAAACCAACATGTAGCCTATGCTAAAGTTTTATTATTTAGTGAAAGACTCGCCAATATCTTACAAGATTTTATAATTGAGGAAAATATTCGCCATGCCTGGTGAGAGATTCGCCAAAAAATTATATATACATATTATATTATTGATAAAATCGCCTTCCATTTTTCCTATATACCATGGAGATTCGCCCATTTATTATATTTATAAATTTAGGGGGGGTTCTTAAAATTTTCCATGAACATCACAATTGGTTATCAAAGATAAGAAAATATTTCTGCCTTTATGATTTTCTAACATGGTATCAGAGCTAAGGCAAAGGAGTAAAAAGGAAAAAAAAAGCAGCTAGAAGATCAATGCTTGTAAGAATTTAAAAGTTGGGTTCCCTAGAAGGATAGACAAATTATAAGAACAAATTTATGGGCACATTTAAAAGTACATACCTCTGAAATTGGATTGCAGACCTAGCCCAAAAGAGGATTCGAGTAGCATCATTTGGAGAACCTAAAGACTATATAATATGCCTTAACAAGGTCTAGTCTCTTGTGATAAAGAGCGAAGTTCTGTGTTCAAAGTTTACAGTCTCAAAATTGTCTTTTAGACCTAAACCTACAACATTTTGTGCAAGTCACCTCAGAGATTCGAATTCTGTGCATAGGTGATCAAGTCATATATTTTGTAAACCAAAGTTAGCTCTCATAGCTAGCGAAAAGAACACACCTAGTCTAAGTTTGCCTAAAAGCATTTAAGGCCTAGTTGGAAGACCTGTAGTGAAGCTATCATCTTAGAAAGGATCTGAGAATCCTGTGTAGAAAGAAAGTGAAGTACAATGCTTCCACATGATAATCTGACTCCTTGCACATAAATACATTTGACCTTGCCTAACAATAAAGAATTTGGCTTTGACATAACTACAACAATGGTGACATTCAACCAACATAGTGAATTTACAATGGTTCTATTGGCTCATTTGGTAGTATAATAAATAGATGCAACCTCAATGATCGATAAATGTGACAGTCACCATGGAAGTTACCTTGCATAGATGGTGTAATAATAGTCTTTGCTATATGATGCGAATTGCCACTAAAACACTTGTTCTGAGCATAAGATTAAGTGTCTTATTAGAGATATAAGAAGTAAGGAGTCAATCTACTTAAGAAAGAACACCTTGACTTGTCATCTTTGAAGGCAGAACTAAAGAAGGTAGAACTTTATCCTTGAAAGGAAGTCACTTGCAAAGGTAAGAATGATAAAAGGCACATATAATTATTTATTTTCATATAAGCTCTATTAGGGTTTCAAAAATATTTTTTTTCTTTGTTCTAGGGTATGTAGCTAAATTATTGTAAACCCTAGTTGGTTGAGAAAGTGTAATAACCATGGGTTAAAAATCCATGTAATAAACTTAATACAGGAAAAAGAAGACCAAGGTCATGGGACATGTATTCCAAGCTGAATGTTGGGTGAAACATCTTAGCAGGTGTTCATTTGGTTTATTATGGCTAGGGGAAATTGGCAATGGCAAAGGCTTTGAAAAGGGAAGAGGCATTAATCAACATTTTGTTTATGAAAATAAAGGAAATTAGGAGAAAAGGAAGGTGAAAGGTCACATGTTGCGTGTGAGAAGGAAAATGAAGGAAAAGAATGGAAAATGAAGAAAATAGAGGCCTCATTAAAGGCTTATGAGGATCAGTTCACAACCTTTTTTGAGTTCAATTTCGGAGCTCTCTCTCTATTCTCTAACTCTCTCATACTCTTGCACACTTAGAGCAATCTTGGAAAATTATAACATTGGAGAAATGAAAACAAAGGAAGGAAAAGAAAGAAAAGGGAATCAAAGATCAAGCAAGGAAGAGTTGGATCAAGTGGCTACATTGGGATTACTTGCAAGTATAGAGTTAAATGTATGATTTCCTTGCTAGTTTTGGCATGCATGGTACATACATGTGCGTATTTGGTTCTCTTGTTGTCATTGGCATGGGTTTTTCCAGGTGTGACAATGGTTTCAGCCTTGCCTTTCCATTTCTAGATAACCATGGTGTGGTGGGGTTCTTTTACTTGGATGGGCTAGATTGCCTGATGGTTTCGAAACTGAGTGGGGTGGTCTCAGGAAAATTCCCAAAGGCCTAAGAATCCCTTGACCGGTAAATGATGGGATACACAGTAAATCCTATGGGTGGAGATAGGAAAATTCCTCATTGTTTGGGTGGAGAGATCTGAAGGCACCCATGTTTTGTTAGGGCCTAGTGATCCCTTAACGGTATATGGTGGGTGTTGGGCCTAAGAATTATCCTTAAAATACATCCACTTTCACTCCATTCAACGTCCACTTTCTCTCCATTCACACATTTTCTCACCTCTATTCCACCACCATGTCATCACATTAGCTTCACCTTCATCATTATATGGGTTATCCTTGTGTTTTCCAAAACATTATTAATTCTTAGTATTTTTAAGTGAATTTGTGGTTAAAATTTAGAAAATAATATCCATATACTTATTCTTAACAATTAGAATGAGTTTGTTGACATGTGTAGGTACAAAGGAAGCTTCCAAGGCATATTTATGTGGCACTTTATGTTCAAATTCGAATTTGAGGAGATCATGGGCCTCATGGAGAAGATCATGGACCTCATGGAGGAGATCATGGAGGATAGGGTTATGTGTCACCATTGGTTGAGAAATCCAGATCAAAGGAGGGAATAGTGGATTTACATTTATGAGTTTGTTATCATATCTTTTGTATAAATAGGAGTATAATCTCCTTCATTTGTAATCTTAATTTTTATAATTTTAGAACATAGCCCTTCATTTGTAATCTTAGTATCTTATAGGTTGGTAATGAGAAGTTAGATTTGGAGAATCATTGTAATGGTTGTAATTGCAATTTGCAATTGATGATGAATAAAACAGAGCTTCTTTGATCTTCTACATTTGACTTCTCTTTTGGTGTGCTTGTGAATCCTTGGAAGGATCCCCATTGCCTAGCAAGTACACTTTTATTTTGATAGGCTTTTATTTTATGTTTGTTTGTGAATTTAATTAGATTAAATTATTAGGTTCATATGTTTGAAATATTAACGAATGACCTTTCGTAAGAAAGTATTAATGTTTCCTTCAATAAATCTGATTTATTATTTAATGTTTGATTTCATTAGTTTAAGTTTTTTATTTATATGCTGAGATATAAATAAATAGTCTCTTGTAAGAGAGCTTTAATATTTCATGTAATCAATCAGAATTAGGTTTTGTTGATTAAGATGATTAGAAATATTAATGAGAAGACTCATGTAAGGGAGCTTTAATATTTCTTACACTTATCACAATGTCTTTTAATTTATTAATTTCATTTTGTTAAATGGCTAAATAGATGTTGGAGTTCCCAATGAAAAACCTCCTGTAAGGGAGCTTTGGCATTTCTTCACCTAGCTTAGTCTAGTTTGTCTCTAAGTCCACATACAGTGGATGTTCCTCGAAGTTTTACTTACCCGGGTTGATAGTAAATGAAACTCTAATTTGCATCCCTGTTTTTGACCCAACAATGGGCTTGTCGTAAATCCTGGTAGTGTATGTTTATTGTTTGGGCCTAGGAATCCCTTAACCAATATATGGGGATACACGGTAGAGTCTGGATGTATAAATGAGGGTTTCGAACCTAGGAATCCCTTGACCAATAATGGCAGGATACACGGCAAAGCCTGAAGAAGCCCTGGTTGGTTTTGTTGCGTGTTCCACAGTCATGCTTGGAATATGGTACGAGGGTGATTGGTTGAAAGAAAGATTTGGTTCATCCTAATATATGGTCGAGTGGTGTTGGGTGTGTGATATATTCCTTCTATGACTAGTCGCATGGGGGGGGGGGGGGGTGGGTTATAGGGGGGGCGATAGGCCCCCTTATTCGTTGCGTCAGATGCAGCCCCCCCTATTGCGGGGTTTCAAGGGGGCGATAGGACCCCCTTATTCATTGTTCGTTGCACCGTGCATAGCCCTCCCTATCGAGGGGTTTCAAGGGGGTAGTAGCCCCCCTGCATAGGGTCTGGGTTAGCACCCTGAGAATTTTATTTGGACCCTAGATTAGGTGGCCGAACCTACCTATGGTTTTTGCATGGGTTTTGCACATGGTTTTGGGCATGATGGTTTTCTTCCCATGGTATTTTGTAGATCCAGTCAAGGGAACTACGATTATGTTCTAATCCAGGGTTAATGGATTGGGGTTTATGAATGCTTCGACATGCATACATATGTATTGTAACATTGAAAGGAATATAGTAAAAAATCAATCTGGTAGTCCCGGTTTTGAGATAAAGGGAAAAATATCTGTGTATTTGTTTTGTGTTTCTCGTTATTGTATATTTTCTATTTTTTTTAAGAATTCGTTTGCAAGTAATTTCTATACAGGGTTAATACCTATAGGTGATATGTGGAAGTCCCTAAATTGGTTGCATCGTATCATGTGTTAATAAGAGTTCTTTTCCTCTTATGTATCATGTGTAAATGTACTTGTTATTATGTGGCTTTAATGGTTTTTCTATCATTGATATTTCTCTGGTTATATGCTAGTTATGAGCATGGTTTATGACAGATTTGAGTTATGAAACTCATCATGTTTTGGTTAGTAGATGAAATGTTAATGAATGAATGAATTAATAGATGATAATGCAACTATTGTGAGAGGGCATCATACCAAATTCTTAGATAAGTATCGAATTCCTATGTTCAGAGGTGTATTTATGACATGCACATTACATGTTCATGATGTGTTTAACGAAATGCTTGTCATGGTTAGGATGATTCGGGTCAGGTACTTGTTCAAGTTTTTCATTCGAGGCCTTGTCTTCTTGTTAATTATCACTTATGAGTGTTTCATTAAGTTCTGGGTAGAGGCTTGAGTCTTAGCCCTGAAAAGGTGGCTTAGATTTTAGGGTCCCTGACACAAAACTGCTTGAAAAAGACTGCAATCTAATGGACGCCTTGTTGTGGGAGTGATTGGAGGGTTACAGTCACATCAAGGGATTATCATGGGAGAAATTTGGGGTCTAATCCAGTTAAAAGCAAGTTAACTCAGGGTTTGGGCATCTAGAGTGGTTAGTTAGCCTCCGAGGGTCTTGTAGCTCCTGAGGAAGGTCAATTTGGATTTGGTTTGTCGATTCCACTTCCTTAAGGTGATATAGGAGGTTGAATCATATCATAGTAACTCTTCGTCACATGTTTACCTCGACAGTTCAGTTAGCTTGGGTAAATGTGGAAGGGGGGTGTTATAGAGTGGTATCAAAGTGGGTTCCGTTCTCTTTGGGTGGTGTTTGGTTTCCATTCTCTTTGGGAAATATCTGATACCACAGAGTGGTCTCAGAGCATGGTTCACCCCTTGGAATGGATGGGCGGAATGTGGTTGTCATGCATGCATGTAGATTTTATATGTGCTTGATGTGTATGGATGATGATGGTCATTTTTGCGGTTGTGTTTTTATGTAAAAGTGTTTATGTTGTTGTTGGGATGTGTTGTCATGAATGCATGTCAATTGTATATGCATTTGTTATGCATGTCAGTGTCTATATGTGGTTATTCATGCATTGTGTCTAGTTGGTGTTATAGTTGTGGCATCATGCATGGTAACTGGGATGATGATTGAGATGTTGTTTATATACTGTTATGATTACGATTATACATGTATTGTGCTAATATGGATTGATTTTGCAGACGAGATATCCTCCATTGAACTATATTGAGGTATGTTGGTTATGATTGTATTTTGGTTTAGCTAACATGATATATTTGCAGGAAGAAGAAGTTAAAATATGATTAGAAAAATGGTAGACTACAGTTCAAGAGATTCTCCCTATGGATCAGATGAGAAACATGGTGATGAGTATTCCCTTCACATAGAAGACACTTTGAGAAGTTTGAAGGCATAAATAATACGTTGTAAAGAAGATAATGACAGAATCATTGAGTCACAAGAGTTTGAAGTTATCCTTTAGAGTTTGTTAGACTTGAAAAGGCAAGGACCACTTAGGATCAATCATGGACAGGAGGACAAGACTAATGGAGCATATAGTAGAAGATCTCATGATGGAAACAGATCATAAATTGATGATACCACCAAGGATGAAAAATTATTGGACAGACCTGATAGGAGAGGTAGTGGACATGGGAATTACTCTAGTTTTGGTTCAGACATGTGTCATGGTCATCATCGCTATCATCCTTATAGTAGGAGTGACAAGGGTTATTTTCGAGATGAGTTTAAGAAAGCAAAGCCACCTACATTTGATGGAGAAATGAAGAAGTCACAAGATGTAGAATCTTGGTTGCTTCGGATGAAAAAGTTCTTCAGATTACATGACTATTTAGAGAATATGAAAGCCAGGATAGCTACCTTCAGTCTTAAAGGTAAAGAAAACATTTGGTGGGAATATGTGAAGAATGTTAGAGGAATTTGGGAAGAGGACTTGAATTGGAGGGAGTTTGAAAGACTTTTCAAGAAGAAGTATCTATGTGAGATATACTATGATGGTAGGGCGAAGGAGTTCTATGAGCTGAAGATGGGGTCTATGAATGATGAGCAATATACTAGTAGATTCTTGGAGTTGTTGAGGTATGTGCTTTATTTGAAGGAGGAGAAGGTAAAGATACAGAGATTCATGAGTGGGTTGCCGATGGTGTTCAAAGACATGATCGATTTTGATGAGCTTAGATCGTTGGAGGAGGCCATCAGAAAGTTGAAACATTGTTATGAGAAATCAAAGTGTAAGACAAAGTCTCAACAAGGTTGGAAAGGGAAAGAAAAAGCTAAGGCAAAGTGGCCACCAAAGTGAACAAGACCCGAGGATGCAAGTGAGAAAGAGAATGTGGTTCGTTACAAAAAGTTTAATGTGGTTGGACAGAGACATGGGTCATAGCTTGAAGGGTAGCAGAATAAAGGTGAGGGTAAAAGACAATTGCAATGTTGGATATGTGGCAAGGAGCATCTCAAGAAGGATTGATCGTTGTATGAGGATGGTAGGCCTCATATCTACAGTTCACAGGAAGCGCAAACATTTGGGGCTGTTGGACATATCATTCCTCATATCTATGCAACATTGGATAACAAGTAGGATGATCACTAGACATCTATTATCAAGATGGATGGTAAGCTTTGTGATCAAGTTGTTTCTATTTTGATTGGCTCTAGATCTAATTATTGTTATGTTAACCTTGACCTGGTGGATAAGTGTGCTTTGAATAAATAAGTATATGAAAAATATTGGTTAGTGAAGTTGGATATAGGTAAAAACAAAAGGGTTCATCATTGGGTAAGATCTTGTGCATTTGAGTTGAATGGTATTCCGACATCAGCACACTTGAATGTACTTCTGTTGGGATCATACAATATGCTTTTGGGTATGGACTAGTTGTATCTTCATAGAACTAAGGTGTTATGACAAGGCTATTGAGTGATTGAATGACAATGGAGAACAAATAATCTTATAGGGTAAGAAGAAAGCTACATCAGTGAGGATGGTTACAAATATGCAAGAAAAGCACAGTCACAGGAAAGGGTGTGTTTTATTTGCATTGCATATTTCCATTGATAAAGGTAAGGATGTTGCGGACGCAAAGCTATTGAATTGGTACCGAATTTTACAACTTTTTCAGGATGTATTTCCTGTAGATATTTCAGATTTTCCGCCTCATAAGGAAGTTGACTTTTCTATTAAGTTGGTACCAAGGGAAAAACCAACATCAAAGGCACCTTATAGGATGAGAACTCCATAATTAGTGGCATTGAAGTTGTAGTTGAAGGAAACTCTTGACAAAGAATACATTAGGCCAAGTGTATCGCTTTGGGGTGCACCAGTTTTATTCATGAAGAAGAAGGATGGTACTCTCCAGTTGTGCATTAACTATAGATAGTTGAACAAAATAACCATCAAGAATATCTATTAGTTGCTGAGGATTGACGACTTGTTTGATTAGTTGAAGGGAGCAACAGTGTTCTCGAAGATTGATTTGAGCTCAAGTTATCATTGGGTACACTTCAAAGAAGAGGACATCTATAAGACTGCTTTCCGAACCAGGTATGGGCATTATGAGTTTGATGTAGTTCCTTTTGGTTTAACTAATGCTCCAACTATTTTTATGTGCTTGATGAATACTGTGTTGCATCCTTATTTGGACAAGTTTGTGATAATATTCATTGATGACATCTTGATATATTCTAAGAATGAGGAAGAGCATGCAGAAGACTTAGCAACAATATTGAGATTGCTAAGAGAGCATCAGTTGTATGCCAAACTTAGCAAATGCAGTTTCTTTCAGACAATGGTACATTACTTGGGGCATGTTGTTTCTAAGGAATGTATAGTAGTAGATCCAGAAGATATAAGGGCTATCATGGAATGGGAAACTCCTAGGAATGTGGATGAGGTAAGGTCATTTATGGGGTTAGCAGGTTACTACATTAGGTTCATTAGGAACTTATCGTGGATTGAATATCTTATTACATAATTGCAGTGAAAAGGGAAGAAATTTGAATGGACAGAGGAATGTGCAACAAGTTTTGAGGAGTTGAAACAATTGTTGACAAATGCTCTAGTTCTAAAGAGTGTGGATCCGGATAAAGAGTTTGTGGTGTGTGTGTAGATGCTTGTAAGAGAGAACTTGGTGGAGTCCTAATGAAGGAAGGACATGTAGTTTGCTATGAATCAAGGAAAATGAATGAGCACGAGTAGAATTATGTGACACATGATCATGAGTCGGAATCGATCGTCTATTATTTGAAGATGTGGAGACACTATCTTCTTGGCAAGCAGTTCATCTTGATGAGTGATCATAGTGGATTGAGATACCTATTTGACCGACTGAATTTGAATTCTAGGCAAGATAGATGGTTGGGAACTATCAATGATTTTGACTTCGAGATTAGGTACATTAAGGGAAAGGAAAATAAGGTTGTAGATTCCTTTGGCAGAAGAGTGTAGGTAAATCATATAGCAACTATGAGTTCATATGGGACAAATTTATAGGGTCAGATGTTATAGGCATGACAACAAGGTGACAGGTATAAGGAACTTAGGCACATGTTACAATATGATACAGGTGAACAGGATATGGATTATCATCTCACGATAGATGGGTTGATCAGGTTTAGGAACAAGATCTATGTGCCAGACAACAATGAGCTCAAGAATCTTATATTGAGGGAATTTCATGTTAATCCATATTCAGGTCATCTGGGATATCGTAAGACATTGACAATGGTGAAGAAGTTCTACTTGGCTAAATCTGAAGAAGGAAGTGGAAGATTTTGTGGCTAGATGTTTGCATTGTCAATAGGTAAAAGCAAACTGTAAGCATCCAAGTGGTTTACTATAGCCAATTCCAATTCCAGAGTGGAAATGGGAGGTCATTTTTATGGATTTCATCACAGGTTTACCGAGGACATCTAGACATCATGATTCCATCATGGTTGTGGTTGGAATGTTAACAAAGGTAACACACTTCATTCTAGTGAAGTCTAAGTATTCAACTAGTGATGTAGCAAAGGTCTTCATTAAATATATAGTGAGGTTGCATGATGTTCTGGAAGAAAATTGTGTCAGACAGGGATGCTAAGTTCACTTCCATGTTCTAGAAAGAGTTATTTGCAATATGGAGTACAGAGTTAGCCTTTAGCACAACTTATCATCCGCAGACAGATGGAAAAACAAAGATGGTCAATAGGATTTTAGAGGACATGTTGAAAATGTATGTTATGCATCACTGACAGAAGTGGGAAGAGTATCTTACATTGGTAGCGATTGGGTACAATAATGGATATTAGGATTCATTAAGGATGAGTTTGTTTTGGGCACTGTATGGGCAGAGTGTTCTTGCCTTAGAAATAGAAATTCCAATGAATTGCAAGGTTGCTCATGTTGGTTTATGACCTTTGAATGGTCCTTCCATGATGGCCCAGTGCTTGAACTTGAATGTTACAAGTGGGGGGCTTGTATACACTTGAACCACTTCCCAAGCAAAACCTCTGGGAAACAAAGTTCGAAATATATCATGAGAGGACTCGAATATTTCCATGGACGTCTTGTAGTATTTAAATTCCTTGGGAAAATATGTTTAAATGAGTGCATTGTAGCTTCCCATATCGAGGGTCTATTTTCCTGATAACACAGGCCTTATTGCAATTTCACAATTCACAGGGAAAAGCGCATGCCTCTATTATTATTACTTTGTCTCTTCAAACCACACACTAAGGCTAGTGAGGTCTATATGTTAATTACTTGACTCAATATATATATATGAAATATTACCGTTAACACTCATAGAAAAGATGGAAGGATCAATTGATTTGAAATTTTGTATTTTTGTCTTATGAGACAACTCCATCTCCCATGTTTTCACTAACTTCTCAACAATTTCTTTCAAAGAACCTTTTGGCCATACTTGTAGATATGGATCTAATTGCTCAGTGATCTGTAAAATCTCATCAACCTCACAAGCTAATGATAGAAGACAATAAATTTGGATTGTAAAACACAAACCTAAGTTCGACCTTCTTCAAACAACTCATTGACCTGATTGTAAGAGGGTGGAGCTCCATGCCTCCATGTTGTATGCTTCTCCACGTCCCCATACATATGAAGATGTCAAGGATCCAATTCAACTTGTGCCAATGTTGCTATGACAAATTCGTCATGAGATGCTGCAAACATCCTAATTTATAGGTTGGTCAAATAAGAGAAGATGAGATGGGGATGTTTGAGCTCCCATTATTGACACATGCCAAGATTTATAAGCCAAGCAAACTAGAAATAGGGTAGGTTTGTCAACTGGTCCTCTCATGGTTTACACTCTAATCCCTTTCTAAATTGCTTTTTCCTTTACCATGTTGAATCATGGTGAAGTCATCAAAATCATAATTCATTAAATTAGTGTTGTACTCGTTCAAACCCAGGAAATTAATGATTAGATAGATTAAATTTCAATATAAAATTATATCAAATATACTAGTCAAACATTTTGGCTCATTTTTAATTATATTTTTGAGTGTATTTTTCAAAAATATGGTAGATATTTATTAGAATTGTCAGTTTGAATTGAATTGTTAGGGCTTGAAGTGTGTTATAAAACTCCTTCTTCTTTACTAAGAGCTTGTCTTCCTTCGATGTAAGGAAACAAGTTAACAACCCAAGACCCAAAAGCATATGGTATGAGTGAAAGTCTGCCCCATTACAGACCACAATGCGTTGTTCCAGGTATCATGGTTTTCCTTGAATAAAAGTGACAAGTCATCCTGCATTCTCATATAACAACCAAATATGGTTGTCCTCACTACTAGTTTGACAACTGAGTTATGATAAGTTTTTCCACTGGTAGAAAAAAATAAGTTTGAACTGAATTGTGAAATTTGGTAGGGATTTTCGAAAAAATTATATCATTAGATTTCACTTTCTTTCATAATCAATGAAGGTGTACATATTCTACCTCCTTCTAAAGTTTAGGAAATATACATAACCCCACTTTAGGTTTGAATTTATTAGCTCTTAAAATGAAATATGTATTTTTAACCATGAAGCCCATTCAAAGTATATCTTCTCCATATTTTTCTTAAGAATCTCAATTCTAAAAAATATTACTAATATTATATATGATACATCTCATTGATCTTGAAATTAATATTCAAGGTAGATTAAAGGAGAACTACCAAGCATTTTCAAGATGTGAGCTATTCAATTTATCATTACACTAATATCAATGTTGCTTAAAAAAATAAGAAGGAAATGAAAGAGTGAGATAAAGATATATAAAATCGAGAAAGGGAAAAATCATTATGAAAAAGAAAGGGAAAAATCATTATGAAAAACACAAGAATAAAGATTTAATGATGTAGAAAATTGAATGAATAGAATTACAATTCTCAATGTTATAATACTAATTTTAGATTATGTAAACATCCATTTTGTTTTCTATAACTTAATAAAAAACATAAATGTTAGAAATTTTAGCAAGATCAATGCAATTTTTATTCCAATGAAAAAAAATAAACAAAATAAGCATAGTTTTGTGAAAAATAAAGAAACATTATTTCAAACTATTCTTGTTTTTATGAGATTAGTAAATTGTGAAAAAATTATGCTCCAAGTATTAATTGAAGTTTAATATATTTTATATCCTCACCCATTGAATCAAAAGCGTCGGACTTGTTCAAAGGCAGGAGGCAGTTCCTTAACGGTATGAAAATTGACTTTGGATGGGAAAGTGGCTGCTACTATTATTTTATTGACTTCCAGCGGCTCGCCCTCAAGGTAGAGATGTAGATAGATTTAACAGAGTGGATTCCACTCTAAATTTAAAAATGTTCAATTTGGAGATTAGTTCTTGGATTGAAATTCAAACATGGGATTCTGATTGATGGTCAAAGTCAAACATGGATTCTATTTAGTGCTATCAGTGCTTTGCAATGCTCTCGTCATTGCATGGATTGTGATTTGATACAAAATAGAAATGCCATACAGGAATAGAATTTTAAAGGCAGTTTGCACATCACGCTTAAGCTTTTAAATTCGTACTGTGTGCTACATGTCAAAAGTTCTTAAATATGTAAAATAAAATTTCATTTTAAGGTCGATGGGTTGCCTCTGATAATTTGATATAGTGTATCTATAAAATCAATATATATTATAAATTTATATAAAATATTCATTATTTATAAAATTAACAATGGTTTTTAAAGGTACAAAGGTGCATCGAAGGAATAACAAATTTGGAATTCCATTATTTTGAAAAATTAAATCACTAAACATTAAAGCTCTTATTTTTAATAAAGAAAATATTATGTAAAGATGGAAATCGATCTCGTCCAAGTCAACAACTCGTTTCCCGAGCCACATAATGGGTTTGGATGCTCTAATTTCTTCAACGAGTTTTGTGAAGGGTGTTGTCTGGAAAACACAGTATTAAATTGTCCAAGAATGAGGCAGGGGACATGTTTAGAAAGTTCAACCATGACTTTGGCATGGGTCCTTCTATGTGATTATGGGACATGTTCAGTACTTTCAATGAAACAAGACCATCCATGACAGATGGAAGAGGTCCACTTAGGTTATTGTAAGATAAATCGAGGCTTCTAAGCTTATTAACACTGCCTAACTATGGTGGAATCTACCCAGTAAATCTATTTATGCTCAAATTCAATGTAATCAACAGACTTGTAAGGTTACCGAGTGCAGGAAGGATAAGATCTCCCAGTTGGTTTCCTCCAAGATTCAATTCTCGCAGTTGTTGTAACTTGAAGAAGACCTTTGGAATGCTTCCAATCAGTTGGTTCCCCTAGAGAATAAGATGCTCCAGTTTGGTAATGTTTGAGAGCTCAACTGGTACTGAACCATTCAAAAGGTTAAAACCCAAATCAAGGAAATGAAGTTGTTTGCAATTACCTAAAGGGGGCAGAGAACCATCGAGGTGATTTGAGGATAACTTCAGGACTTCTAGATTTGACAACTGCCCAAATTCTCTTGGTATGCTGCCCATCAAATTATTCATCGATAGGTCTATATATCAGAGATTATTAAATTTCCCAGGCTCAAGATGATTTTTCCTTCCAGATGATTGCCACTCAAATTTACCTAAGAAATCATAAAAGGCTTTGAAATAAGAAAATATGGGATAACACCACTGAGATTATTGTTTTTTTTTTTAAATCTAGAAAAATCGGTAACTGGTGAGAGTTATCCTGAATAGACCCAGGATCAAATCTAACTGGTTGCCACTATAAACCTAGGCTATGTGCAACCGCCTGAAAGCCGCACAATAGCAGGAAACTTATGCCTCAACAAGAGCCCAGACGTCCGCTATGGGATCGCCTACTCTTCTAGCCAAGACACAAAAGGTCATATATATATTCAATGAGATTTGAACCCTCATCTCGCGGGTTACATCCCAGAAACTTACCGTTGAACCTCATATCACTGTATAACACCAATGAGATTATTGTTATTAATTATCAATCATTTCAAACTAGGACATTGGCCAATTTTGGGGGGAATAGATCCTTGGAGCAAGTTGTTTCCAATGGAAATAACCTTTAGCTTGCCTAAATTACATACCATTGTCGGCAATGTGACACTGAATCGATTCCATGTTAAGTCAATTTCAATCTACTTGATTTGATTTGCACCTAATGGAGGTGGGATTTCCCCTGGAGTTGGTCATGGTGGAGATCCAATCTTTTAAGATGCTTCAAGTTGCTAACAACTACTGATATGTTTTCCACAAGGTTGTTCTTATACATAAGTACTTCTTCTAGATTCTCTAGCTGTGAAATCTCCACAAGAATGGTTCCATTGAGAGAATTTTCAAATAAGTGAAGCAACCTGAGATTTTGTAATTGACTCAATTCTGATGGTGTAGTCCCCGTGTGATGATTGTATTCAACCTCAATTTTTTCATATTCTTACAGTAGCTAAGTTCTTTGGGGATAGAGCCATTAAGCACATTTTCAGTCAAATGAAACAATTGTAGATTTTTCAAGTGACCCAACTCAAATGCTATCGATCCTTGTAATTGATTTGTATTCAACTTCATCTGTAATCTGTGTACAATTGTGAAGCTCCTTAGGGATGGAGGAAGCATTATTCCCTGCATCCCCAGAAGCACCAGTTTCATTGGCATCCCCATCAACACCAGTTGAATAAGTGTCATCTCCAGCTTCATTAGAACCATATGAGCCAGGCTCAGCAAAAGTAGCCTCAGTTCCAGGATCAGCTCCCAAAGCATTTATAGCAGCACCAGTCGGACCAGCAGGATTCATTAGAATCTCATTCCCAGAATCATTTCAAGCAACACCAGTTCAAACAACATAAATTGAACCAGTGAAACCAGCGTCAATAAAGGGGTCATCATTCCCAAGAGCATTCCCACCATCAGCAATATAACTGGCTTCATTCCCATAAGCACCGGTTGAACCAGAAGATTCACATATTATATCATTCCCATATGCACCAGTTGAACCTGGATTCCCAGGAGCACCAATTGAACCGGCATTTCAAGCAGCCCTATAAGCACCAGTGAAAACGGGATTCCCAGCCTAACCAGTTATTGAACCCACATTATAAGCGGTTGAAGCAGCTTTATTCCCCCCAGCATTACCAGTAGTTGAACCGACAGTCCCAGAAGCACCAGTTGAACCAACATCATAATTCTTTCATGCATAAGGATGCGTAAGCAGGCTCGACTGATAAGGAGAGGAGGCGGAGGTTCCACTTCCATGACTATACGTACTCACCAATCTCATCAAAAACTGTAGGCCCCGCTCACTCAGCCAATGTGGAAATCAATTAATAACTAACCGGTGCTACTTGTTGCCATCATCGCTTACAGTAATTAGTTCACACATGGCACGAAAACCTACCTCCAGGGCAGGGGTATTGATAACTGGTAACACTGGGCTTTCTTTGTGCTATTGGTAAAGATCCAAACTTACTGACTAACTCACTGCCTCCTAACCTGCCTCACCTGACTGACTGACTGACTGACTACCTCCTCTCCAGGGCTGGGGGGTAAGAGAACTGGTAACACAAATATAATAACCTCCAGTTAACGTCGAACTGGTCAAAAATGGAAAACCATCTCCATCCAGGGCACGGGGTATTGCAACAGGTGGGGACAACAACCCTCCTACGCCCAAAAGTGAACGTCGAACTGGGCAAGGGGGAAAGATCACGTCGAACAGTTCACTGAGTATAGGTTCATGCACGTAAGGTTCCCATGAGTAGATCCATCTTTCTATCACTGCCAATAGTTATCACCTCCTGGCTATGAAAACGACCCCTTGGCTATGACCCATCTGTGAATGGACCGGCTTACAATGACCACCACCTCCTGGCTGGCAATGGCGACCTCCTTCCTGGCTCTAGCCCCACCGCTGAGCAAATTTTCGAACGAGTGAAGTAGGCTTAGATGTTTCAACTAATCAAGCTTAGATGGTATCGATCCCTACAGTTGATTTGTATTCAACCCCAATTCTTTTAATTGTGTGCAATTGCTAAGATCTTTAGGAATAGAGCTATTGAGAGAATTTTTGAACAAAGGGAGCAACCCCATATTTTGCAATTGACTCGGCTCAAATGATATCAAATTCTCTAGTTGGTTTGTATTCAACTTCAATTCTATCAACTGCTAACAATGACCAAGTTCTTTAGGGATGGAACCCTTCAACAAATTATTGAACAAGTGAAGCAACTTGAGATTCTGCAACCGACCTAGCTCGGATGGTATTGATCCATTGAGGTTATTTGTATCTAATTTGAAATCTGTCAATTCTGTGCAATTGGAAATTTCTTTAGGGATGGAACTGGTGATGAAATTCTCAGAAAGGGTTAACACATGTAGACTCTGTAGTTGAACCAACGCTAACCATAATGATCGCTCAAGAAAATTTCTATTCAATTCCAAAATTTTCAACTCACTGCACCTGCCTATCTTTGGAGAAATTGCTTTGGACAAGGAATTCTCACCCAAAAGAACAACTTCTGATTCTTTAAAAATCCAAGAAAAGAAGGTATGTGCCTTGTGAGATGGTTTCCTACTATAAGGTTTTCCTTACAAACAAAATTAGAAAGAATCAACAAGACCACCCCAGCATTGCAATGACCTCTTAGACCCCTTATTCCACTTCCTCCCTTCCCCTCCTCTAATTCTCATCCACGATTAGCCACTCTTGTGCACAACTAGGAGTAACTAAGTATTTTGACTATTGTTGCACTTTGTTTGTCCTTAGGGGTAACATCCATTTATGATACTAATGGATATTAAATAACAAGTGGTTTCAATGGATGGATCATGATTTAGTGATAATACAATATTCAGTGAAAGATGCATGTAATGCGTATCCTAATTTGTTATTAATAATAATGTTGGTTGAATATGTATTTTGTTTTGAAAATTACGACTTAGAAAGGGATAAAATAGGTGTATCTTCATTGGTTATTAAAAATATTGAACAACATTGTAGGCTTTAAAATGGTTTATCGGCTTGCAGTTGTCACTGAAGGCGCTCGAATATTTAATTTTAGCCATAGTTACGCCAATAGTAATCACACTTTGGAGCCTTTCCCAATTTGACTTATGATTTTGAGTTTAAAAATATGAAATACTCAATTATAGCCATAGTTACGCCAATAGTAATCACACTCTGTGAAATCTTGTCCAAAAAAGCATAATTAATTTGAAACTTTCTAATTGTCGTGTTTTGCCACATATTAAAAAATTGTTGGATAAAAGAAGAAGAAAGTGAACCTCTACTATTAGTTAAATCTGCCAAACCAAACCTATCTTAAAAACATCTTCGATATAATTATAAATTCTCAAATAATTTGTATTCCTAAATAATTTATAAAATATAATATTATTTATATTAGAGTTATTAAAAATATAGAAAGTTTGAAAGTAAGTTTGTTTGTTTGTTTTTTTTTTTTTTTAAAATTGAATTTGCAGAGTTAACACGTTAAAGCATTTAATATTTAATAGAGAATGGACTTTAATATTTAGTATATATCATAATGTCATATAAAATATTAAGGATTTATAAAATGATGATTTTTTAATTGATTGATAGAGTATTAATGGTATTATAATTATTAATACTATAAAGTTATGAATTTTTTTTAATTTATAAAATGGAAGAGGTTGTCAGTATAAGTATTTTGACTTATAAAAAAGTAAAGGGATTATTTGAAAAGCTTTGATAATTTAACATGCAGACGTTGATGTATAAGATTTTCAATATTTAGTAATGCATTTATCATTCTCAATAGATTTTTATATCTTCAAAATGAGACAAGGAAACATCAAAGATAATATATGGATTATATATTGCCATGAGTTTCATGTATAGATTATAGAATATATAATATGATTATATTTAATAAAACCTTAATATATGGATTATATATATTGCCATGAGTTCCATAGGATAATATATGGATTATATATATTGCCATGAGTTTCATGTATAGATTATAGAATATATAATATAATTATATTTAATAAAGGGTTTTATGTTTGGTAAATTGATAAAGTTGTTTGTCTATATATTAGTTGATGATAATTTTTTATATGTATTTTAAGTAAATATAGTTTTACATTTTGTAAGAATAAAAATATATTAGAATAAAATTGAAGAAGGTTAAAGATAACAATTTTGGAAATTAAAGATAAACAATATAGTTGAAAAAATTTGAAGAGTAGTATTAATTAAGTGAGAATATGAAAACATAATTCATAATTATAACTATAAATACATCTAAAGTACGAAGTTTAATAACTTTGAGGTAAAAATTTATGCATGAATCAAACATGATGATACACAAAGAATTTATGGATGAGGATTTCAAAGGATAAAGTTAAGTTATCATAAAGATATTATTGAGCATGTTAATGAATATGTCTAAATTGAATATATAATTACTATATAGTTGTTATAGACCCTTATTGTTATATAAAGAGACCAATTATATATAGAAATACTCATAAAAATGAATTGATTCAGTATAAAACTTCTGTTATGTGAATTTCTTTTATATAACTTATAACGTTCTATATTTGATATATGAATAAATTTATGTCTACATATATCTAATTCCCTGAAAAAAAAAAAAAAAAAAAAAACCTAATTCATTATATTTATTAACTTTTCTTTATATCTTATCATTCATAAGATTTCAACTCCAAAAATGACGTTCAAGTGGATTGGTAATTGTGTTTCTCCAAATAAACCTTATATACAAGAAACGATTCCATATATCACTTATATATAAGAAAAAATTCCATTCAAGAAAAGATTCTATGTAGTTTTTTTTCCGGGGAAAATAGAGTTCGTAATTTCTATTAAAAAGAAAATAGAGATTACATGTTGTAGATGCCAAAGCATATGCAGTACTGTGGTAAAAAACCACTTACAATAACCAATACTTCTGGGAAGTATGCTGATACAGCCCTCAGACAGGGCCTCCAGAAACAGGGTCAGAAAGTGGGTATGTAAACCCCAACAGGGGTGAAACCCTACCCATACAAGCTAAATAAATAACAGAAAGTATAAACAGTAAATATACGAAGCTCCTATGAAATGAGCAGAAATAGTTCGAAACGGCAGCCAAAAACAGAGGAGAGAGGCACGAAATGGTTGAGAGCAGCCGAGGAAGCCACACCTCCTCCATCCCCTCGACTCTCCACCTACATCCTCAGAACCCAGTGGAAGAAAACCACCCAAAATCCATAGAAGTCAGAAGAGAAGCTATCCAGCAGCAGCCATAGAAAAGCGGCACGAATCGATGTAGCTCAGATCCCTCAACACTCGCCTTGGCTGCTTTGGTAGCGTGCAAAAAACCAAAAAAAACCCACGCATCAGCAAGGGAGTCTCCCGATCAGAGCCGAGGCGGGCCGGTTCCGGGGGCAGAGGCGGCTAGGCCAGCCACCTCGCCCCCATGAAAAAAATCAGGAGGTCCGAAACCCCAGTCCCCGTTCAGCAGGACAGCACAGTGTAGGGCCAAAAACCTAGTTGAAGCCGGCAAGACTGAGGGTCTGGAGGTGCAGAAAGCCGCCGATGAACCAGAGAAAAGACTCCGCCGCCGCGCTGCTTAATACACTAAGAAAAACTCCGGAACACCGCCGATGATGGGCAGAGGTTCGTGCAGACAGCCGCCCCGGGAACACCAGTCGAGGCACGAGTCCCGCAGAGGAAGTTGAAGTTAGACACAGCGCAGGGGAATAGGGGAGCCGAGGCCGAACCAACCGGATCCGCCCACCCGAAGCAGCGTGTCCCTGCACCGAAAACAAAGAAGATGATGGCCGCCCGACGAAGAAGCAAAGGCACCTGATGGCAGCCGGAAGGCCCCCAGGACCCCCACCAGCGGAAGCCCCGCCGCCGCAAACTCAGGCAAATACCAGGGCCGAGGAAACCCTAGGTTCTCCGCCGCGTCGCCTCAGTGCTTGAGCTACTTCCAATGCTAAACCTATACTCATCCTCGGGGACTATCGCTGCCCACGACGGCCTCAAGCTTGATTCAAAAAAGATTCTATGTAGTTAAATTCA
Source organism: Pinus tabuliformis (assembly GCA_031772625.1). Classification (NCBI taxonomy): domain Eukaryota; kingdom Viridiplantae; phylum Streptophyta; class Pinopsida; order Pinales; family Pinaceae; genus Pinus; species Pinus tabuliformis. The sequence continues at coordinate 141,877,202 of CM062815.1, forward strand.
CCTCTTCCATTAATTCCATCACAAACAGAAGGTGAATAATTTTAAGGCGTTTCAAGGTACATCAACCTCATACATAAATAAGAAGATAAAATTGATGTAAAATTTATATTTTTAATGTAAAATTGATGTTTTGAATGGAAATCAAAATCATGAATATGTGTTATTTTTTTGTGTAATTAAAATTTATACATTTTCCATATAAAATAAAGTATAGGAAAAGGAAAATCATTAATATAAACAAGGGTGATAATTGTATAGTAGCATAGTCTCTACCTCTTTGTACAGAGTTCGAATTTTGTCGTCCTTTGAAAATGTTGTTGTGTTTTATCGTTATTTCAAAACGTTGTATTTTCACAATTGTTTCAATAAGCCACACCTTCGTACTTTGGACAATGAAAGATAAACCCTTAGGTATGCAACTTTGCAACTGTTACAGTAGTTGCCCTAAACCACTGAAGGTATAGAGTAATTTTCCACGTCTTATTTGAAATTCATATTAAGTAGCTGGATTAAATGGAATATTACATATCAAGTAAGTGCATTCGGAACGATTAACGATAGAAACAAATATTCGTTTACAAAAAAAAATGAACAATCAATTACTCTGTGTTCAAAAGCATGTACATAAAAACTTGAAAATGTTGTTATCTTTTCTCATTGGGTGAAATATATTATTTTATTTGTTATGATGTTACCTTATGTGGAAGATTTGTCATTGTGCAGAGTTGCAGAGGTGCAACAGAAACTTTGCACACTGAAAGCTTTCTCCATGCCACTGCACTTCGCATTGGGTAAACTAATGGGGCTACAATATTATCAATGCAATATTGTTCGAGACATGGCACTACATATAGGAAAATTTTTAATCAAATCTATAAATATATAGTTTTGTCTACAACATCTGAGTATTATATGTAGCTTGCTCAATCTCCAAAAATAAAAACGTGCATATACAAACACTTCTATGTCGCAATGAATATGAAGATTATTGGTGCTCTTCTGATGATTGTGCGGAGTGCGGAGGAAGGTGCTTGAATGAACACCTTCCACACCTTTGTAGAAATTATGGTGTCAATTTGCAATTGCTCATGAAGTTTTAATCAAAATCATAAGACACAAACTTACTCTACTACTCCCTGGAAATCTATTCACAATAAAATTTATGTTTTAAGGTCCACACGTTATTTCATTTGATATTTGATATAAGATGGAATCTGATATATATTATAAATTTATATAAAATATTAATTATTTATAAAATTTCTACATAGTTTATTATTTGTATTAGAGTGATTGATAAGATAGGAAGTATGGACTCTTCATTTGATATATATTATAAATTTATATAAAATATTAATTATTTATAAAAATTTTATATAGTTTATAAAATATTATTTGTATTAAAGTGATTAATAAGATAGAAAGTATAAAACGTATTATTTGTATTGCCATTATTGGTGTTAGGCCTCCGGGTGATTGTGCGGCGGGCACCGGGCATGGGCGCACGATGGGTGCACGATGGGCGCGCGACAACCAAGTTTGCAACGAGCTGCGGAGAGGCGCGACACAATTGCGACGTAACCTGCGATGATAGGAAGCACACGAAAAAGGGCTAAGTGTCATGTACGCATATGTTATGTGAACGCACGAAGGTTTATATGCGTTGGACATGGGCATAAAACTTATAACCATGCCGACATGTTAAAATAAGACTTGGGGTTGTTCATACTAATATTTAGAAAGTCGGCCTAAAGTGAGTATGCATGATGGCAAGCGTATAAATAAGGGAGGCTGCACCTCATTTGTGACAAGCAACTTCGCTCATCTCTCATATGCATAGGGGTAAAATACCTGCGCAGTTTTGGAGGAGGATACGCATACCTCATGCGTAGTTCAGTCCAAGTGCGAGGTGGAAGTATCTTGCGGTTTGAGGTGTGAAGGTTCAGTTGTAAGTGCAGGGCTTGGGTGAAGGTTTGAGTGACTCGGGTGAGCACTCCTTCCCGTGCAAGTGTGCACACGGTTGTAGAACAGGTTACTGTTGTATTGTAAATTTGACTAAGTGTAGACTTGGTTTGGCAAGGCACGCTGGTCTATTGTAAACTGATATTTTGATAATATATATTGGTTGGGCAGACTTTCTGGGAGTTGCCCCTCCCTTTATACTTGTTTAATGTTGATGTTCTCGGTTAATTGTATATGGTTAATGATTGAGAATGGACTTCACTAAAGTATAAAGGATAATGCTTTTACTTGGTTTCAAAACATAAAATAAGTATATCCATGTTGGAGTAGGCGTAGTCCACAAATGTTAGTATTGTTAAAAAGAAAGCGTTCGGTGGTGCCGCACCTCGCTACAAGCGGTTGGAAGACTACCACAGGTGTAGGGGCGTGACAGTTGGTATCAGAGCTCGGTCGGAGCTGGTGAGCAAAGGTTGCTCGTGGCAGTGACAAGGGTACTTGCAGGTGAAGGAAGCCGTTTCACACGAAGTGAAACAAGGGTTGGTTCAGGTTGCAGGATACTCGAATGGTCAAGACTAGATCACAAAGGAAGGAGAAGCTGGTCGAGATGGCAGCCGGGTCTCAAGCCGGGTCTAGTCATGATGGCAAGGAAACTACTATGGAGTTCATTGAAAGGGTGTTGGTAAAGGTAGAAGATATGGAGATTTCTTTTGAAGAGAAACTCGATGAACTTCGAACACAAAATGATGAGCTCAAGGCATAAAATGAGTACACTGATCTTATGTATACACAACTTGCGGTGAAGGTCAAAGAGGTTGAGGAAGCAAGGACCAAACTCAAGTACATGAAGCAAACAGGAAGCCTACAAGCATACCAACAAGAGTATTTAAGTGTAGCTCTAGAACTTCATGACATGGCAGAAAAGGACAAGGTGTTCAACTTCATCATGGGATTGAAACCTTGGGCACGCAATGAAGTAAGGAGGCAGAAAATTAACACACTTGAAGAAGCTTTTGCTGTAGTTGATAGGATGGTGGATCACTTTGAGGAGACTTCTGATGACAAGAAGAAGAAGTCTGAAAAGAGAAAAGAGAAGAAGAATGATGGTACTCCAAAATCAGATGATGGTTCAAAGATGAAGAAACCTTTGAAGTGTTGGTTATGTGAAGGACCACACACGGTGAAGAATTGTCCCTTTAAACTAAAGGTGCCTATGGTTGCACAATCTGATGATGAGGGTAATGATGCTTCTGTGGGGATGATGCAGATACTTGGTGCTTCTGCTACTACAGAATTAGTCTCTAAGAGAGACCCGGAAAGAAACAAGTTAGACTATGTTCGAATGAAGATTGGAGATACTAATGTACTCACTATGGTGGATAGTGGGGCTTCTCACAACTTCATGGGAGAAGATACTGCAAGAAGAATTGGGCTGAAGTTTGTACCAGCAAAGGCACAAATGAAGACAGTGAATTCTCATCCTATGGACATTCTTGGTATAGCTGAGAAGGTGGACACTACACTTGGTGAATGGACCGGGAAGGTGGACTTCACTATAGTGCGGATTGATGACTACGAAGCTGTATTGGGGATGGAGTTTATGAAACAATTCGATGCTATGATTGTACCACATTTGAAGAAGCTCTACATTTATGATGGAAGGGAAGATGTACCCATTGGTGTGCCTACCATTGGTGTAACAAGAGCTGATTGTAGTGTAGGAGCAATGCAAATGGAGGATAAGGAGAAGGTGAACAAGCGGTTGTCCACTGTTGAGACAAAGCTTGTGGAGCAGTCATTGCTCATTAGATCACTTTCAGATAGCATCTTGGACTTGACAAGGAGGCTAGAGATAGTGGAAGATGATGATGATGATGATGATGAGGTATATGTAAGGCCGGATGTCCAGAAGGAAGACTGTGTTGCTTATCTACAAAGGATGGAGATTGAGAATCTTGATAGATGGATTGAGTTAATTAGTGAGGGAGAGCCTTCAGGCTCTACTCTCTCTACATCTTCTAAGATGAGTAAGAGGGTGGGCTCATTGTTAGCTGCTCATGGCAGTGAGTCCTCAAGCACATGGAGCAGGTATGATTGATGATGGCACATTGCAGATGATGAAGTGGACTTCATGGACCTGAATGGGGCACATCGAGAGTTGGTTGATGAGATGATCTCTTCACTTTGGAGGAGACACACGCATGGACAACATATTGCAGATGACAATGGTTCTACATATGTTGTAGTGATGTTTGCCTTATGTGGAGGAGACAACATCATGGATGATGGTATGTTGTCGAGGACGACAACGAATTCAGGTGGAGGAGAATGTTAGGCCTCCGGGTGATTGTGCAACGGGAACCGGGCACGGGCGCACGACGGGCGCATGATGGGCGCGCGACAACCAAGTTTGCGATGAGCTGTGGGAGAGGCGCGACACAATTGCGACGTAACCTGCGATGATAGGAAGCACACAAAAAATGGCTAAGTGTCATGTACGCATATGTTATGTGAACGCACGAAGGTTTATATGCGTTGGACGTGGGCATAAAACTTATAACCAAGCCGACATGTTAAAATAAGACTTGGGGCTGTTCATACTAATATTTAGAAAGTCGGCCTATAGTGAATACGCATGATGGAAAGCGTATAAATAAGGGAGGATGCACCTCATTTGTGACAAGCAACTTCGCTCATCTCTCATACGCATAGGGGTAAAATACCTGCGCAGTTTTGGAGGAGGATACGCATACCTCATGCGTAGTTCAGTCCAAGTGCGAGGTGGAAGTATCTTTCGGTTTGAGGTGTGAAGGTTCAATTGTAAGTGCAAGGCTTGGGTGAAGGTTTGAGTGACTCGGGTGAGCACTCCTTCCCGTGCAAGTGTGCACATGGTTGTAGAACAAGTTACTGTTGTATTGTAAATTTGACTAAGTGTAGACTTGGTTCGGCAAGGCACACTGGTCTGTTGTAAACTAATATTTTGATAATATATATTGGTTGGGCAGACTTTCTGGGAGTTTCCCCTCCCTTTATACTTGTTTGATGTTGATGTTCTCGGTTAATTGTATATGGTTAATGATTGAGAATGGACTTCACTAAAGTATAAAGGATAATGCTTTTACTTGGTTGCAAAACATAAACTAAGTATATTCATGTTGGAGTAGGCGTAGTCCACAAATGTTAGTATTGTTAAAAAGAAAGCGTTCGGTGGTGCCGCACCTCACTACAAGCGGTTGGAAGACTACCGCAGGTGTAGGGACGTGACAATTGGTAATATAGAAATTTTGAAAGGTTTTTTTTTTCTTTAATAATATTGGAATGGATTTTCCAAGGTTGACAGGTTAGGCCATTTAATATAGAATGGACTCTATATATCATGATTTTATATAAAATATTAACAATTTACAAAATGGTGAATTTTTAAATGATTTATAAAGTATTTTTTTGTTCAACTTGGTAAGACTCTTATTTTCCATTTTATATGTCCATTATTCAACTTGCAACGGGGAAGGTAGTATAAGATTCGGACCTAAGATCTCTAGTTCGGTAAGATTTCATTCCATGGCCATCGCCACTTGAGCTACCCCGAGCAGATAATGATTTATAAAGTATTATTTGTAAAAAGTTTAAGAATATAGAAATCAAAAAAATATTTTAATATATAAATGAGAAAAAATAATAAATATTAAATATTCTAAATTATATAAAAGTGTATGTATTATTTAAAAATAGAAAATTTTTCTTAATATAAAAAGTATGAAATTTTTTTGAACGATGTGTAAATTTTCACTATTTAATTACACATTCATCATCCCAATAGATTAGTATACCTTCAAAGTGGCATCAGGAAACATCAAAGAGATAATAGATTATATGTGTTAAGTTCAATTACAAAAAAATAAATGGTTTTATAATTAATTTAATGAGGGGTTTTATGTTTTTGTATAAATTGATAAAGTTGTTGTTGGTTCATGTATTTTATTTGATGATAATCTTTTATATGTGTTTTATCAAATAAAATGTTTATATTTTGTGAATACAAAATGAAAATCGAGCAAAATTAAAGAAAGCCAAAGATAAAGATTTTAAAAGATGGAGATAAAGAACATGAAAAACAAGTATTCATTAAGGGAGATTATGAAGATATAACTGATACTTATAATTATAAATATTTCTAATTATAAAATTCAATAAATTTGATGTAAGTGATTAAGAATAAAAATTTATGCATGAATTAAACATAAAGACATAGAGAGAAGTTACTGATGAGGATTTACTTGGAAATAACGCTTTAGAAAATATGTAAGAAATTGGTTTGTTGAGTGAATTGGACAATTGAGATTTTTGTCAACAACAATCCCTCATTTTAAAAATGGTTGGATCTAATTAATACAATAAATACATGATGTGATGTTATTGAATGATTATGTGTAATAGAAAAGATAATTGCTTTGCACAGGCACACATCTTTTTGTTCTTTTTGGTATCAGAGATGATAGCTCTGGGTTAACTCCTTACAGGGAGAGCCCGGGAAAATGTGAGAGGAGTGAATTTAATATTTATTTTTGTGCTATGTGGAACAATGCATTTTAAAGAGTGTATCCTGGCCTTTTTCATGCAGACGATTGTAAATCTCACGCCTGTCTGTCATCAGGTATCCTCACATTAATTGCAGAAGGCCAACGTGATTCCACCTCTCCCTTACGGTTGTCACGTGTACAACCTTTAGTTGCTGCATCTTACTAATTTCTGGAGTTTCAGCAACACGTTTGACTACGTTTCAACCATATGTCACAACGGTTTAACCGAGAGACATCATACATAAAGTTGGTTGGGATGCAACAATCTTGAATGATTTTGCGTGGATGTAATTACGGTTGGCAAGCGAGGAGATCAACTCAATGACACTGTGACCATTTGCAAAGGCTTCACCTTTGGTCAAATCAACAGGAGCTAGTGTACGAGATCCACCACAAGAGCTGTACGCAATAGAGCTAGTGCACGAGGTTATAATTTTACCGTAGTTGTTTATTTAAAAAATGGAGAAATAGTAGTTGAAAAATTCAATGGGTCAAATTTTTATAAATTTTTATACTTGAAAGGGGAAAGTCTAAATGAATTTGATGCATAAAAACCTATGGAGCTTAGTAAAATGATTAGAACCAACGCTTTAAGACCTTAAACAATTAAGTGAATGACAGAAAAGGGAAGAGAGAGCTAAGTCTATTATATGACTATCTTTGTCAGATTCACAATTTCACCTTATAAACTTAGAAAAGTCCTCTTCACAAATATGGGAACAATTAAGATATTTAGGGAAAAGGCCGTGAATGCAAAATTCTCTCAGAAATTGTAGTTATTTAAACTCAAAATGTATGATGGGGTATTATTGTCTACACACACAAATGATTTAAAATCACTCATAAGGCAGTTAGAGGAAATTGGGGAAAAAATAGAAGAAAAAGATGTCAAGGCTATCTTGTTAAACAACTGATCTTTAAATTATGATAATGCTATTTTCACCTTAAGTCAATTTTCCTCTTGATCATTAAATGAAATGATTGCATTACTCTTAGCATAAGAGAAGAGGATGAAATCATGTAACACAGAGGACAACTCACATGATGAGATGACACTATTCTCAAAGGGTAGAGTCAATAAAAACAAGAACTCAGTAGAATGTTTTTATTGTCAAAAACATGGACACACGACATTCAATTGTAAAACTCGTGTCGAGATCTCTTAAATGGAAAATTAAAGGAATCAACCAACATAGCTACCATTGAAGACTTACCAGAGGCCAACCTTGAGGACTTCTTAGATTGTGACAGTGATAATGGATTTAATACAAAGCCTCTCATGCATTTATAAAACAACTATTAGTTCTAGTATTAGTTAGATATTATCAATGTGTGTATGTAAGTGTGTGTGAAGAAAGTCCAGTTGCATAATTGACTGCTGGATAAGCTCTGTACTTAGACAGGTTACCTATATAATTAGAAGTGTGTATTTTGGTGGATACTACTAGGATGGAAACTTGTCCATAGAGATATTCAATATCTCGGTCGTTATTCGGGGTAGTCAAGAAATGTCAATTCTCCACAATTCATCAACTATGGTCAGAGGCGGGTATGTTTCAAATGGAGATAAAGTCGTAGCTCATGTGGTGGTGAAAAAAATGGGAATTATGTTTCAAATGGAGATCAAGTCGTAGCTCATGTGGTGGTGAAAAAAATGGGAATGTCTGCAAGATCTTAGAGTGAATGTAACTGTTGATGAAGACCATATCAAACTAATGGGTGTAATTTGTATAATAATTTAAGCGTTAAAGGGGAGACTTGGAAATAACACTTACTTAGAAAATAGGTCAGATTGGTTTGTTGAGTGAATTAGATAGTTAAGATATTTTCTCAACAACAATCCCTCATCTTAGAAATGGTTGGATGTCATTAATACAATAAATACATGATGTAATTGAATGATTCTATATAATAGAAAAGATAATTGCTTGTGCATGCACACATCTCTCTGTTCTTTTCATTTCATAGCTAAAGTTAAGTTATTATGGAAATATTATTAAACATATTGATGAAAATGACTAAATTGAATATAATTATTATATAGTTGTTATAATCACCAATTATCATATAAAAAAACCAACTATATAATAAAAACATATAAAAATATAAAATTTCCATTTTATATTTTTTTTTTCTATAAACTTATAATATTCTTTATTTGATATATAAATAAATTTTATTACTATATATCTAAATCCCAAAAAATAAAAATAAAACTTATTATATTTTTTAACTCTTTCCTTATATCTTATCATCCATAACATTTTCCTTTTGCAAAATACCCACTCCTTTTGCAAAATACCCACTCCAAAAATGAAGTTAAATTGTTAATTATGATTCCATGTAAATAAATTCACTACTTGAGTAGTTACATCAAGAGAGGGTCGATATATTTATGGATAATTTTAAGGCATGTCAACGTACATCAACCTCATATATAGATAAGTAAATAAATTAACACTATGAATATTTACATACTTTTCATAGGTTTAAAGTTGTTTGCACATGTGAGACCACTAGAGACATCATTGATTTCATTCCTCATTTGCTCTAATTAGATTTACAAGTAACTGAGGCTAGTTTTCTAGATTATATTGTCAAATAATTTTATGTTTATTTAATTTACATGTACATATATTTAAGTGTAACAATTTATTATTAATTTTTATACTTACTAACAATAAGTTATATTGTAATTGTGTTTTAGTAAAAAATAATAATATTTTTTTTTTAATAAAGTTAATCACAAATTATTATATTAAATTGAAAATTTTCAAAATTATTTTTTTTTTTGAATTTTTGAACTTCAGATTTTTTTTTTTGAAATAGACTAATTTATTGAAAAAACAATTTTTATGAAGTTTATTTTGGAATTTATTTCTATGAGATTTATTTTGGAATTTATTTTAAAACTATTAGACAGAAAAATAATATATAAAAATATAAATTTCAAAAAATTATAAAAATAACATCTATACTATATTTATGCCATTTTGTACAATCCTCTTATTATAATATACCATTAAATATATTATTAAATACTTTAAATATATTATTAAATACTTTATTAGTTAAGGAAAAAAAAACACATTAACATAAATTCTTTCTTCTCTTAAAACAAGAAGCATATAACTGTACAACATTAGCTCGCAAGCATCTGCATGCATATGTTGTAGCATACAAAACGACGATTTGTTTGACAATATAGGTTTTTACATACGAATCAACATATATTTAATCCGCAAACCTCCCTAAGGAGTGTTTATTTATTGGCCACTTTCCATTTCATAAAGAAAGCAACTTAAGCTGCACGGTTGCTTACGTGCAATTTTGGCTTATTTGACTTAGCCAAGCATTGTTGTCAGCCTTTTTTTTTTTAATTTTATTTTTATCTTGCAGTCATTATTTTTAATAATAATTTAAAATAAAATAGATTATTTATTTATTTTATTAATAATTTATTAATAAATTCAAATTTAAAATCTAAACTCAAATTAAAAAGCACAATTACATTTTCTTGCAGTTATTATTTTTAATAATAGTTTAAAATAAAATAGATTCATTTATTTATTTTATTAATAAATTTAAATTTAAAAAATAAACTCAAATTAAAAATACAATTACATTTTCTTATAAATATATTATAATATGGAAAAATCATTTATATCACTTATCCGTTACAAAAAAAATTATTACAAAACATTAAGCTAATAATTTAATAATTTCACACTTTTCTTATTTAACTCACTAACATTATTAACCACTGTTAATACACAGTAATAATTCCCAATTTCCCATTTTAAATGAAGATTAAAGGTTGGAATGATTTTGGAGACATATTCAACATGTAGATCTTTTAGGCAAAACGATAGTGTTTCACGAATGGATAATCTAAACTCTTTATCATGTTGTGATATTATATCTTAATTTTTATATAATATTATACAAAATGACTTTTGAACATGTATATTATTTTAATAAAATTTATAAAGAAAAATATTATATTTATTTGTAAATTTCGAAGGAATTAATTTTATTATGAATTAAAATAAATAAATTGAAATAATATTTTATTAAATTAATTAAAATAATTTTAAAATAAATAATGGTTAAATATTTAAAAATAAATATTTATAGCTGAATTTATAATTCTTGATGAGTATTTTTATTTTGGAACAGGGTTTTATAATTTTAATTTAATTATCAATAGTTATTAAGTGGATGTTAGCAATTTAATTTTCATGGAATATTTTAAAATATTTTTAGTAAGGGTGTTTTGTTTAGGCACTCCATGATGTAAATGTCACCAGTTCAAAACTATGTGAGAAAAAAATCCATCCATGTTAAGGGTTGATGTTCTCCAGGATAGGTGTGATCCATGGGTGATTTTGATGGTTTAGATACCCCTGGGTCACGACTACTCAAGCCATGGATTAGGCATACCATTCATCTTAGGACTCACGTTGCCACAAAAAAAATTAGTAATAATCACAGATGAAAGGTTGAGATTTATTTTTAAAGTAATCCTACTCTTTCTACCATTTTAATTAAAGGGATGTCATATGACCTATGTTATATGAATATTAGTAGTAATCATGTTCTTTTCTACCATTTTAATTAAAATGATGTCATATGAATCTATGTCAGATGAATATTAGTTATGGTTTTTGGGTATTGGTATTAGAAAGTCATCATATTGACCCATAACACTGTAAAAATGCCTATTTACAAGTTAAGAATCTTCATGATAAAGAGGGGATGAATCTCCATAATTAAGAATTTTGTTACATGTTTTTTTAAAAGTACATATGTTTAACTCATATATTAATTATTTTTATAATCTTTTTTTCAAATAAAAGTGAGTAAATATTGTATTAAATCCATGTTTGGTCGCAACAAATATTCAGGAACTTCATTAAATTTCAATAATTTTCTTCCATGGGATCTTCCACTAAGGTACTGACTAAATTCATGGGAGACAAATCCCAGTAATTTCCACAAAACTACAATTGAGTCCTTCTACATGTTTATAAGAGTAAATTTACATATTTCAAGCGTAAGAGTATACAAAAATAGTACATTGAGTTAGTTGAGAGGCTTTTTAAACAAAGCGTTCACGTGGAGTTGGGATCCTTAAGTCAAGTTAGCATATGTTTCATGTTCTCGCTTTTCTTTATTGGAATTCCTGCCTCTTGTGAGAGGTGGTTCCACTGTATTTGAGGAGAGGGATTTTTCAGTGCTGCCTCTCATTCATGATTTTGCATGAGCTTCTCTAACTATCATAACTTTTTGGTAAATCTTTGGGATAGATCTCTTCATCTCCACAAGTCTGGAGGGTTTCAATGCCAATGTTATTCCCTCAAAAGTATAACTCTGAATTTGGAGAGGCGACCCGTGAAGGAGCTTGCACTGCATTCTCTACCGACATTTCTGTATTTCCCTGACACTCAATTGGGGTTTTATCCAAAGGGGTATTTCCATCTTGTTCTGGATCTTGAAGAGCCTCGAAAGAATTTTTGTTGAAGGAAGGTTCTAGCACGAGATCTGCTTTGGCAGATTTTTTTGAGGTTGCAACTTTGTTTTGTCGATTCCTTCTTTGCTTTTGTGCTAGTTGGAAACTAGCCTCTTTAGAAATAAGGGCTTGGGCTTGCTTGTCCTTTTTTTGTTGGGGGTGGTTTTTGGCAAAGTTCCCATGAGTATGACATTCATTGCACTTGAAAGGAATCCACTCATTGTCTAATTCCTGGAAATGGCTCAATTCTTATAGATTTATCTCTGGGGCCTCCAATAAACCTTCATTGAGCCTTACCTCAATACATATTCCATCATAAGAAAATTGACCTCCTTGTGGTTCGCTTTATCCAGATAACGACCAAGCTTGTTTCCTATGTCTTTTAGTCCATAACACCCCAAAACAAACCCCCCCGCTCCCCCCAAGAAAAGATGAAGAGGGAGGTGTGGCAATCGAAACCACACCAACATGACAGTAATCTCAAAATCTGGACTGAAATCCAGAGTCCATGGAGTGATGAAGATGCCTCTAGACCCCATGAAATATGATCCTAACATGAAAATAAAATCTGTTTCCATTTTGTTGAGAAGAAAAAAGACATAAAAGTCTCTACCTACTACAAATAAAGTTAATTTACCATAAATCTTGGGGGCCTATTGTTCCACGATCTTGGTTTCAATAGCTTTTGGATTCGACCACAAGCCCATAAACTTACTAACAAACATTTTTTTTTAGAGAGCTAAAGCTCTCTTGCATGTATATGAAGGAGAGAGTTCCACTACAAGGATCTTAACTAATTTCTTCCCAACTCTTTTTGGGGGAGAAAAGGACCTTTGTGGTTTTTGTGCCTGCAACATGGCTCTTAAGGAAACCACTTCCTCCATGGCATGGTGAATAGAAACAAATTTTCCAACAAAGGGAGTCTTGCTCCAAATCTACAATGCCTCCCACAATACAAGCTCAAATTGATGTCCCTAGGCCTGCAATATCACGCCTATCAAGAAACGAGCTTGAACAAACTATACATCCCACTGAAGCAACAACGTTAGTTTCCAAGGAATCTTGATCTGCAGAAACTAGTTTCCAATGACCACACACATCCAACGAGCCGACCAACGAACCACGATTCAGTCTTCGAATCTATGAAAAGCCTTCGGATATGAACTTAAAGAGTTGCAATAGCTAGGGAAACCCTAGCCGCCGAGAACTAGGAACCACAGAGCTCATTTCTTGATAATATTTTTTTTATAATACTTATTAATAATAATCAAATTAAAATACAATTATATTTTAATTAAATTTTATGTTTATTTAATTTTAAATTTTTTAAAGCAATATAAAATGTCTTGCAAAATAAATACTTTGATGTCTATTAATGTTTATCAAACATTTAATTTATATAACTGAATTAGTTATTTTTTTATTTTATTTTGTAAACAATGTAGTGCTCTCTATATTTACTTTTTGAAATTTTTTTACAAACATGTTCTCCGGTCAGTCACCTGCCTGAAGGAAACTAGGTGACCACTAGTTAGCATTATACCTACTCCAAAATTTGAATAAGTTCATTACACACCACCTACTTCTCGAGAGATTATCCCTATATTCTTTAAAAAACATAACAAAATTGCTTCTTTTTTGCATTTTAACTACATTCAAAGACAAAAGACAAAGTAAACTAATCCTCATCAGAGGATGCTATCTTAATTGAAACCTTTGCTCCAAAACTTAGCTCCTTCACCCCAGGACCTGGTAGCTCATGTCCCTAGAACAATTTCAACTTTATTTCTGATAGAGTCTGCTCAATTCGGCCCAATGCAGGATTATTCCTGTAGGTTTGAATCTGGATTGTCGCAAGGTCTTTCAGAATTTCCATTCGAACAGGGTCTGGCTCCTTTCTTATTTCCTTCTTATCTAAGACTTCCCCTTCCATGTGTTCCTGATGAAGTGTCATGGCGCGGGCTACAACATGTTTCATGATCCAATATTGTTGCAGAGTCCTTTTGAAGAGTGATTGATGGCCGTTTCTGGTCCCCGGGTCCTGCAGCATGCCTTCCCACTCATCCATGGGGAAGTCTCTGCACCTAAGGTTATTTCGCAGATCTCTCTCCCAGCTCCAGATTTGTTCTCTTACCTCCTTCGGATTACCCTCCATAAAGGAGTCAATGATTCTCTTCATTTGTGCTCCGTCCGGTTGCCGACCCCTTTTCTTCCCTACGTTGTTGGTGCCTTGTTCTTTTTTAATTGTCCTCTTACTACGCCTAGGAGCCATTCTTCTTCTCGTCTGCTCCTTAGCTCTCTCTGCTTGTAGTTGTGCATTCTGGATTGCGATTACACCCTTTCCTAGGGTTAGACCGATCATAGAGTGAGTACAAGTGTAAGTATTAGTAATTGAATTTGCATTTTCATCCTGGGTTTTCCTACCCCCCTCTTCTTGGTCCTGCTCCAACATTTTCTTCCTCTCTAAGGTTCCTCCCTCTGGTTTCCTTCCTATTTATGAAAAACAATAGCTTCCTTTGTTCTTTTGGCTTTGGGGTGTCCTTGTTTACCCCAACTTACGTTATGCATTCTAAAAAACTTTTCGTTGGTTGAGTGCCCAGTCTTTCTCAAGGGGTCACCCCTCGCACTAATTGGTTTTCATACCCCTTTCCCAGTGTTGGTTTTCTCGGAATTAGATGCCATTTCATGGCTTGTAACAGTTTCCCCCCTCACCAAGAGGTGCCACTCATTCCTCCCAGGATTTTGGGTTTTCCCTTTCCCACTGTCGTTATTCCATACAACATGCATACTGCCTGGTCTGTTATTTACTAAGGCATCAATTCTACTAAGAGCGTTTTGCAAAATTGGACCATGCGCATCCTTTCTCTCCCTCACCTTACCCATACTCTTCCCCTTCTTTCTGGCCATGGCCCCCAAGGGTTCTTCACTGTCACATTCTTTCTTATCTCTATAAATTCTACCATAATTTCTATTGTTAACCCAGAGCTGCATAACTATCTTTATGCTTACTCTATAATTTAATCTGGTTATTTCTTCACAGGATTGAGGATGAGATTTCACATACCCATTTACCTTCCTTCGCTTCGCTGTCTCCTTCGGCTCTCGTTTGCTACCTATTTTTTCACTCTCGCCACCTTTCTTCTTACGCGTCCGCATGCAAAGTGTAAGATTTTCCTTTTCCTTTGGCTTTATCCCATTGCTATTTTCCTTTCGTAAATTTACCACCAGTTTTCCACCCTTCCCTCCTGTCTTGGCCTGCTTCCCTTCCCATCTGCCTTGGGATGCTACCCAAATGTCCTGTCCTCCGTCCTTCATTTAATACTTTCCTCTCCTCGCTGCTCTTGCCGTTCGTTTGCTAACTCCGTTCTGCCATTTGGCACTATTCTGTTGCCCATCCTCGAACTCGTTGTCCTGTCCTCTCTTCTTCCATACCTTTCCATCTCTGCCCCCGATATTTCCAGGCCTGTCCTCCCTCTACCCCCCTTCGTCATCCTACTCCTCTCTGTCCTTTTGTCTGTCCTTTGCTATTCCATGTCAGACCTGTTCTGTCCCACTTGCTCCTGCCTTTGTCCTTCGTCCCTCTCGTCCACTCCAAGCGACTTCTCTAGACACTCACTTTGGCGCCTGTCTTCTTCTGCTGCCTAAATTACATGTCTCATTTCTTCTTTCTGGTAAATTTCCTCCACGCTCGCGTCCAACTGCTGCTCTCTATTATGGAATCCCCAATTCACAAGGAGGTTCGCCAGGGCATTCCCTTTCCTCTTCACATGGGATGGTATAATGTATGTGACCTTCCTTACCTGCTAACTGATTTCGGTTATTATCCATGTTGTCCGCCAACTTTTGCTCTGTTTTTCGGTTGGTATTCCTTCCTGGAGTTGTTTAATTGTTTCTATCACCAACATCGAGTCGCCTTTGATGTGTAGACTTTGGTATCCTTCCCTAATCGCTATTGTTATTCCCCTGTTTAGCGCGTGGAATTCCGCCTCGTTGTTAGTGGCAATCCCACAGTTCATTGCGTAGTCTCGTCTAATCTCCCCTTCATCATTTCTGAATATCCCTCCTATGCCAGCGTCCCCTAGGTTACCTTTTGCCGTGCCATCAAAGTTCAGCTTAGTGAAGCCCTGTGGTGGTTTCCTATAGATTTCTTCAGCTCTTGAATTGCCTACCTTGTGTTCCTTCCCTGTCCTCTTTGTATTTTTTACTTTGATTTGTAGGCGGTTCATAATGCGGGTCTCGGTTGCCTCTAATCTTCTTCGATCCAATTTTCAAGAATTACTGTTTCTCTTATGTTCTTCATGGTTTGGCTCCATATTTCTTCTTTGTCTTTTTTTTCTTCTCCGAATATAACCCAGTTTCGTGCCTTCCATAGATTCCATAGGAGGAAACCAATGGACAGATTCCAGGCACGCTTCAGTATAGTGTTGTGACATGGCTTGCTGCTCCAATTTTCTATTGTTGCTTTTATACTACCTATGTTCCTTTCAGTGATCTCGAAAAGCTGGTGGTGGTTCTGCCACAGGTTGTTGCTAATGCTACAGGAGTTTACAATGTGATCCATGGTTTCTTCTTGGGTTTGGCATAGGGCACAACACGAGCGTCCGAGCATCCCCTTCCTTCTCAGTTGGTCCCCGGTCAAGGCGCACTCGTGCATCACTGTCTAGGTAAAAAATGCCACTTTTGGCCAAGTTTTTAACTGCCATATTCTGTTCCCTTTTTTTATCTCTGGATTTCTGATTCTTCCTGCCTTGATATGATATCCTTCTAAGATAGTAAACATGCATTTTATGCGTTTACCCCATCTTATTATATCTGGTCCTTTAATTGCGATTTTCCTTGTTGCCATTTCATTTTGGTAATTTGTCCATTGTTCTGTTTCTGGTGCTTCGGGCCAGTCGCTCTTCATCTTCCATTTTCTCCAGTAACCATCCTATTCAAGGAGCCAATAATTTCTGACGGCATCTTCCTCTACTTGTGTGGTGTACTGTTGGATGTCTCAGATCGAAGGTTCTTGATTCAAGGCTCCTCTCTGTTGCCATGCCTCCTGCCAGAAGGGTGCTTTGTCCCCCTCTCTGGTTTCCCAAAAACTGTGGTTTCTTATCAAGTCCCTGTTACAACTGGCAAGGTTCCATATGGTTGAACCTTTCTTTTCTTGTTGGGTTTGGAGTTTGCCTTCGGGTGACCTTGCCAGCCCATATTGCTTTCCCCATAATAATTTCCATAAATCTGCCCCTTCCTGAATCCACCTCCACCATAATTTTTCTCCCATGACTTGGTTTAATATGTAGGGATCTATCAGGCCTAAGCCCCCTTTTGCAATTGATTTTCTTAGCCATGTTCATGAGAGCAAGGCCCATTATTTGGTTTTGCTTGGATGTTGCCAAAGGAAGTTTTTTAAAATTTCCACCATTTTCTGGCAAATGGTCTTAGGGATCGGTTGACTAGCCCTCTAATAAACTGGCATAGCCTGGAGGACTGACTTCAATAGGATGAGATGACTTGATATATTGAGTGTTCTAAACGTCCAATTGTCCATTTTTTTTTGAATTTTCCCTATCAATCCTTTCCAATTCACAATTTTGCTCTGCTAGTCACTTAGTTGTACTCCCAGGTATTTAGTTGGGAGCTTGCCAATTCTTAACCCCATGGTTCTCGCTAAGAATTATTGGGCCACCATTGGGGTGTTAAAGAAGAATATCTCTATTTTATCCTTATTTACCTCTCTTCCTGATGCATTTGTGAGTTCTGCTAGGATTTCAACCAGTTTCTTTGCTTCTTTAAGATTTGCTTGATTGCAAATCATTACATCATCTACAAATTGTTGATGTGTAAGAGTTAATTCTTCCCCCAATATTCTGAGACCTTTAAGATCCCCGATGCTTACTCTTGCTTTAATTAATCTGCCTAAGCCATCAGCTACTATTATAAATAGGAATGGTGATAGTGCGTCTCCCTGTCTGAGTCCACGGGATGGCTTAAAAGTGTCTGTTGGGGTTCCATTCAGTAGTATTGACATTCTTGGGGTGGATATCATGGACATTATCCATGCTATCCATCTGTCATCAAAACCATATGCTTTTAGGATTCTTTGTAGGTACTCCCAGCTAAGTTTGTCATAGGCTTTAGCTAAGTCAAGTTTAATCATCATTCCTTTAGTTCACAACTTCTTTAATGAATGTATTGCCTCTTGAGCGACTATGACCCCATCCACTATCTGTCTTCCTTTTACAAACCCTGTTTGTTCTTTTGCTATTAGCTCTGGGAGAATTGGTTGTAATCTTTTTACCATTATGGTGGCTAGAATCTTATAGATTACATTACATAGGGCTATTGGTCTAAAGCCATGTGGCTCCTTAGCCTTTTCTACCTTTGGAATTAATGCTATAAAAGTTGCATTCCATGCTGGATGCATTCTTTTATTACATATTGATTCTTCCACTGCGTCTACAATGTATTGTTTCATGAAACTCCATGTTTCTTGGAAGAACTCTGCTGTAAATCCATCTAGGCCTGGGGCTTTGTTTTTTTCCAATGTCTTTACTGTATCCTCTACCTCTTTCTCAGTAATTACCCTTAGGAGAGCCATGTTTTGCTTCTTGTTTACCTTTTTAGGAATGTGTTGACTTATTTTTTCTATCTGCTCTTCTCTATTGCTTTGTGTCTTCGTCAATATGCCTTTGAAGTGCTGTATCAGTAAATTTTCCGTTTCCTCCTTCTGAGTTACCCTGTTACCTTGGGTATTTTTTAGGGAGAAAATTTTGTTCTACTGCCTGTGTTGCTGCATGGCTCTATGGAAGGATTTTGTATTCCTTTCACCCTCTTTCAACCATTGAACTCTTGACTTTTGCCTCCATAGAATTTCCTCTTGTTTTCTTCTTTCCTCCCTTCTTGTTAGCACCCCTCCTTCTTCCTACGCTAACTCCTCTGTTCTCCCATCTTCTGTTATTTTCTGCTGTATCCTTGTCATTTCTGTTTTGAGATTCTCTTGGTCCTTTAAAATGTTGCCAAATTCTTCTTTGTTCCAGTACTTGATTTTTCCTTTTAGCTCATTTAATCTCAGTTGGAATGTGTGCATCTTGTTCTTTCCTTTTATTTCCCTTTCACTGTTTTGCCACCATTTTTCCATCTTTTCTATGATGGTTGGATCTCGTAGCCAAAAGGCTTCAAACCGGAACGGTTTGTGCTGGTTTTGAGTATTCATGACAATTTCTAGCTTTATCGACCAATGGTCTGATCCTTGGCATGGTAGTATAGTTGCTTCGTATAATATGTCTTTCCCAAGAAAGTGTTATGTTGCTAGAAACCTATCCAATATGGAAGCTATCTGTCTACTGCCTCCTCTTTGGTTATTCCAAGTGTATTTTCCATTGATGGTGTTTATATCCATCATTTTTAGTGTTGCCTGGGTTTCCCTCAATCTTTCCATGTCTGCATCCTCCCATTGTAGGCCATCCTTCTTTTCCTCAATGGAGGTGATCATATTGAAATCCCCCACTATCACCCACATTTTTTCTATGTGCATGTTGCCCAATCATTGCAGCTGTGTTAGGAAGGCCTCTCTTTCCACCAGTATGTGTGGCCCATAAACCGCCGAAACTAAGAACCACTCTCTCTGTCCTATCAATCTGAATCTCCCTGAGAGGATCCTCTTCATTCCTATCCAGTGGTTTGCAATAACTTCTGCAGGGTTCCACAAAAATGCAATACCACCTGCACTTCCTTTTGCATCTAGTGTCATGCATTTATAGGTAGGTTTGATTTTATTTAGAATCTCCTCCATTTTTCCCCCCGTTATTTTTGTTTCTTGAAGCATCATAATTTGGGGTTTTTCTTTTTTGATCCTTTCTACCAGGTACCTTTGCTTACCCTTGTTGTTAAGCCCCCTGATATTCCATGATGTGATTATCATTGGGCAGGTTGGTTGGTTTGGTGGAAGAGCGCTGAGAGCGGTACTGCTCTTCCCATATTAACTAACATTTCTCCCATTACTTGTATTGATTTCTGGAGATTCTTTCTTCCTTGTTTTTTTCCTCCTCTTCCTTTACTTTGTTGTTCTTGGCTGTTATCATGTTGTATTCCTAACTGCCCATTCATGCCTGTAGTTCCTTGCTCCTGTTTTTCTTTATATTTTTTGAAGATTTCCTTGTATAATTTTTTATCCTCTTCTGGGATAAACCTCTCATCCAGGTTCCTCCATTTGTCCAATAATTTCCTTAGAATTTCTTCTTCTATTGTTGAGTCTTCCCCTTTACCCATATCTATTTCCATTATTTCGTTCTCCTCTTTATCCTCCTTTTCTTTTCTCCCCTTTTCCCCTGTTTCTCTTTAGGTTTTCTGTTTGGTATTGTTTGCCTCTTGATTTATTCTTCCTTCCCGTTCTTTCTCCTCTTGGTAGTCCATGCCTCATGTTTCTTCGTCTTCTTCTTCTACCTGCAGTATTTCAAACCTGTTCACCTCTTTTTCTCTAACTGGCTGCTCTTTTCTTCCTTCCCTAGGGGTGTCCTTTGCAGGTCTTTTCCTAGTTTTAATCTCTTGAAACCCTTCATTATCTTTTGTGTTTTTCCTTTGTTTCTTAGTCTTTCTTTCCTCCTCTTCTGCATTTAAGGGACATTCCTTGTAGAGGTGCCCATATTCATGGAATTTTTTGCATCTAAAAGGTATATGTTCGTAATCTAGAGCCTGCTGCCATACCTCTTTGTGGTATTCTAGTTCTATTGCTCTTGGTATGGGATTCACAATGTTCATGTATACGTAGATTCTTGCATAGGAGGTATATCTTCCTTTCTTAGTTGATTCCGCTATTTAAACAAAGCTACCTATGGAATTTCCTTTTCCTTCCAAGATTTCTGGGTCCCAAAAATCCATAGGTAACCCAAACAGTCTAACCCATACTGGTGTTGCTAGGAATTTCTCTTTTTCTGGGTTGTAACATTGCTCCCAATATCTCATAAATAAACCTGCATTGTTATGTAAATATGGGCCATTTTCAAAACCTTTTTCTTTGTCTTGCAGGTTAGAGAATATTACTGTGAAGAATCAGCATGTGGCTAGCTTCAGCTCAATGTGGCCGCGTGGTTGCCATTTCTGCTGGATCCTTCTTGTCAGGTCTTTCTCAGTCGGCCAGACACTGATAAAATTGCATATCAATGCATGGTCTTTCATGTAACTTCGGTAACACTCGAGTTTGTTCATAGGGATAACAAATATTAGCCTTTCTGCTGCACATGGTAGGCATTTACCTTTGCTCCCGGCTTGCCATTTTGCTCCAAGGACTGGTCCCGATGTCCTTTTCTCATCCTCCGGTTTACTATTACTTGTTCCTTCACCCACTGTTGCATCTTTGTAAGAGGCGATCTCTCCCATCCTAGTCTCCTCTGCCATTTTTGAGCCTCCTGTCCGCTTTGTTTTTCGTGCTTGTTTGCTTGTTTTCGAGGTTTTCTGTGCCGCCTACCTCATGGCCGCAAGGTCATTAGGGTTGCAGAGCTCCAAGAATCCCTCATCTCTTTAGATATGATGTTCTATACTTCATGTATAACTAAATTAGTTATGAATCGTTTTATCATTTTCTATTTAATTTTTAATTAAATTGTTTTATAAAACTCTTTTAACCCTTTAATTTAAAAAAAACTAAGAACCCTAATCTTATTTAATAACCTTTGATCATATATATATAAAAAGCCGATAAGTCTATATAGAGGCCAAGTGAGGAAATGGATAAGATGTTTTCGAATACATCTTATAGTGTTTTATTTATTTTAATAATATTGATTCAAGTGTTTCATTTTTTTTTACATTTAAATAGGTGCAAATGTTAAATTTTTATATTAAAATGGATGTAATGGGTGAAATACATGGATTATGCATTTGTCAAGTGTGTTTTTGATAATGGCATTTAGTGGACGATTCATAATCATGGTGTAATGAATTGGTCTGTTGTTGGCGATTGGAGTACCAAGTTGTTCTTGGATTTCTTATTTAAGGTAGTTGAGTTTTTTTAAGAAACATATATTTTTTATTTAGCCAATCTGGATTGAAAGCCATAACTTTTTATAACTTTTTACATCTGTAACATATTTTTCTTTTTTGACTTTCCAAATTTTCCAAAAGGAAATATTCTTTTAGATTAACATCTACAAACTACAATTTTTATTTGATTGATTTTATAGATCCTCCAAAAGATTCTTAAAATTTATACATACTTACAAAACATAAGATAAATCTATAAAAAAATAAACTATCCAACAACGTTTATCCTAGGGAAGGAGTGCCTTCACTGCTTAGGGTACGAGGTCTAGAGTGAGGAGGAGGAGCAACCTTCGAGGTCGCTAGTCACTCTTGAATCTACCTCTGCTTGTTGGGTTGACGATGCATTCTGCATGTCATCATATTCTTCAAATATCTCTTTCAAAACCCCAATTTCCTTTGCTTAAGAGGAATTTGTCAAGTCATCCACCTTAGCAATCAAAAGGTTGTAGGTCGACTGTAGTCATTCCAACTTGGTTTATAGTAGACTTAACTTTTGGTTCAACAGAGTAAAGTGTGCCTTGATTCATATAGAATCATGTCTGCTTGCCTTGAAATAAGAGTGGTAATAAATTCCATATCAGTGGCTAGTTGGGAAATATGATAAACAATATCCTCTTTATCTATGCATGGATGTTGCTCCATTGCAGAACCCTGCCCATAGAAAATCCTTTCTTTCATGCAAAGATAAACTTAAAATTGCAATACAGAGAGGAGAGGGGCACACATCCACCATTTATAACCCCAAATTTCCATTATACTTCATCCACCAGCCCACTCAAGATCTTCAATTTAGTAACTCTCCTTATGTGATTCCTAAACAAAATGATCCATTACAAAGTTAAGATTGATATAGTCTGCTATAGTAGCATTTAATTCCGAAATTCACATTCATGCTGGGATAACTCAATATTCCATGCCGTTAATCTAGTCTTTAAATTTTGATGCATCACCCTCCATCTGCCTAGGCTCACACTACCCCATGCATGAGACGTCCAAGATCGTCCCTTGTTTAAATTAAAGAGTCGTTGATTCATAAAGAGAAGGATTAAGATAATTAATCATTTATTTGTAATGACTATCTAGGTGTTCTCTCATTGACAAAATTTCTCTAAGAAAAG
The DNA here is from genome assembly GCA_031772625.1 of Pinus tabuliformis. Taxonomy (NCBI): domain Eukaryota; kingdom Viridiplantae; phylum Streptophyta; class Pinopsida; order Pinales; family Pinaceae; genus Pinus; species Pinus tabuliformis. The sequence goes on from CM062815.1 coordinate 141,900,397, forward strand.
GTTATAACTATTCATCATCATCAGTATCATCCAATTACCATAATCCTAGTCAATAACTTCGACACATGGTAAATCAATAACATCAACAAGTTACCATAATTCTGGTCAGTACCTCTAACCTATGGTGTATCATCACCATAAGCCTAGTCGGTACTCCTGATACATGGTACACTATTAGCATCAACTAGTCACCATAATTTCGGTCCATCTAATGCATGGTAAACAAACTAGTCTTGGTTCACCATCATTCGAGTCAATATCTTTGACGTATGGTGAATCTCCAAAGGCCACACTCTACCAATGTTATCAGAATTGAACCGGTGATCGAACCAAATTTACGAAAAATACATAAAATATTCATATTTTAAAGAAAAACATATACATTCATGTGCATCCATATGAACTCGAACCAGTTATACACAAATATGCAAACGTTCTCATTTACATAGCATGTAAGGGTGAACATAACCAAAATAGAATTGACTGCAATCCATCTTTGAACCAAAAATACATCCACAAATAGGCTTTAGATGGTCTCTAGCATCAAAAAGAAATCATGCTACAATGTGTGTGAGAAACCCATTTATGTTATCGAATTTTAAGGAATAGTTAGAAGCATCCCTAAATACTTGTTTAACAATATTACACTCTTTATCATACCAAGGATTGGTTATTCTATTTTTCTTTTGACACATCACCTTAAGAGAGAAATACTAATGAAGGTAGAGAGTATTGTCATAAATTTATATTAGAGGCTCTTCAATAACCCTTATTTCTTAGGAGATTAAATTTGGTATTTAATTCCATTAAAAAAATAAATTTTATCTTTATCGAAGATCAAGTGCTTTTGACTATCAAAATTCTCTTCAGTGAGGATTTTATGCATGACAAAGTTTAAAGATAGGGTTAAAGGTCCATGATAAGAGGCATGCTCATGGTCATTTAAGATGTTGAAGTTTACTAATTTTTTGTATACAAGGATATCGAATATCACACAATCAATAACACTATTGCCAATCCTATGAATACAAGTAATTTGGTTGGGGTTTAACCACTTCATTAGACCATGCCAAATTATTAGATCTTGAGAACTATAGAGTTTGATTAGCTAGGTACCAAACAAATTCTCAATCAAGCCTTCATAGTTTCTTTTGCATCCACTAGGAAAAATAAGGTCCTCATCTAGCCATAGAGGACTAGGCTTGGAATCTTTCCTTAAAATGGTAACTTAATTAAGTTTTATAGTATTGAAGTATCCTAGCAAGAGGATAATGCCTTCGTTTCTTAGACTAAATATATTGTTCTAAGTCATTGTAAGTACAATGTTTATCTAGAGTTTTTATCATAAAACATAAAATTAATAGGAAACAATAACATATTGCTATATAAATCTTCTTAGCGTAATACATGAAAATATCCATCCACATGCACTAAATGAAAGGGTATTCTTTGTGAAGCCTAATGTTAGGAAACATGTTCCTTTTTATGTAAAAAGCTATGCCTCTAATCCTTCGGAAATATGATTTCTTGTTCTATACGAAACATACAAGAGATCCTTTTATTAGAGACCTTAGATTGTCCATGCTCCCTAGTTTCAATAAGCCATACAATATCAATTTCACTTTAGATCCAACTTAACATATGCCTTTTGCTCCATGGAAATCTATAACAATTTCAAAAAAGGATCTTAAGTGTCTCAAATTCCTATTTTCTATTATCCTTTGGTTTCCATCCCTAATAATAAATTTTCTATTGCTAATTGTTATTAATTTTCCTTCATTAATTTTTTATCCTTTTGCACTTGGTATTCTAGAAAGAGGTTTTCATTTATAATTATTTCTAGCCCTTTTAGACTTATATTTTTAATGACTATACCATAATTATGGTCATTAATAATTTTTGTAACATTACTTAACTTACCTTTATGCTCAATTATTTTACCCATTGATCTAGATGGCTCCAGACACACTCAGAATTCAACAGTGGCTATGGAAAAGATAAAAAATCAAACTCCTCATATTGAAGTGCAATCAAGACTAGATCGTAGTGCTCATCGCCCTTATTCCAATGGTGTTAACGACACTCAAATCCGAGTTCGTATGCTTAAGTTATAGCTAGTCAAGGTTTTGGTCAAACTTGGCCAAGTGACAATCTTAACAAGGCAAAAATTTGGCAGAATCCTGGTGCACGAAATCTAGCCACCGAAAATGGTGAATTTGTTGAATCATTAATTTGTCGAGTGACCCTTGAAATCGACGAATTTTTTGTTTGTTTAGTTTATCATAAAAATCAAAACAAATAATAAAAAAAAGTGTGGGTGAGGCCCGCCCACCCCAATGGTCAATATATGTTTATGTAATAAAAGGGAGCATGCTGAAGTGGGCAGACCTACCACCTAACCCATCACACAACCCTAGAGCCAACACATAACCACCATGTTATATTTAATGCAGTGGCAGACCCACCAACCGTAACAGTATGCCACATATGTTCCGGTGGGGGTCGAACTGCCCAACTTAATAGTCGCCCGGTCTGCTGGCGGAACAACACCTAACCAAATTACAACATATGTTGAACTACCATATTGTGACAATGTTGACCGCCATCAACGCATATGTTACCATGCACCATACTATAAAACACCGACAATTAAACATTGCCAATTGTTGCTGCGTTATATTGTAAACCCCACGATTGAGTCACAAACACTGACTACATTATGTAACTTCGAACCTAATTATCATAAACTGCTGAAAATATATGTTAAAAAAACATGCCAAGTTTGATATGTGGTCGGGGGGCGGGGGGTTGGAACCGTCGACCTCCCCTGTGATATTTAGCCGCACAACTGACATGCCACGATAGTGAGCTTGGAAGCTCCACTCGAAAACATTACTTAAACCCTCATTTTTCCATTCAAATAGAGACATAGGAGCATGTACATGTGGAACCACAAGCAAACTAGATGCAACAGAACTAGGAGCTAGGGTATCATGGAGATGCCAGAAAGATTCCCTTAGAGGGCGAGTGGTGCCAGTGTCAAAATTTGACAAGTTGATAATCATTTTTGAACATTTTCTCTCTAGGAGTCCAATCGCGTGGTCTGTTTCCCCATTTGAGCAACAAAAATTCAGGTGTCCAACAACAAGGAATCTTGAGGAATCTAAAAGATTCCCTTGGAGGCTAATTTTTGACAGAGACAAAATGATACCGACTTTATAGTCATCTTTCACAGAATTTCGAAGGGAGTGCAATGGTGTGCTAAGAATATTCATCTGAGCAACGGATTTTTCGGCCATCTTCAAGAAGGATTCTTTTAGGGAATCTTAAAGATTCCCGAGGGTCCATAATTTGATGGTGTTAGAAAGGGGAAAAGTTTATAGTCATTTGACATGATTTCATGCCACAAATTCAATGGCATAGTCCATTTCATCAGTTGAGATTTTCATTTTTTGGACATCCCCGAAAGTGGAGGTAAATGATGCAGTGATGCCATGTTTTTCTCTTGATTTTCTTAGATGATGTTTTTGTAGTTGAGATCCCTTATTACCATTATGTTGAGGGATACTTGATGCCACATCTTGTGATATTTTATTAGATTGTCATGCTGAAGGAATGCCCATTTGGGTGAGAGTTCCTATAGAGAGAAAGTCTCGTGGAGAGACATGCCATTCTCATTGAGGGAATTTTCCCACATGAGTGAGAGTTCATGAGAATGCCTAGTGGAGAGACATGCCACTCTGGTTGAGGGAAATTATAGAGAAGCTGGAAGAGTCAATTGATTTGAAATCTTGTATGTTTGTCTTATGAGATAACTCCATCTCCCATGCTTTGACCAACCTCTAGACATTTTCTTCCAAGGAAACTTTTTGCCATACCTATACATATGGATTTAAATGGTTACTACATCTCTAAAATCATATCAAACTCTAGAACTAAATGGTAGAAGACAAACAGATTTAGAATGAAAATACAAAAGAAAACCTTAGTTTGGCCTTCTTCAAATAACTTGTTGACCTGATCATAAGAGGGTGGAGCTCCATGCCTCCATGCTATATGCTTCTCAGCCTCCCCATACATATGAAGACGATAAGGATCCAATTCAACTTGTGCTGCTATTGTTGCTGCTACTTCCTCATGAGATGCAGTAGACATCCTGATTTGTTGGTTGGTCAAATAAGAGAAGATGAGATGGGGATGTTTGAGCTCCCATTATTGACACAACCCAAGATTTAAAAGCCCAACGAACCAGAAATAGGTTAGGTTTGTCGGTCAGTCCTCTCACGTTTTACACCCTATTCCTTTTCTAAATTCCTTTTTCCTTTACCATGCAGAATCATGGTGAAGTCATCAAAATCATCATTCATTAAATCAGTGTTGGACACGTTCAAATCGAGGCAATTAATGATTGGGTAGGTTAAATCGCACTATGTGACTATATCAAATATACTAGCTAAACGTTTTGGCTCATTTTGAAGTATATTTTTGAGTGTATTTAAAAAAAAATATGGTAGATATTTATTATATTTTTCAGTTTGAATCGAATGGTTGGGTTTGAAGTGTGTTATAAAACTGTTTCTGCTTTGCTAAGAGCTTGTCTTCCTCTGACTTAAGGAAATAGGTTAACCGTCCAAGACCCATAAGAATTTGGTAGGAGTGAAAGCTTGCTCCCTTACGGACCAAGCTCGTTGTTCCATTTGGCATGATTTTCCTTGAATAAAAGTAATGAGTTAGCTTGTATTATGGGATAGCAACCAATTACGGCTGTCCTCATTGTTGGTTTGACAACTGAGTTATGATAAGTTTTCCTACTTGTAGAAAAAAAAAAGTTTGAATTGAATTGTGCAACTTGGTAGGTATTTTCTCAGAATTATATTGTTAGATTTCACTTTCCTTAGGAATCAATAAAGATGTACATATTCTACCTTATTCTAAAGTTTAGGGATATACTTTGTCCTAAAATTTAGGGAGGTATATATACTCTACCCCACTTTAGATTTGAATTTACGAGCTCTTAAAATCTAATATGTATTCTTAACCATTAAGCCCACTCAAACTATATATTCTCCATATTTTTCTTAAATTTCTCACCACTTATAAAAAATATTACTAATGTTGTAAATGGTACATCTTGTTGATCTTGAAATTAATATTCAATCTAGACTAAAAGAGAACTACCGAGCATTTTCAACATCTGGGGTTTTCAATTTATCATTACACTAATATCAATGTTGCTTGAAAAAATAAGAAGAAAATGAAAGAGTGAGATAAAGATACATAAAATCGAGAAAGAGAAAAATCATTGTGAAAAATACAGGAATGAGGATTTAATGATGTAGAAAATTGAATGAATAGAGATACAATCATCAATGTTATAATATCGATTTTAGATTGTATAATGTTGATAACATCCATTTTGTTATCTATAACTCAACAACATAGATGTTAGAAAATTTTAGTAAGCCTAGTGCAATTTTTATTCCAATGAAAATAATAAGCATAGTTTTGTGAAAAGAAAGAAACATTATTTGAAATTATCCATTGTTTTAATGAGATTAGTAAATTGTTGAGAAATTTATGTTCAAGTATTAATTAAATATATATTTTTTACATTAAATATTTATTACAATGATAGAGATACCAAAATCACATAGTAAGTGTTCAAATAATAACAAATAGTAAATATCTAGGGTATATGACACATTTAGAGTTACCAACTATGATTTAACATGATATATATCTTTATATAAATGAATATATGAATATAAAAAAGATGACCTCATTGAACATGAAGAAAAAGATATGGATGAATCAACACGTTAGATATCTACCCAGGAATAAAATATGTCAATGTGAAGAAAAAATGTCTATATCATTGAATTAACTTGATGTTTATTGCTTGTTTTTCAAAATGATCATTCAACCACACATTTGTAATTAATATTGTTAACAAGTTTCCAAATTTATTACAATGTATACACATATATAACACATGACGAATTGTAAAGGCAAAAAAAACAAAGGAAATGAAATTATCATTGAATCATACATTTGCAATATAAATATGAAAAATGAAAAATGACCTCATTGAATATGAAGAAAAAGATATGGATAAATCATGGATGAATCAACACGTTAGATATCCATCCATAAATAAAATATGTCAATGTGAAGAAAAATAATCTATATCATTGTATCCATCCAGAAATAAAATATGTTAATGTGAAGGAAAATGATTTATATCATTGAATTGACTTCATATTTATCCTTTGTTTTTCAAAATTATCATTGAACCATACATTTGTAATTAATATTGATAACAAGTTTTTAATTTTAATTACATAACACATACTGATTGTAAAGGCAAAAAAATTAAATATATTATAAATTTGTCATTAAATCATAATTAAAATTGCTACTAAATTTATAAATTTGTTAATATTTACCTATATAACCCAAAATTAATTAAAAAAATAAATAAATACATTATTATAAAAATAATATTTAAGACATTAAATTTGAGCAATAATATCTACAACACAAAACATATAAAAATTTAAAAAAAAATTAATGTTTTTTATTATTAAAATATATATATAAATATTTTTTATTAAATAATACTTAAAATTGTGCATATATCAACACTTTGGTGGGATTCTTTGAAAATGAGCTATGTAATAAGTTTGATTTTGTGAATAGGTACCCTATATTACGTCAGAGCTAATACGAGTAAACATAATTTTTCATTAATGAATGAATTATTCGTTAGGAATTGTAGCCATTATTTTATGGTTTTATAATATTTTATTTTATGAAATTGATAGAAAATTTTTATTTATTTTTTCTTAAACTTTTGAATTGTCATTTTCTCGTAAAGGTGAACCTTTAAAAAAAATGGGACACTGGCTGCTACTACTTCTAGTATTTTATTGACTTCTGGCGGCTCTCCCTCAAGGTAGAAAATAGGTGTAGATGTAGATAGATTTAAGAGTGAATTCCACACCAAATTAAAACATGTACAATTTGGAGATTAGTACATTAATGTGTTAATTTTCAATATTTAGTTATCTATTCATCATTCTCAAAGAGATTGGTATACCTTCAAAGTGAAGCAAAGAAGTATAAAAAAAAAATATAGATTATATATATTGTAAATGGTCTTATGTTTAATTTAATAAAAGAATTTTGTGTATTGTAAATTGATAAAGTTATTGTTGTTTAATTAATTGTAGTTGATGATAATCTTTTAAATGTATTTTATTTTATAGGTAAAAAAGTAAATGCGACAAAATTGAAGAAAGTTAATGATAAAGATTTTTAAAGATGGAGATAAAGAACATAATTAAAAAGATTGAAGAATAAGTATTCGTTAAAGAGACTATGAAGACACAACTCATAATTATGACTATAAATACATTTAAATTAAGAAGTTCAATAAATTTGATGTAATAGACCAAGAATAAAAAAGTATGCATGAATCAAACATGACGACACAAAGAGAAGTTATGAATGAAGATTTCATAGTCTAAAGGTGAGTTATCATGGAGATATTATTGGGCATGCTGATGGAGATGCCTAAATTGAGTATATAATTATTATTATAATGATGATGATGATGATGATTAACGTCCACTAAGACCAATGTTGTCTATCGGACCTTAAGAAAAGAAGAAGAATCTAATTGCGATTCTTCAAACTCTGATTTCTATGATAAAAAGTAAGGGAAAGAAACGATCCAAAATCACTATAGTTGGGCTAGCTTAGCAAGTCAAGAAGATTGGAAGTGTGGCAGATGTTAGGGAATTGAGAGCAGATGTGAGTAAGAGTCAGGCAGTCTAAAAGGAAGTGCTTTTCATCTTTCACCCTCTTAGTATCACAAATTTGACAGATTCTATCATCCTAGGGAGCCTTGGGAGTAGACCACCGCTTGGTTTCAATTCAAAGCTCATGAGAATTAGTTCCTATTCTAGCAATGTTCATTTTTTTCTTAGTGCTGGTCAAAATAAAGAGACAATTCTGGTTATCAAAGGGTGGGGTTGATCACTTCATTATAGTATCTTAGCTTTGTTTTACCCTGCAGCTCCTTATCATCCCATAACTTATCCTTAAATTTGGAGGTAATAGTATCTTTGACACTATCATTTCTTCCCATGATGATCACCTCCATTAGCCCCCAATGGTTAAGCCAAGACTGGGCATCCTTACGCCATCCACACTTGAGGCGAAGGTGGGGGTTTTGACTAAAGTTAGAAGCAATTTTGGGAAGCCTCTTGGATCCCATGTTGTAAAGATTCTTCTTATAGATCAGATATCTAAACATAGTCGCGCTTTCAATGGGGGAAAGGCCAACTTTGATTAGGAGGATAGGATAGGGAGTATTTCCCTTGATCTTGAGGTCGTATGTTATGAATTGCTTTTGAATCATCTCAATCTTTCTCCATAACTCTCTGGATATACTGTAACCCTAAACTTCACATCCATATAATATAACAAGAGTGATGAGAGTCTCAAAGAGGAACCATATTTTACTCCAAATACAAAGATCGACCAACTTATAATTGTTTTCAAGCTCATAATAAACTTTCCAACCTCTAAGAACCCTTTTCTCAATGTTGTAATTCCAATTGAGTTGACAAGGGCTGTCAATACCCAAATATTTATAAGAAGAAATATGCTCTAAGCAATAGTTATCATAGACATAATTACCATGGGTGATATTTTTGGATTTAATTATCATCACTTTAAGTCTTGTTGGTATTAACTGTCATACCCATCTTGGAGCAGTGGTCATTAAGAGCCTTAAGCTATTTGTCTAAGTCATCATGGATTTTTTCAAGAAGAACAATATCATCATCATAAAGGAGAAGAGTAACGATTATACTAGCAAGGTCGATTCCATTGCAACCCGCAGTTTCCAACCACTCCTCTAGCTTATCGATGTAAATTCCAAAAAGGGTAGGGGATAGGGGACACTCTTTCTTAACCCCAATATTTCATTTAATATCTTTAGACCACCCTTCATTTGTCTTAAGATTGGAAACAACAATCTCGTAGAGGCGAATCACAACAATCCTCAACTTAGGAGGAACCATTATCTCTTAAAGTCTTTCCCAAAGCTTATCCCGAGGAACAACGTCGACTGCTTTTATAAAGTACACAAAACAACAAAAGAGATCAACTTTACTATTGCGACATTCCTTGGCAATAATCTTAAGAGTTACAAGATGGTCGATAGTCGAGTGATGTCTCCTAAAACCAGCTTTGCCTTTAGCTCTTTTACCATGGTTTTCAATCCAAAGTCTAATCTTCTTTTCCAAAATGATCCCATATAGTTTGGCTAGGGTGTGGCTAATCGTAATGGTCTTGTAGCTAGTGGGAATACTTTTGTCCCCATTTTTAAAGATAGGAACAATAGGGCTTTACATCCAAGGCTTATGGAAGCCATGCTTTACTACCAAATTGAGAATCTTGTGGAGATGGGGAATGAGGATAGATCTTCCCATTTTAAAAATATTGGCTTGCTATTCTTCAATATATTTAGCTTTCCCATTAGCAAGCTTATCAATCGCAGACTCAATCTCTTCGAGAGAAAAAATATATTCCTTAATACAAGTGTTTAAGATGGTGCGCATGGTGTCCGGAGAGGCATACAACTTATTAAGATAGTTGTTCCAATTTTCTAAAGGGACCGAATGATTATCTTTTGTTTTACAGACAAGCACATTCTGCCAAAACTTTACGGGCGTAACTTTAGAAAGGTGGAGAAGATGCTCGTCTCTTATTAATATATGACCTATTTTTCCTTTTGATGAGAGCTTTGTGCATACTTATATTTCAGAGCTTTACAATTTCATTAGGAGTGTATTTAATCACTTTCCTGGCAATTTTACAGTCTTTGTCATAATAAGGGTTGGAAGTTTTGTTATTTTGCTTATACGAAACCTCAATAGAGAATTTGTTAATGGTAATGGAAAGGGTAGCAGTAAAATTGTAATAAATTTGATCAATGTTGTTATTATAACTCAGGGAGCCTAAATCCCTTTCTAAATCCTTTAAGAAAAGGTCTATATTGCTTATATCAAAGCGAGTGTGTCTTTGGCTTTCACTAGTCTCCTGCATGTGACTGGTATGTATAACAATATTGAGGGTTAAAGACAAAGGCCTGTGGTCAGAGTCAGGCTCGTAATCATTAAGTAGCTCAAAGTTTGTAATATGGTTGAAGACATGGGTGTCAAAAATTGCATAGTCCACGAAACTACTACCCAGCCCATGGAAACATGTCATTTGACTGGAGGAAGGCCACTTGTTAATACAATTGAAAATGATCAAGTGCTAATAACTATAAAGCTTGAGGAGCTCAGTGTCGAATAATTTCTCATTTATGTCTTCAAAGTTTCTCTTCAATCTATTAGCTAAGTTACCATATTCATCAAGCCACAAGAGGTCAGGGTTAGAGCTGTTACTTAATATAATAGCTTAGTTAGTAAAAGTTCTAGCATTGAAGTCACCAAGTAAAAGGATATTACCTTCATTCTATACATTGTGGATGTCTTTTTCTAAGGTATTGAAAGGACAATTATTATCCAAGTTGTTTTTCTTGTAGGATGTAGAGTCGATATGAGTGAAATAGTAGATTGCAAGAAAAACCCTATTGGTGTTAGAATCGAAGATATTGATCCAAATGTAATGATTGAAGGGGTCAATTTTATGAAGTTGGATGTGAGAAGAGACCATGTTACTTATATAATAGGTTATACCACCAAGATCCCTCCAGGAGTATTTCTTATTCCAAGCTGACCAAAGAATGAATTTGTCAAGGTGAGGGACCCTAGATTCGTCATGTTCCCAAGTTTCAACTAAAAGAATAGGATTAATATCCCCCAGGATCCAACTTAACATAGGTCCTTTACACCATGGAAAACCACAACAATTCCAGTAGAGGATTCAAGGTGATGCTAGTCCCTATTTATCACTCGTATTTTGGACTCTATCTCTAATAATAACTTTCTTATCTTAATGATAACTCATTACCCTTATTTTCTTGCCTCCTTGAGCTTTTTGACTTCTTTCCTAAGTTCAGCTAGGTCTTCTGAAATAATATTTTCATTTATAAAGATTCATGTTCCTTTTAGGCTTGGAGATTTCCTGAGTATATCTAATTTATGGTCATTACAACTTACCTTAACTTGGATTAGTTTGTGTTTATGCCCAAGTATACCCGTATTTCTTCTGTAAGATAAGTTGTTTGAATTTGAAATTTTGTTTTTAATTGCTCTTTTACTATTTCTAATGTGTCATCATTATTTTGTTCTTCTATACCAACAATTATAATATGCAAGGCTCTTTTATGGCGCTCATGGTTGAGTTCAATCAATTTGTTAATTTCCTCTTTTATGGGTTTAATATCTAATTTATTCTTTGTTTTATTTAGGGTTGGGTTATTATTTAGTTGTTCTTTTAGATTTTTAATCTTGCTTTTCAAGGTGTCATTTTCTTTAACCATTGATTATTTATTATGTTCCATTTATTGAATCCTACATTTTATTCCTTGGAGTTCAATCTCAAGTGTGATTATTTTATTTTTTGAAGATTCGTGATTCTTATCAAACATTGTGGTTCATTCTAGTTTAAATTGGTTTTCTCTTTTTCTCTTCATCTCTAAAGATTCAATGTACTCATAAAAGATCTCTAGGGTAATTTTACTTGGTCTCCCTTTGCTAGAGGGGGTCTTAGAAATGTGCAGGGAAGTACTCATAGTGTAAATAAGCAAAACTTAACAAAAGGAAAATAAGAAGGAACGTATGCACCTGCTAGAATTGTATTTAGCGTCAGAGAACCAATAGTAATGTATCCACAACCAAGATGTATCCACACCAGCCAGACCACATTGCGGAGGTATTCTATTAAATCACCGCACCACATAATCACCGAAGAGGTTTATATTTATTTGCCGAAGGGAATCACCGCAAATGTTTACATAAATAACTATAGAGCAAGTAAATATGCGTAGGGACATGTTTTTATATGTCAGAAAATAAGTTTCGCACCACAGAGATGAAGTGAATCACCACACAGGCTCGTATAAATCACCACAGAGCGAGTAACTGAAGTAGACAATATACCGAAGTGAATCACCACATAGATTTATTCACTATAGTGTCCTTTAATTCACTGATACTTTGACCGATCAACACCGCAAAGTTTATACCCTTGGTCCGATTCTGCAGCATTTGCTTTGTCTCATCACTGCAAGGTATATCTATGCGAGAGCCACAAAGTTATCCACTCTTGCTGGCCTCATAGGTATGTTTATGCGAGACAAATGCATATATGAGAGATGCATATATATTTAGAACATAGTGTTGAAGACCGCAGGCAGAGTTCAAATATGCCAAAGACCACAAATACATCAAATATGTTGAAGGCCATATACGAAGTTCAAATGTGAGAGCCACATATATATTCAGAACACAGTGCCGAAGACCGTAGATGGAATTCAAATATGTCAAAGACCACAAATGAAGGGCAAAGCGAGTAACTGAAGCAGACAATATACTGAAGTGAATCATCGCAGAGGTTTATTCACAATAGTGTCCTTTAATCGACTGATACTTTGACCGATCAACACCGCAAAGTTTATACCCTTGGTCTGATTCTGCAACATTTGCTATGTCTCTCACCTTAGAGGTATATTTATGCAAGAGCCACAAAGGTATCTAGCCTTGCTAGCTGCACAAGTATGTTTATGCAATACAAATGTATATATGTGAGAGCCGCATATATATTTAGAACACAGTGTCAAAGACCGTAGACATAGTTCAAACATGCCGAAGATTGCAGATAGATCAAATATGTCAAAGACCGTAGACAAAGTTCAAATGTGACAGCCACATATATATGCCACAAAGTTCAAATGTGAGAGCCACAATGTCGAAGACTGTAGACACAGTTCAAATATGCTGAAGATCGCAGACGAAGTGTAGAGAGAGTAACTGAAAAAGACATCATACCGTAGTGTACCACCACAGAGGTTTATTCACTATAATGTCCTTTAATCCACTGATACTTTGACTGATCAACACTGCAAAGTTTATACCCTTGGTCTGATTCTACAACATTTGCTCTGTCTCATCACCGCAGATGTATATTTATGCGAGAGGCACAGAGGTATCCACTCTTGCTAGTCACACAAGTATGTTTATATGAGACAAATGTATATATATGAGACACAGATATATCCAGAACACAGTGCCAAAGACTATAAACTGAGTTCAAATTTTTCAAAGACCTATTTTCATATAAAAAGACCATTATATAATAAAAACACTCATAAAAATGATTTAATTCATTATAAAATTTCTTTTATTTGAAGTTCTTTTTATTTGATATGTGAATACATTTTCTCATTACATATATCTAATTTCAAAAAAAACCTAACCTATTAGGTTTCATAACTCTTTATCTAATATCAAATAAAACCTAACCTATTAGGTTTCATAACTCTTTATCTATATCTCATTCATAACATTTTTCTCTTGCAAAATACCAATTCCAAAAATGAAATTAAAGTAGAATGATAATTATGATTCTTGAAATAAGATTTATATGAAAAAGATTCCATGCAGGGAAATTTACTTCTTCAATTAATTCCATAAAAATTAGAGTGATTAATCTTAAAGTGTGTTAAGCTACATTAACTTCAAACATAAATAAGTTAATAAATTAACATATTTATGTATTAAGGTACATTAACCTACCATTAACTATCAAACATAAATAAACTAATAAATTGACATATTTACATACTTTAAGTACTTTTTATTACTGGAAATTAATTGTTTGTACATTTGAGACCACACGGGAAACACCATTGATTTCATTCTCCATTAACTCTGACTAGATTGACGATCAACCTATTTTAATTTTCTAAATTATCTATAATTGTTTGTTTTTTTTCTTAATTTAATTTTATAATTTATATAAAATTCATGTTAGAAATTCAAATCAAAATTATGAATGTGTGGGAATTATATATATTTTTAAATACGCAATTGAAATGTTGCACATTTTCAACCTATTATAAATAATAATAATTTTCATTTTTCATAAAGATTAGAAAAATTATTTGGAGACATATTTAACATGTACATTGCTTGGCCTTTAGGCAAAATGATAATTTTTCATGAATTGATAATTTATCCATATATCATGATGTGATATTAATCATAATTATTATACAATATTAAAGAAGGGAAACATTTTGGAGACATTCAATATATACATTGTTTGGCTTTAGGTAAAATGATAATGTTTCCAATATATTATGATGTGATATGATATCATATTTTTTATACAATATTATAAAAGGAATTTTAATTTTTTTTTGAAATTATTTATGGGAAAATATGATATTATATTTGTTAGTAATTTTTTAAAGAAATAATTTTATTATGAATTAAAATAGATATATTTAAATATTGTTGTATTGAAATATTAAAATGATTTTAAAATAAATGATAGTTAATTATTTAAATATAAATATTTATAATTGAATTTATAATTAATGATGTTTGTTTTTATTTTGGAGTAGAATTTTTATAATTTTAATCTAATTATTAATAATTGTTAGGTGGATGGCATTGATTTGATTTTTATGAAATATTTTAAAATATTTTTAATAATAAAGATTGAGATTTATTTTAAAAATAGTTTTGTTATTTTTGCAATTTTATTTTAAAAAATGTTATATGAACAAGTGTTATTGTTTTTTGGGTATTGTTATTAGAAAGACATGATATTGACCCATGATGTCATAACAAAGTCTATTTACAAGTGAAGAATCTCCATGATACAGAGGAGACAAATCTCTATGGTTAAGGATTTGTTACATGTTTTTATAAAAATACAGATGTTTAACTCATATATTATTTTTTTAATAATAATAATAATAATAATAATAAATTTAAAATACAATTATGATTTAGTTAAATTAAGTAATGTGAGATGTATTATAAAGTAAGTTCTTTGATGGCTACTAACATGTATAGAACATTTAATTTTTAATTAAATTATTTAATACAACTTTCTTAATACTTCAAAAAAACCCTCTAATCATATATATATATATATATATATATATATATATATATAAAGTTCATAAGTCTACATAAAAAGTTCATCAGTTGGAAGTAATGCTTCCATGTCATGTGTAGTTGTCATTGTGAGTCCCGAGGTGTCAATCTAGAAGCTATTGATTGCTATGTTATGAGTTGGAGTCGTGTAATATCCATGTCAGAGATCCACTTTCTTAGGATCTAGATTTGTTGAAGTGAGAGATTTATGTCTTATATATGTGTAGCTGTTGTGATCAATAAAATGTGAAGTGAGTGTGATTTGTGTTGTGGGTGCAATCACTCTCTCAATTTCTTCTAATTTTTTCTAACATGGTATTAGAGCAAGTTCAACCCTGACTCTCTCAAGAGAGGGGTTGTGATCATGGAATGTTGAACAATGCTAATTCTCTATACATAGAGTAGGCTTATGTGATATACTACTGTGTGAGAAGATTAAATAGTTTTTTTGTCTGTGTGAGTGATTTCAGATGTGTGTTTGTATGTGTGTAAGTTAGAGAGTTGCCTACTTGTAGAAAAATAAGATCAAAGCTAAGTATCTTCTTTAAAAAAGGAACAGAGCTTATTTGAATTCGACCTATTGCTGCCATATCGTGTATTTTTGAGGCAAAAAGCGGGGTGATAAATATTTCACATCTATTAAGAATCTAATTGAGGGATCTTTGCTATTTGTTGTCTGTGTAACATTTTTTGGAGAGCCGAGTGTATGCTTCTTGATCTGGTTCTGTTCGTAGGCATCATCGAGTTGCACACAGAGAGGACGAGGACCATCAATGTCGAGTTTTTGGTCTATCCTGCCACTTATTTCAATAACTTCAAGATCGTTTTTCTTGTACATTATATTACTTTGGAACTGTTGTTGCCTTCAATTGACTGTGTGTTGTGCTAAAGAAAGGAATCCAAACATGTTGTGAAAGAGTTGTAGACAATTTTTTTGAAGAAATCACATTTATGCCAGGATTCGAACACAAAATGTCATTAATTGATAATTTGGATGGTGTTGCCACTATTATGCAATGTGTCATTGATGCCATGATGCCACAAGTCATGGGTATTATGCAATATTCATGCTTGATGCATTGTGTGGATCCATCTCTGATTGTGCTCACGGGAGAGATTTGGATTAAAGTTTGGGGCATTGCGTCCACGAGGAATAGAATTACGACTATTGAAGATTCAGTTAACTCTAAATTATCTAACGAATGGTCATTCCACCGCGTTAGCTACTGCATAGATGAATATGTCAGGGAGCTTTCATAAGTCAGTTGGTTCAATCACCATTCTAGAGATCGAGACCACATTAGGGAAATTTTGAGGTCTAAAATGGGCCTCCTAAGGAAATTATAAAATAATAGTGGAAATAATAAAATAAGATTAGATTACATCATCAAATTTTAGAGGGAAAAAAGAAAACACTACTTTTTCAACTTGTATTTTCAATGTATCTCCCTATGGGTTTACTCAAATTTCGAATGGGAACACTCATTGGATGCAGAATTTGATTCCTCATCCAAGGAATACCCATGTTGCATACTTTCGATGGACCCTGCTACACAAAAAATGAGAAATACATGAAAAACTTGGTTGTAATAACATGTTTTCATGTATTTCTAATTTTTCGTGTAGCGAGGTCCATTGAAAGTATGCAACATGGGTACTATTTGGATGAGGAATTAAATTTTGCATCCAACGAGTACTCCCACTTGAAATTTGAGTAAAACATTAGGGAGATAAGTTGAAAACACGAGTTGAAAACATAGTTGTCTTATTTTATTATTTTTTTAATATTTTTATCTTTTTACTCCAAAAGCGATGAATCATCCCCCATGGTTGACATCATCATATTGAATCCTATTGGTTCTTATAAAGTTTATCTTGGTTGTACTTTTTTCTTAGAAGGCCCATTTTAGACCTCGAAATTCCTCTAATGAAGGTCACATATCTGATGGCAAATATTATGTTGTGTGGATTCGTGGATCTGGCAGCTCGTGATGTTGGACATAACTCAACATAGTGACTACCTGTGTAATTGTAGGGTTAAGGAGAGTAGAAGAACCAATTTTACGGAGCAAGTATTTCCGATCGAAAAGCTTTAATATTTGGGCGATTTTAGGTTCAAGATATGCTTTGAAGATGGTGGCATAGTTATATTAATAATAGAATAAAATAAAAATGGTGTTGTTATGAGTGGTAGTGTGATATTTATGTTTTTATTTAAAAGTAAAAAATTGGAGAACCTGAGAGTGAGGAAGAATACACTTCTAAGTCTCTCAAACTCTCTT
Source organism: Pinus tabuliformis (assembly GCA_031772625.1). NCBI lineage: Eukaryota > Viridiplantae > Streptophyta > Pinopsida > Pinales > Pinaceae > Pinus > Pinus tabuliformis. The sequence continues at coordinate 141,917,810 of CM062815.1, forward strand.
AAGATTTATGAATCTATATGCAGTCTTATTATGTCGTGTGTGTTGCAGTTTTATTGTCCAAGTGTAATGTGAAAAATCAAATAAGAACCAATTATAGAACAAATTTACATATTTTCAAATTGGTGGTTCTTGATGCATATGGTGACACAAGAACATATCACTAATTTGATTATGTATGATCTATTATAAGATGTTGGCATCGTGTGGAGATAGGAACATCAACTTACAGGTTAATTTGATTATGTGTTTAATAGGTCACCTTGTATAATTGACTTTTGAATACATTCAGTACCCACACAACCTTCCTAGATAACCGGGGAATACAACAAAAGACCATGTGTTCAACAGATGGAGGTATGTCCATAGGATGGTTCAGTATCAACACTGACTCGTCGTGCTCTGGGAGGTTGAGAAGCATCAGTTCTACAAAGTACATCAAAGATGGTCTAAAGCGGTTATATCTTAAATGGATCAAGTGACAACTCGAAGATGTGGTAGTGAAGAAAGAGGAGTGTTTGAGAGATTTCAGAGTGAGTGTAAGTGCTGATGAGGACCAGTCAAGCAAAGATTAATATTATTTTTGTAATATGTGTTTTCAACGTTTTCCATGTAAGCATTAAGGGAGGGTGTTGAAAGTAATGCTTCCATGTAAGCATTAAGGGAGGGTGTTGAAAGTAATGTTTCCATGTCATGTGTAGTTGTCACTATGAGTCACGAGGAGTAAGTCCAAATGTTCTTGTTTCCTATGTATGAGTTATAGTCGTGATCCAGATTTGTCAAAGTCAATGATCTATATACTATATATGTAACTTTTGTGAAATGAATAAAACATAGTGCGTGTTTAATTGCTTTCTTTTCTCTCTCAATTTTTCTAACACGATCTATATAGAGACCAAGTGAGGAAATGGATAAAATGTTTTGGAATACATCTTATAAAAGTTTTATTAATGGTAATAATGGTTAGTTTAATTTCAAAAATTTGAAACTTAAATAAGTGTAAATGTTAAATTATTTATATTAAAATGGATGTAATGGTTAAAATATGTGATAGGTCATTTTTCAAGTGTGTTTTCAAGCATGGCATTTATTGGAAGCTTCATAATCATGGTGGAATGAGTTAATATGTTGTTGGCAATTGCTTTACCGAGTTGTTCTTAGATTTCTTATTTAAGATACTTTTCAATCAAACATTAAACACAATATATTTAACACATGTTATTAAAATTTAGGCATATTTTCACTTTTCCTTCTAAAAACTATCTACTTATCAAGATATAGTGACTAGCTTATTTGAAACACGGCATTTACTTTTACCTCCAACATGGTTTATGCCCAATAACTTTTGTAGTTATAAACTTATATATAATTACATACATGATATTGCTATTAAAAAAAATGAAAATGTACTCAATATAAAATTATAAAGATTAGCTACTCTTTTACTTTTAGAAACACTACAGGGATATAAATTTGTGATAAAAGAGAAAAATAAGGGAGATAAAACTTAGGTTGATCAAGTGGAAATGAAACAATAATAAGAGTGATAAAAGAGAAAAATTAGAAAGATAAAACTTATGTTGATTAGGGGGAAAGAAAAAAATAATAAGAATAATGGTGAACAATTAAGAAGAGTAAATAGAAATTCAATCTTTTCACATTGTTAATATGCCTTAATACGTCTATATCTATATCTAGAGTACAAAAGAGTTTGGTATTTGAAAAATGAATGAATTTATATATCACACATTTACATTAAATATAATTGAGTTAAATTATATAAAATAATTATTAAAAACATGAATCTCATCAAATATATATTAATTTTTATTTTATTTTTTATTAATTCATATTAATAAATAGTACATAAATATAAAATATTATAAAGCTTTAATAAATTATATTTTATGGAATTTTTTAATTTGTAATTGTTATTTAGGATTAATACTTATCACTTAACTATATTTTTATGATATTATTTTTTTATAAATATTTTTTCTTTATTTTAAATGAAAATATTTTATATGTTATTACGAAATAAATACAAATATGAAATTGTATATAAAGGATATGTAGATTATTAGTGCATTTCAAAGGACAACTAGAACTATTTTATTTTTAGAATTTTGGAAAGGTATCCAAAAACCAAGCAGAGGCTTACACCTCCTTTAGGGAGTTCTTTAAATACTTTTTTCATACTCATATTCTAGTCATTGTGGAGGATTCCAAAGTCATAGTTTATCATATTCATTTTAACTCATCTACATTAGCTCTCAAACTTAATGCCATTTTCAAAAGGATTAGATTAGCTTTGGTTCTATGATTGATTTTCAAGTAATGTATGTATTTAGGCAAAACAATTTTAAAGCAAATATGTTAACAAGTTTGGAAATAATGCATGAAGATGGACTCTTATAAATCAATGGTCATGAGTCTCATCGTTTGATCCTGACATGACAATAGGTGAAAATGTAGGTTCATGTTAGTTGGTGGTTGTAGGAGTTAAGTTCATGCCCTCCCTATTAGTTGGTACGTTGTGTCTCACAATTTCAATCATGGAATATGATGGGTAGGACATTCACCTAGCAAAGGAATTTGTGGGATGGTACACCTCTAAGAGAATAAATTACAAAAAGTTCATGGAAAATTTGATGTATAGGAGGGGTTACATGTTGCAATATATGGACTCATTCCTTGAGGTGGAAGTGAATAAGGATTGTGTTAATAAACTAAAGTATTCCAAATATTTATGGGTATACATGGATGCATTGGGTTGTCATATTTTTCCTTGCACAAGGACGGTGGTTACAAGTTTTGGGAGCTTCAACGTGTTGGACTATAAAAATTGATTGGGATCCCGCTATCATCTTGATGATGTTGTAGTTGGTCATATCCTTTTGTAGGCATTCCCTCCTAGTTTCATTTGGATCGAATTTGTTTGCAAACATGGCCCCTAGTTCCATTCCATTTTGGTGGTTGAGAATTTCTTTTGGTTTTGGATTTTGGCCATATCATTAAGGCCTATGGTGGCTCTCTAGTTGTAAATTATTGTGTAGGTTCTAAAGATCTTGGCATACAAAGGTAACATGAATAGAAAGAGAAATTCCCCCCTTCTTGCTTCAAAACTTAAGGACCTTCAAGAGGATTTGTTCCAGTAATAAACTAAGTACCATCAATTGGTGTTGCAAATTTACTCTACCATTGACATCCATATAGAGTTGAGATAACATATTCAAAATGATAAAGATGAGATTAATAGTTTTAGAAGTCAAATTGAAGAACTACAATAAGCAAATTCTAAGGGTACTGAGTCTCCCATCTCTTCAGTTAATTCAGTTAATGCTTCTATATTTCTCATCCTTGATTTGAATGTAGTTGCAGTGATTATGGAGACTACTGGTTCTGAGCATATGTAAAATCATCCTAACTACATCTAGGTATGCATGGAAGTTAAATTTTGTTTGATATTGGGACTTCCATATTGAGGTATACAACTAAGACCTTTAATATGGTTTCTCTTTTGTTAAAATATGGTATGAAATTGAGCCTTTTAAGTAGTTTGATGTTGTGAACTTGCAACTTTGAACTTTATGTATCTCTAATATAATACTGTGTTTAACGGCGCACACACACGCACATACACACACACACACGTACATACACACACATACACTTAAATCATTAAAAATAAATAAAACCGTTCAAATATAATTATTATGCACAATCCGCCCCAAGGGTTAGCTCAATTGGTCAAATCAGTGCCTTCCCAATCGGGAGGTCACAGGGTCAATTCTCGAAAGCTCTTGGGGTCAGGTCAGTAAATAGGTTGAGGGCTGTGATCCCCTTCAGGTGGGATCCACCCAAGTGTTGTACCGTGGACGTAGCGGCTAACCAGTGACCATGGGTATCCATGAACCACATGTGAAGAAAAAAGAAAAAAGAAATTATTAAACACAATTGTACAAAAACTAAAATTTAAAATAACAACAACAACAATATGATACACCATATGCTATTCAATTAATAAATTGAATGTATATAATATATGTTTTCCTAAATCACAATGAATTAAATTGATGTACGTTCAACATTACATTATACTCATGTATGTACTTTTTTCTCTCCTTTTTGATATTTTTTTCACATTTTACATTATACTCACAAAGTCTTCTTTCTTCTTCTTTTTTTCTTTCTTCATTTTGAATATTTTTCCACATTTTAATAGCAAGAATAATTTTTTTTTAATCAGTAAACATCATGTTTATGTAATATTTGTTTTTCTTATTCCCCCACAGTGGTGGCACATGCAAAGAGTTTCCCTCCTCAACTCGTTATGAGCACCCTATATATAAATGATGAAAGCACGCTTCCTCCCAAATGGTAGTCGGCATGGCCTCTAGTACATAACACTTTGGAAACTATGGGAACCTACTTATAGGACCTTGCAGAGAATCTCGATCATGCAGTACTTGGGAGTGATAAAATTAGTCTGGAACTCAAATTGTAGGGGAATTTCAAAGGTTATTATGGAAATATTTGGAGGATTGAAACAATCTGATGATATGGGGAGGCCAGCTGAGGGAAAATATACCAAGATCAATGTTTGTTGCATGAATATAATTCATCATCCATGGGTAGCAAGAATCTTGTGTTGTTAATGGTCTCAGAAGGATGATTCAAGGAAGCTTTTAGGAACGCGAGACTTATGATCATTCTTAGCTAGAAACTCTTCAAATAAAGTGATTCCCTCACTAACACAATTTGCAGTAGTCACCTCCTTTACAGGTTTCATATAATCATCATTTCGATTTTGGATTATGCTTCAATTTCAGGTTTCCTCCTTGTTGGATTGAACATAGATTTTGGATTTGTGGGTTTTTTATTTTTTATCCCTTCACTGAGAATGTTAACTCTAGTGGATTTTTTTCTCGGTGCAATGAAATCCCAACCTTTCCTTTGATCCTCTTCTTCTCTTTCACTCTAACCTCCCTTCTATGTCTCTTTTCATGCTTCCCCCGATTCATCCCTCTATGTTTACCAACATTATAAGTTATCTCTCCCCTTATCTTTGTCTTCCTACATAGTTCTCATGATGTTCTACTCCCTTCCCATTCGTTCACATCTTTCTTGGATCCCCCTCTTTGTCTTAAGCTTGTCAATGTGGCCAAGTGTCGAATTTATGCTCCTTGATAAAGTGGAAAACAAGGGCGACCTGACCCCTCCCCTAATTCATAACATAGTCCCCCTTCGACCCTTCAAACCTGGGCCTAAGAAACAACTCAAGAAACAATTGAATTCTACATGGAAATAATCATTAAAATTGTTCAAAGAATCATCTTAGATGTGGTAGAGTAGGTTAGGAAATCATGCCACTACATTCCTGATAGACATGTTGATCAAGAAAATAGGAACTGGGTTCCAGATGTGAGGATTCCACTAGGGCTAAGACAACCTCTTACATGAAAATCGTTAATATTTACTGGCATATACAAGTCTTAATGGGAAGAGTCCTAATTGTTAGAGCAGGTACACATTAAGAATTGGCTATATGTATGACAAAATTGTTGGAAAAAGTTGAGAGGCTCAACAAAAAAGTCACAATCCTTTTCGAGAACCTGACAAACCTTGACTTTTGCTCCTTGGAAAATGTTAGTGAGCCAAGAACACTGATTCAGGTGGATAATCCTAAAATATGAAGTCTAGGTGATCCAATCACTTGTAGCGAAATTTCTTTCATGTAAATTTCATCAACATGTTTGTTATTATAGAATTTATTTTCTCTGGTAGATATAGTTTTAGTTTAATAGATTATCTGATAGTGAACAATATTAATGATTTTAAAATTTTGAACTTAAGTTACTGGTCTAGTTTCCCATGCGACAAACTAGCACCAAGTGATAATTGTGTGTATCATTCTTTTTGAAAGTAGTATATGGTTTGTCTTTACAAAAAAAATATTTATTTTCTTATTATTAGTCATCCTTATGGAAGGCTAGCAAGTATAGTAATGAAAGCAATGAGTTACGCATTAGTTCTCTATTGATTTGGTATTTGATATAACTTTTTTATTTCTATTTTTAATGTTATATATGTGTGTGTGATAGAATATTACTTATTATTATTATTATTAGTTCTTTAGAGGTATTAACAATTGGATTGGGCTTTTACTTGCATGAAACTAGATCGATTCCAACCACTACTTCTATGGCTCGTAGATGAACTGCCTCACCTCCACATATGATACACACTAGGGATGTGGACCTACACATGTTAGTTTGAGGATTTGGACCTACTCCAGTTATCACTCACATAACTTTACATAACATCGAATTTTCGAGTGAGCCACTCCGGTGGGGCTAATATTACTTTTTAATGAAATTGAAATAAAAATAAAAATAAATTTATTTTTCTTGCATGTCATTGCACTTCAAATTTGTAGTATTATTGCTAGGGTGGTGGTGATATTATTTGCAATATCATGTGCAATAAGAGGTGTGCAAGTTATCTAGCTAATAATAATTGATAATTAAAATGATTGAAGTGTCATGTTTTTCCTTCTACTTTCTAGAAATTTGAATAATATAACACTTATTCACAGAGATTATCCTGATTATACACTATTTGTAGAATGCATGCATAATACATAACCTCCTCTACCATTGATCATCAATTTGCGGAATTAAAAAAACAATCGCATGCGCACAATGAAACGTCAATCACACATATCAACACAGTATGTAATGGGGAAAGCATACAGATGAAAACCCCCAACTATCTGTATATTATAATGATAGAGAACATGTAACAATACATAGTACAATACTCCTCACAAGTACTCAGTACTATCTCCACATGCTACACACAAAACTAGCTCAGATCTGAACAAGTCACGGGTTTAAATCTCCTCCACTATTTTGTCTGCCTCTACTACGCAATCCAAGTTGAGAATGGATGAGATCCAAGTTCGAATTCCCTTTTGCTTGTACTGCGAAATCCTCATTGGCAATCTCAATCAATGATTGTACAAATCTCATGCACAGCTATAGTCACAACTAATAGTAGTCTCACCCTTTCACCCACCTATAACACTTGTATCCACTGAACTGTCCATGCAATGAGTTAATTGATGTATTCTTTAGTTGATTTATGAGTTAATAATTAGTGAATTAATTAATAATTATTTCACATCACTCATCACTAGTGTATTTGGCAGTTAGACTAAATACAACTAGTTCAACTAAGTCAAACTGAACACAACTCCATCAACTCCACCAAACCCAATCACTTGAGTTCTAACTGAAGTCCATCATGTAATAGCTCAACTAACCCATAGGAAAAGCGTATTTCCTTCTGGCAGTTGCATGTGCCACATCGGTAGCTCGAACTGAAGTGCTGCAAGAGGATAAGATAATGTTTATAGTCGAAATATTATTAAGAGCTAATAATATTTGACTGTTCTATTTTTTTGACTCGCAGTCTAAAAATAGACTCCGCCCATATGTCTAAAAATAAAGGTCCATCTATTTTTACCAACATGACCGATCATCCATAAATAGCATCTTGCAACTCATAGATCATGATCCATATGTCTAAAAATAGACATAGTCTAAAAATAGACTTTGTGCCAAAAATAGCCTGCGGGCCCACTTAGTGAAGGCGACTTCTTTTCACTAAGCTCCATCATCTTGTTGCATTTTCAACACTCCCTCTCAACAAGGTATGGATTATCTGCAACCCCTATCCTGCCTCTGTGGTATTTGAATTTTCTCCTCGTGAGCGCCTTCATCAAGATATCAACATCTTGATCCTCTGTGGGAATGTATGAAAGTAACATGATTCTCCGGTGCACACAATCTCTGATATGATGTTACCTAATGTCGATGTGCTTGGATCTATCATGAAATACTAGATTAACCGAGAGTTTAATGTAACTTTGGTTATCACAATAAATCACAGTAGGCTCCAAGTGTGACCCGAACAACCTGACCAGGATCTTCCTCATCCATATAGCCTCGCATGCAGCCAAACTTGCTGCCATATACTCGGCCTCTGTTGAACTGAGTGCCACGGATCTCTGCTTCCTGCTGTACCAAGAAACTATTGTCGACCTGATACTAGAGATCCCTCCAAATGTGCTCTTTCTGTCTGTTGGGCTCCCTGCCCAATCTGCATCCGTGAAGCCACATAGCTTCACCTCATCCTCCTGTCTGTACCACAATCTATGTCCCATTGTGCCTCTGAGATAACATAATACATGCTTGTCTGCCTTCCAGAAGAGCTTGGTTGGCTTAACCATAGCTTGTGAAAGCTGGTTAACAGCATAGCAAATATCGGGTTGTGTATTGACTAGATACATAAGTGACCCCACCAACTGTCGATAAACAGTGGCATCCAATACCTCCGCTGAAGTAGCATCCTCCTTCCTCCAACCTCTAGGAAGAGGAGTATCAACAGGCTTGCAGCCATGCATGTTGAATTTCTCTAGTATCTCCCGGGCATACTTACCCTGAGAAACAAATAGTCCATCACTGTGCTGCCAAATTTCCAATCCCAGGAAATAATGAAGGAGGCCCAAGTCCTTCATCTCAAACTCTCTAGCAAGATCCTCCTTGCATGAAAGTACCAACAACTCATCTCCCGTCAAAATCAAATCATCTACATAAAGTACAATGATCAGCAACTTACCCTCCACCACAATCTGGTATAGGTTAGGATCCGCCTCACTCTTGGAGAATCCAAGTCCGGTGAAATAACTATCTATCCGTGTGTACCAAGCACGAGGTTCTTGTTTCAACCCATACAACGCTCTCTTGAGCCTTCACACATGCGTCTCGCTGCTGATGATCTCGAAACCTTCAAGCTGCTGTATGTACACCTCCTCCTCAATGACTCCGTTGAGGAATGCAGTCTTCACATCCATCTGATGGATGTGCCACCCCATCTGCGCTGAGAGAGCAAGAATTGTCTGTATGGAAGAATACCTTGCGACAGGTGCAAAGGTATCCTCATAATCGATCCCCTCTATCTGTGAGAATCCTCAAGCAACAAATCTTGCCTTGTACTTATCCACACTCCTGTCAGCTGCCTGCTTCACTTTGTAGATCCATCTCGAACCCACCACTGATTTCCCCTCCGGTCTTGGGGCAATCTCCAATGCACTGTTTCTGACAATCGAATCATACTCTTCCACCATGGCATCTACCCATGCGGGATCCTCCACAGCTTCCTCAAAAGAGGATGGCTCAATCACGACACATTTTCTCACAAGAGCCATGTATCCAGTATACCGATCAGGCGACTGCCTCTATCTGTGCTGTGCTGTAGGTGGTCCTACAACCTTCTCTGCATCTTGAGCCAGTCGCTCAGCTTCTGTAGTGTGCATTTGCCCTCTAATGGTTGGCGCTGCATGAGTGGTCTCTTCCACTCCATGAACTTCATCTTGTGGCTAATCCACATCCTGAAGCTCATCCCTAGGAACTAATAGCTCCTCATCTGCATGCAAGTGTGGCTCCCTCTCTAGCGAACACTTCATGGCTTTCTCCTCCTAAAATTTGATATCCCGTCACACAACAATGTTGCGACTGTCTGGCAAATACACACGATAGTTGTGGGGCATATCAGTGTACCCCACAAATATCCCAACCTCTACGGTGAGCTCCAACTTCTTCCTGGCATCCTTCGTCACATGCATGTAAATAGGAGAACCAAAAATCCTCAAATGGGAAATATCAGGCCTCCTACTAGAATAAGCCTCCTCGGGTGTACTCATGCAAAGTATCTTGTGAGGACAACGGTTCTACACATATATTGCAGTATTGCATGCCTCCACCCACAAGTGAAGGGTTAGGCCCTGATCATGCAACATCGCCCGTTCAACACCCACGATCGTTCTGTTCTTCCGCTCAACAACCTCGTTTTGCTGTGGGTTATGGGGAGCTATGAGCTCTCTTCAAATCCCTTGTGTGCTGCAGAAGTCCTTGAACTCGCCAAAGATGAATTCACCACCATTGTCTCTCCTAAGAGCCTTCACCTTCTTCCCCGATTCCTTCTCGACCAATGCTTTGAACTCACAGAACTTTGAGTATGTCTCGCTCTTCTTCTGCATGAAGAAGATCCAACACTTTCGAGAGAAATCATCAACAAAGATCACATAGTACTTGTGCTTTGCTGTCGAAGCTACTGAGAAAGGTCCACCCACATCTGTGTGAATTCTCTCAAGGATCATCGTGGCGTGACTATCCTTCTCGTGAAAGGTGGCTTTCACAAATTTTCCCAAAGTACACCCCTTGCACTGATCTGACTGTGCAAGAGTGCCTTTAGGAAGCCCAGTAGAAATCTACTGTAGTATCTTCAAGGCTCCATGGTGAAGGTGGCCCAATCTCCGGTGCCACAACTTGCCATCATCCCGGCTCACCAATCCTTCTACCTTGCATGCCATTGCTGCGCAACCATCTACATGAAATTGATAAAGGTTCTTGACTCGAACCCCTTTCTTCTAGGTTTCTCGAGTTGTCTTACTACGCAGGAAAGTCTTTCCCACACTGAAGACAACATCATATCCCTTGTCTTCTAACATCGCCACAGAGATAAGATTCTTCTTCAATCCTGGAACATGCATCACTCCCTTCGATACGAAGGGTTTACCAGAATCCCTCTCAAAGGAAATGGTATCGATATTGGTCGCATTGTATCTACCATCATCGCCCATCTCGATGTGCACTCCAAGATCTTTCTTATCCAAATCAGAAAACAAATCTCAATCTCCTGTCATGTGAAAAGACGCACCACTGTCCAAGAACCATACCGATCTTATCACACTTGATACCAAGCATGCGATCAGCAAAAAATCTAGCTCAAACTGTAAGGCTAAGGCCTCTCCCACTGCAGATCCAGCAGCTTGCTTATTTTTCTTCTTCTGCAGACAATTTGTGGCATAATGTCCGTGTTGGTGACAGTGAAAGCACTTCACCTTGGACATGTCCTACTTCTTGCCTTTCGCACCGGAATGAGAAGTTTTCTTGTTCTTCCCCTTCTTTGCTTTGGTAGCCAAAGCGCAATTTTCTTCATCAAATGCCTTTGATGAAGATCCGTCCCTGGTATTCCGCTTGATCTCCTCTTGCACAAGATTATACCAAAGTCTCTCCCATCCTAGCAATTTCTCCCGACCATTGACAGAGTCCTGATAGGAATGCCAACTCTTTGGAAGACCAAGGAGAGCCAAGCTCACCAAGTCCTCATCATCGACAGTCACCCCCACACTTCCCATCTCATCCCGGCATTGGGTGAACTTCATGAGATACTTGGGCATACTGTCTCCTTTCTCACACTTAATGTTTCTGAGTTTATCGTTGAGCCAACTTCCTCTGGTCGCTCTTGCTTTGGAATAAATCTGTCAATGCTTTCTACATAAAGTATGGAGAAGCCTTTCCATGCAGGCTGGATACAATTTGATCCTTCACGCCCTCCAACAGAATCCTTCGACACTTTGCTGTCTTCTTTTGCCAAGCCTCAACTTGAGCAGCATCAGTAGGCTTTGGGACCTTAGCATCTATGAACTTCTTCAACCCATTGTCATCTAACACCGCTTCCATCTTGTCTTTCCATGCAATATAATTCGAGTTGCCTTCAAGGGCATACTCCAATCGCAATCTGTTGAAAGACATTTCAACTTCGACACCAAGAAAACAATGCTGCAAATTCGAATTCCACTAGCTCAAAACTCAACCGCTTCTGATCTAAAATTCATGAGAACAAAGTATTTCTCGTACAAAGATTGACTGTATGGGAATTTACCAGATATCTCACCTTCCAAAAGAAGGATGAATCCAGAGGCCGCCTGGCCCGATTACAGACTCTGCCTGAAGAAATAAAATGTAATCACTTTTTGAATAATAGATCTGATGATCAACTTTGCTCTGATACCATGTAGAAATTTGAATAATATAACACTTATTCACAGAGATTATCCTGATTATACATTATTTGTGGAATGCATGCATAATACATAACCTCCTCTACCATTGATCATCAATTTGCGGAATTAAAAAAACAATCGCATGCGCACTTTGAAACATCAATCACACATATCAACACAGTATGTAATGGGGAAAGAATACAGCTGAAAACCCCCAACTATTTGTATATTATAATGATAGATAACATGTAACAATACATAGTACAATACTCCTCACAAGTACTCAGTACTATCTCCACATGTTACACACAAAACTAGCTCAGATCTGAACAAGTCACGGGTTCAAATCTCCTCCACTGTTTTGCCTACCTCTACTTTGCAATCCAAGTTGAGAATGGATGAGATCCAAGTTCGAATTCCCTTTTTCTTGTACTGTGCAATCCTCATTGGCAATCTCAATCAATGATTGTGCAAATCTCATGCACAACTATACTCACAATTGATAGTAGTCTCACCCTTTCACCCACCTCTAACACTTGTCTCCACTGAACTGGCCATGCACTGAGTTAACTGATGTATTCTTTAGTTGATTTATGAGTTAATAATTAGTGAATTAATTAATAATTAATTCACATCACTCATCACTAGTGTATTTGGCAGTTAGACTAAATACAACTAGTTCAACTAAGTCAAACTGAACCTCCATCAACTCCTCAATCAACTCCACCAAACTCAATCACTTGAGTTCTAACTGAAGTCCATCATGCAATAGCTCAACTAACCCATAGGAAAAGCGTATTTCCTTCTGGCAGTTGCATGTGCCATATCGGTAGCTCGAACTGAAGTGCTGCAAGAGGATAAGATAATGTTTATAGTTGAAATATTATTAAGAGCTAATAATATACGACTGTTCTATTTTTTGACTGGCAGTCTAAAAATAGACTCCTCCCATATGTCTAAAAATAGAGGTGCATCTATTTTTACCAACATGACCAATCATCCATAAATAGCATCCTGCAACTCATAGATCATGATCCATATGTCTAAAAATAGACTTTGCGCCAAAAATAGCCTGTGGGCCCACTTAGTGAAGGCGACTTCTTTTCACTAAGCTCCATCATCTTGTTGCATTTTCGACATACTTAACAAAAATTTATCCTTTTAGCCATTGTTTAGCCACCTTCTCATCATCTCATTGTCTCACTACCTTCCCAACACATTGAGATAATACATGTTTCTTGCACCTTGATAGCTTATAAATAATCCAATTAGTAATACAAAACCTAAAAATGTAGGTTAGGTTAACTTCCTCTTTCTTTTTCTTTATCAAGGAGATTCATTTCCACATAAATCAATTCCAATATATATGAATTCATATGTAATTTCTTTCTGTCCAAACAATTTCATAGGAGACTCATGACTTCATGTGTTAACTTTAATATTTTTTTACAGTGGGAGACCTCTAGTAGCCATTGAGGGGAGATCAGTCAGTAAGACTGAGATTACTATTATGATGAAAATATAGTTATTGAGCACTAACGAAGGGGATGCAACTTTATAGCTAGGTAATGCCATTAGACACTTTTTGCACTACACACCTTGTAAATTGAGAGCTTTCATTTCCATATCATTATGGAGACCCATTCCTTATAGTAGATTGCATAAAAATGCTAACGAAGTATCAAAAGGACATATCTATGCCAATGTAGCAAATATTTTGAATGCATTCTCCATGATATTGGCACCTCTTAACCATCCTCTTCTCCTTGTAGTCCCATGTGAGGCGAAAGAAATGGTTCCTTTGGATGCAGCTAAAATTGGAAAAATTAAAGTCATTGTTAGAAGATATTGTTATCTAACAAAGTAATCTTTTTTTTTTCCTTTTAATTAGGACTTTGTACCCATTTATCTTATCATATTTTAAGGAATCATTAGAAACATCCCTAATGACTTGTTTAGCAATCTTACACTCTTTATCATACTAAGGTTTGGTCATTCTATTTTCCTTTTTATACAACACTTCAAGAGAGAACTACTAATAAAAGTAGAGAGGATTTCCATAAATTTATGATGGAGGCCCTTCAATAACCCTTATTTCTTAAGAGATTTAATTCATTATTGATTCCATTAAAAAAAAAGGTTTATCTTTATCAAATGCACTAAATGATAGGGTATTCTTTGTGAAGCCTAATGTTAGGAAACATTTTCCCTTTTATGTAAAAAGCTACACCTCTAATCGTTCTGCAATAGAATTTCTTATTCTATACCAAACATAAGACAAATCCTTTTATTAAAGACCTTAGAATTTCCATGCTCCCAAGTTTCAAGAAGCCATACAATATTAATTTCACTTTAGATCCAACTTAACATATGCCTTTTGCTCAATGGAAATCTACAACAATTCCAAAAGAGGATCTTAAGTGTCTCCAATTCCTATTTGTTATTGTCTTTTTGGTTTCCATCCCTAATAATAGCTTTTCTATTACTAATTGTTGTTCATTTTCCTTCATTGATTTTTTATCCTTTTGAACTTGGTATTCTAGAAAGAGGTCTTGATTTATAAATATTTCTGACCCTTTTAAACATAGAGTTTTAATGACTATACCATAATTATGGTCATTAATACTTGTTGTAACATGAATTAACTTATCTTTATGCTCAACTATTTTACCCATCCTCTTTGCTTCTATGACATAAGTTGTTTACATTTGTTACTTATTTTGTAGTTCCTTCTTCACTAGTGCTAGTGTGTTCTTATCTTTCTTTACTATTAAACAAAAAGTGATAAGATTTAAGACTATTTTGTTAGGCTCATGGTCTAATTCAGTTAGCTTAGGTCTAAATTTTTATTTAGCTTTTTTCTGTCATATTAAGATTTTCAAGATTGTTAACTTATTTTTCTTGGGTTGATGGTTCCTTATTTGGACTTTGTTTTTAAATATCATGTAATCTAATCTTGATTTTCTACAAATTACTTTCGAACCTTAATTGTCTATCTATTTCTGAATGTTGTGTTTAAATGATCTAAAATTATTAAACATTGCATCTAGTTCTATTTGGAGTTTGATGCCTCCCTCTCTCTTCTATACATTTATTTAATAATTCTATAATTTTTAAAGATTATGTATATTTATCTAATTATTTTATATTTTAAAAAAACTGTGTAAAGCTATTTTGCTCATACAATGAATTATTCATACTGAAAATGAATAGAAAAGGAAATTATAAACAAAAATAAGAAAAAAAAAACATATACACTTAATTAGATAAAAAAACATACAATATGATTATATAAATAAATTTCTCCTTAAAATACCTCACTAAAAATGGTCCATGAAATCGAAATTGTACATTAAAGAGGTGAAAATGTGTCCCTATCAAGAAAAGTATATCTAAAATTATAGATTAAAGGGGTGAGGAGGTATAGTAAAAATGTATCTTGTTATATATATTAAAAGAGAGATTTAAATATAAATTCATTCTAAAGTTCATATATATATATATATATATATATATATATATATATATATATATATTTTAAATTTACATTTAAATTTTGATTAATTAATTAACCAACACTTAAAATATTATGAAATATCTCACCTGGTATGTAAGAAGCATTTTTATTTTATTTTTTATTTATTTATTTTTATTTTTATTTTTTTTAATTTAAACTTAAATTTTAATTAATTAATTAATTAACATTTAACTTCACCCGTTTTTATAAGCGACAAACTTCATCTACATATTATGAAGACAACCAAAATTTATAAACATTTAAAAGTCCCATCAAACGGTGTGATGGTTGCCACTGTCACCTGTTTGAAATCTCAAGTTGTATTTAACTATAAACCAAACTTATATATTTATTCATCAATGTAGAGCGATGTGAGATACAAATATTTTTCTTAAATCAACTATGTATTGAAAAACTAAAACTCAGAATTAACTCTTGCCCTTAATGCCCTGATTTACATTGAATCTGGGTGTTCCCAAAGCCCTACCCATTCTTTCTATACTCGCTATCCTTATTTGAAGGGATTTACAACCATATCCTATTCGAATCCTCCAACAAATCAATCCCTAATTAATTGGACTATAAAACACCTGTGCTAACAAATTCAATTGGTTCATTGCCAACTTGGCAATCTTAAAAACTTATTACAAACAAATAATTAAAGAAAATTAAGAGGACCAACACTCTTTGGTAAATGATTTTGACTAGTCACGTCAAAGTGAATTGATATAGTTTGATGCTTCTACGTTAGACTCCCAGGGAAGAAGAGAATGTTCCATCAAAACTTCAGGATCAATCTGATACTTTTGCACCTCAACTGTTGTCATCCAATTGGCGTCTTCTATTGGTTGCGCCTTCCATTTAATCAAATAATGATAATAACTTTTTCCTCTGGTTTTCTTGGTCATTCTCTTATCCAAAACTGCTTCCACTTCCCTTTGTGTTGTTTTTGGCAGTTGTTCCTTCCACTTTAAAGTCTAAATTTCCCCATTCACAGGTTTATCTATTACTTTTTCTTTTCCTAATTCTCTGTAGGGGTATAAATCTACAACACTAAATATGGGAAAAATTCCAATTCCTTCTGGCAGTTCTATTTCATAGGCATTTGCAGAGAATTTTCTCAATATTTTGCATGGTCCTATCTTCTTCAATTTCAACTTGTTTTATGTCCATACAGGAAATCTTTCCTTCCTCAAATAAACCATAACCAAATCACCTATCTGAAATTCCTTCTCTTTCCTTCTCATATCAGCCCTTTCCTTGTACTTACTTATGCTTTCTTGCAATCTCTGTTTTATATCTTCTTACAACTACTGCATTTGTTCTACAAATTCTTCAGCCTTTGCACTCCTTATTTCCTGCTTCCCCAAATTTATGAGTTTGTAAACTCCTCTAGGGTACATTCCAAAAACAATTTGAAATGGGCTCATACCTGTACTCCTATTAGGAGTATCATTGTAAGCGAATTCAGCTTGAGCAAGTTCCAAATCCCATTGTTTTGTATTCTTATAAACCAAATTTCTTAAATGTTTCCCAAGCTTCTATTCACCACTTTAGTTTTCCCATCTGTTTAAGGATGATAGGCTGAACTAAAACTAAGGTTTGTACCCAACTTCTTCCATAGAGTCCTCCAAAAGTGTCCTAGGAACTTAGTATCTTTGTCTGAAACAATACTTATGAGTAGCCCATGTAATCTTACAATTTCTGAGAAAAACAGATTAGCAATATGTGTTGCATCATTAGTTTTCTTACAAGCAATACAATGAGCCATTTTAGAGAATCTATCTAGTACAATGTATATGGAATCATTTCCTCCTTGTGTTTTAGGCAAACCCAAATTAAAATCCATGTTGACTGCATCCCATGGCTTGTTTGGAATTGGCAATGGATGGTATAATCCAGTGTTTGACTTCTTCCTTTTGCATGTTGACAAATCCTGCACTTCTCAAGAAACTTCTTTACATTAGTTTGCATTCTAGGAAAAATTTAGAAAGCATTTACCTGGGAAAATGTTCTGTCTTGCCCAAAGTGTCCAGACATTCCCCCACTATGCTTTTCTTTGATCAGATTCTCTCTCATTGAACACTTAGGTATGCATAGTTTATTGTTTTTGAACAACAGGCCTCCTTGTAGCATGTGATCCAACCATTGGCTTCTATTGTGAACAACAAGATTTTTAATAGCTGCATATGTCTTTAAAGTCTACATCCTCCTAGTACATGCCCATCATTTCTTCAAATCTCAACGTGCCAACTTTCAGCTCCTACAAAACCAAATTCACTCTACTCAAAGAATCAACAACTTTATTTGATTTGCCACTCATGTGTTTGATTACAAAGGTGAAACTTTGCAGAAATTCCACCCATTTGGCATGCTTTTGACTCAATTTTTGTTGGTTATTTATAAATTGTAGTGCATGATTGTTAGAGTATAAAACAAATTCTCTAGGCAACAAATAATGTCTCCATTTTTTGAGTGCTTGCACAATAACATAAAATTCTTTGTCATATGATGAGTAATTTTGTTTAGCCTCGTTCAATTTCTCACTGAAATAAGCTATAGGTCTCTGTTCTTGACTCAACACGGCTCCAATTGTTGTCCCACTAGCATCAGTTTCTACTTGAAACGTTTTGTCAAAACTAGGTAAGGCTAAAACATGTTTCTCACTAATATTTATTTATTATTATTATTATTATTATTATTATATATATATATATATATATATATATATATATATATATATATATATATATATATATATATATATATATATATTTATTTATTTTTTATTATTATTTATTTATTTATTTTATTTTATTTTATTTTATTTTTAATTTTTTTTCTCTGCAGTAGCTTAAAGTTTCGGTTTGCGGTCTTTGTCAATTTAAATGGATGCTTGCTCTCCTTTATGGTTTCTATTATAGGTGCATAGATTTGACTAAAAATTCTTATAAACTTCCTATAAAAACTTGCAAGACCAAGGAAGCTCCTTACCTCAAATACACTCCTTGGAGTTGGCCAATTTAAAATTTCTTGTATCTTCTCGGGATCCATCTTCAACCCTTCTTCCGAAATTACAAATCCCAGGTATACCAGTTCCTTTTTCATGAAATTGCATTTCTTCAAGTTTATCAATAACTTCTCTTTTTGTAAGGTACTCAATACCATCAAGATGTTCTAAATGTTATTCCTTGTTCTGGCTAAAAATTAGAATATCATCTAGATACACTATCACAAACTTCCCTGTAAATTCCTTTAAGACTTCATTCATTAACCTCATGAATGTGTTTGGTGCATTTGTGAGCCCAAAAGGCATCACCAACCATTCATATAACCCATTATTTGTTTTAAAGGAAGTCTTCCATTCATCACCCTCTCTAATTCTTATTTGATGGTATCCACTCTTCAAATCGATCTTCGAAAAATATTTTGACCCACTCAAACAATCCATCAAATCATCTATTCAAGGCAGTGGAAATTTGTACCTGATAATGATTTTATTTATCACTCTAGAGTCCACACACATGCGCCATTCACCTCCTTTCTTTGGACTAATCACCACTGGTACTGCACATGGACATAGAATCTCTCTTATTAACCCTTTGTCTGATAATTCTTTTACCTGTATTTTAATTTCTTCATTTTCCTAAGGAGTTAATCTATAAGCTACTTTATTAGGCAAGCTTGCACTAGGAATCAAGTCTATATGATCATTGATACTTCTAACTGGGGGTAAAGCATTTGGAAATTCGTCCACAATAATGTCAACATAATCATTCAGCAGATTTTTAATTTCAACACGAAGATCATCTAAATTGGTTGAAGTCAAAATTACCTTTGGTTTTCCTATGACAACAAACTGCAGTTCATCTCCCTTTTGACTTCACACAACAATTCCTTCCCACTAATAAGTAGAACTTTGATTCTAGGTTCTTCTTTGACTATTTCATCTTTTAAGGGAAACAATACATGCTTTTGTCCATCCTTCTCTAAGGAATAAGTATTCCGACTGCCATCATGAATGACCTTCCTGTTGTACTGCCAAGGTCTTGCCAACAACACATGACACATGTCCATTGGGATCACATCACATAATACACCATCTTTGTGTGTACCTATATGAATCTCCACCTTGCATTGCTCTGCCAATAAGAGCTGATGTCCTTTTTGCAACCATGACACTCTATAAGGAGTATGTTGTACCATTTTCACCAACCCCAACTTCTCTACCATCTCTGTGGAGACAAGATTATCAGTACTTTCACTGTCTATCACAACCTTGCAACATTTCTCTTTTGACTTACACATAGTCCTGAATAAACTTTTCCTTTGAGTTGGTTCATTTACTTCCTCTTCTGCCTTAAGAAACACTCTTTTTAATAATAAAGACTCTCTGACCTTAGGTGTTTCTTCCTCCCTACGACCTGAGGGTTTTCTTCCTTTGCCTCAGTTATATTCACATTCATTTGATTTGTTGGTTTGTTTTTAGGACAGTCCCATGACATGTGTCCAAATTCACCACATGTGTAGCACCGTATTTCTCTTCCTCGACATCTTCCTCTCGTTCCAAATCTTCTTCCACCAAAGTCTCCTCTCTATGGTGGCCGATTGCTAGAGCCTCTTGCTTCATTTTGAGAATTCTGGAATCTTGGTTTAGAAGATGCTCTTCCTCCTGCTGGACCGTCTCCTTTGTTTTTCTGATTCGGTTTCCTTACCATCTTCTCTTCTGCCTTCGAGGCTGCCTGGTAATCATCCTCAATATTCTTCAGGTTTAAGAAACTGATTTCATCATGTATGTCATACCTTAAGCCATTTATATATCTGGCTACCTTCTCCACATTGTCTTGAGTATGTTCAGATCTTATATTTAACTTGTAAAATTCTTCAGTGTATTCTTTGACTGTCATCCCCTTTTGTCTTAAATTTTGCAGTTTCTTGAAGAGACTAATTTGATAGTCCTTTGGCACATGTTCCTTTAGCCTTGTTGTTGCAAATTTTACTTTCTTCTTGTCTTCAACCTCTTCAAAATCAAAGTATTTATCTAATGAACTTATCCAGTCCATTAATTCCTCTACATTTAAATTCCCCTCATACATAGGTACTTCCACCTTCGGTCTACCACTAGCCTTTATCAACATTCTGAGAACTTTGTTTTCTTTGGTGTCTTCCTCTGCTTCTTCATCAGAAGATTCTTCCTCAGCACTAGCAGTTCCCTCATTAGGTTCTTTCCTCTAAGCAATTTCCATTGCTTCCATTCTTGTACACAAATGTCTAATTTCTTCAAGAAGTATTGCATTTGCTACAAGTCTTCCTCGATCTATGCCAACACTTGCTCCTCTCTTAGGCGACATCTTTACTATAGATTACACACACAGAACATTGTTCCAATTACTCTGATACTAATGATGGCATACTAAGGCAAAATTTCCCTTTTGAGATCACAAGAGGTTAAGATCCTCTTTCTTGTAAATAGTCTTAAACCCTCGGATCGTATCAACTTTTGCTTCTCCCCTGTTGTACATTAAAGAAGTGAAAACGTGTCCCTATCAAGAAAAATATATCTAAAAATAATAGATTAAAGTGGTGAGAAGGTAACAGTAAAAATATATCTTGTCTATATATATAAAAATATAAATCTAAATTCATTCTAAAGTTAATTTAAAAACTTACTTTTTAAATTTACATTTTAATTCATTTTTTAACCAGCAATTAAAATATCAAGAAATATCTTACCCGGTATGTAAGCAGCAAACTTTTTTTTTTTTAATTTAAACTTAAATTTTAATTAATTAATTAATTAACATTTAACCTCACCCATTTTGTAAGCGACAAACCTCATCTACATTTTATGAACGAAACCAAAAGTTATTGTAAGCGACAAACGTCATCTACATTTTATGAACGAAACCAAAAGTTATAAACATTTAAAAGTCCCATCCAACGGTGTGATGGTTGCCACTGGCGCCTCTCTGAAATCTCAAGTTGCATTTAACTATAAACCAGAGTTAAATTCTAATTCGAATTTGGATTCCAATACGATACGATAAAAATTCGGATGAGAAATTTTCAATTCAGAAAAAAATCATAAAGTATATATCTTAAACATTTGAAATTTAAATAATTTTTAATAATTTTAATCAATATAAACAATTTTAAAATTACCTTTTATTTAACAAAATGACAACCACACTTGTCTTATTTCCAAAATATCTCTTTTCAAAATTCAAAATTCCTTCTTACTTTCAAATCTGATCTAAAATCTTTTTATAATTAATATTTATTTAAAAATTAAATATTCAAAACTAAAAACTATTTCTTTAATTTCAAATTTCATCTAAAATCTTTTATAATTAATACATATTTATAAATAAAATATTCAAAACTTATTTTTATAATATTTAAAAAATCAATTAATTACTATAAAATTATTCTTTGATTAATTATTTCTTTCCTGATTCTGTTTTCTATTATTTCTTGTTATCTCAGCTTTTTAAACTCTATCAGACAACACTGAAACTTAAAACTAAGAAATTTTTTCACTTTGGTGACCTTTCCATTTCTTACATGTAACCCTGCCATTATATTTTCAAGATTTTACTGAAATTATTTATTTCCTTGTTTTCTCAGTGTTTTAATCTGTTTGAAACCACACTAAATTTTAAAACTCAGCTTTTTAATCTCTTTAAAACTACACTAAATTTTAAAACTCAGGATTTTTCTCAATCCAGCAACTTTTCCATTTCTTACCTGCTATTCAGCAACTATCTATTTTGTACTCAGGGATCATTGCACTTACTATTCTCAAACATAAATTAATAAATACGTGCAATAAACTACATGAACCAAATATAAGCGAAACTACATGAACCGAATCGAATTTTGACGTACTAATCGAATTCCCAAATTTCCATATTTTTTCCTCTGATACGGACGAATTTGGTAGCTATGCTATAAACTCAAAATAATGGTATTTTGTCACCGTGATTATCCAAACAAACCAAACTTCAGATGCAGTAAAAGAAATCAACCATATACAATAATAGAATTACTCTATATAGAATAATACTGCTTATTTGGAGATGGAGAGGTCATGATCAATTCCAGCGTAAAAGGGGCAACCTTCTGTTCCTTTCTTATTATCCCCATAACTCTCCTCCACTGGTCCCTTCAAAAGTCCCCCACAAAGCTCTGCAGGGTCGTAGTACACTTCCACCTCCACAATCCTCATTCCCTCGTCCACCTGCACAACATCAACAACCCACCCTTCAGTTATTAAATGCTCTTCACTAACCATAATAAACCTCCAATATCATAACCAAAATGACTGCAAACCCTTATGTCAGTCCATGGACTGCAGGCTGCAAGTAATCTCTCAAAATATCACAGAAACATTAAAATGGGTATTAATACTAAAGAGCTCTTTGAATTTCAGGATTGTGTGATCCTTTCTAAGAATTGATTAGACATTTAAGGTTGAAGATCAGGTACAGTGCAGTGTGCTGACCTTTGCAATAGCAATTCCAATGAACTGCACGGTTTCTCCCGTTGGTTTATGGCCTTTGAAAGGCCCATCCATGATGCCCCAGTGCCTGAACTTGAACGTTACAAGTGGGGGGCCTGTATAGACTTGAATCACTTCCCAAGCAAAACCTGTGGGAAACGAAGTTCGAAATATGTCATGAGAGGACTCAAATGTTTCCATGGACGTCTTGTAGTATTGAAGTTCCTCCGGCAAAGATGTCTGAAGGAGTGCATTGTAGCTTCCCATATCGAGGGTCTCTTTTCCTGATAACGCAGGCCTTCCTGCATGAATTTCACAATTCACAGGGAAAGGCACACTCAGACAAGTGAGGTCTATAGGTTAATTACTGGACTAGATATATATTTATCTGAAATATTACCGTTAACACTCATAGAAAAGCTGGAAGTGTCAATTGATTTGAAATCTTGTATGTTTGTCTTATGAGACAGCTCCATCTCCCATGTTTTCACCAACTTCTCCACAGTTTCTTCCAAGGAACCTTTTGGCCATCCCTGCACATATGGATTTAAATAATTACTGCATCTGTAAAGTCATATGAAACTCCGGAATTAAATGGTAGAAGACAAAAGTACAAATACAAAAGCGAACCTGAGTTCGGCCTTCTTCAAACAACTTGTTGACGAGATGGTAAGAGGGTGGAGCTCCATGCCTCCATGCTGTATGCTTCTCAGCCTCCCCATACATATGAAGACGATAAGGATCCAATTCAACTTGTGCCGCTGTTGCTGCGGCGGATTCGTCATGAGATGCTGCAGACATCCTGATTCGTCGGTTGGTCAAATAAGGGAAGATGAGATGGGGATGTTGGAGCTCCCATTATCGACACTGCGCAAGATTTATAAGCCGAGCACACAGAAATAGGGTTGGTTTGTCGGCCGGTCCTCGCACGGTTTAGAGCCCAATACCTTTCTAAATTCCTTTTTCCTTTACGATGCTGAATGACGGTGAAGTCATCAAAATTACCTTTACCATGCTGAATCACGCTGAAGTCATCAAAATCATCATTCATTAGATCAGCGTTGGACTATTTATTGGAATTCTCGGCTTGAATCGAATTGTTATAAAATTGTTTTTCTTTTGTTAAGAGTATGTATTTTTCTGATGTAAGGAAATAGGTTAATATCTTAAGATTTAGAAGTATATGGTAAGTGTGAAATTCTGTTCCATTACGGACTAAAGTGGGTTGTTCTAGGTGGCTTGGTTTTCCTTGAATAAAAATGATGAGCTATTCTGCATTTTAGGATAACCACCAAAGATGGTTGTCTTCACTGCTAGTTTGACAACTAAGTTATGATAAGTTTTCCTACTAGTAGAAAAAAAATAGAGAGAGAGAACAATTACACACAACACAAAACCACACTATATTTTTTATTGATTATACCAACTAGATATATAGGATGTAAATAATTGACTTCCACAAATCTAGATCCTACACCAATAACTCATAGACATGGCCAACAACCACATATATAATACCACCTCATAATACTCACTAACAACTTGTAATACACATGACACACATAACATGGAATCATTACTTCCAACATTTAGTAGAGATTTTCCAAAAAAATCATATCATTAGATTTCACTTTCTTTCAAAATCAAGAAAGTGTACATATTCTACCCCTTCTAAGCTTAGGAAATATACATAACCCCACTTTAGATTTGAATTTACGAGCTCAAACTATATATTTTTAACCATTAAAGGCACTCAAACTATATCTTCTCCATATTTTTCTTAAAAGTCTCAGCAGTTTAAAAAATATTACTAATGTTATAAATGATACATCTGGTTGATGTTATAAATGATACATCTGGTTGATCTTGGAATTAATATTCAAGGTAAACTAAAGAGAACTATCGAGGATTTTCAAGATGTGGGGTATTCAATGTATGCTTGAAAAGATAAAAAGAAAATGAAAGAGTAAGATAAAGATACATAAAATCTAGAAAGATAAAAATCATTGTGAAAAACACAAGAATAAGGATTTAATGATTTAGAAAATTGAATGAACAGAGTTACAATTATCAATTTTATAATATTGATTTTAGATTGTGTAATATTGATAACATCCAATTTGTTATCTAGATATCAATCAAGAACACAAACATATTACCATGTATATTCCAATAAAAATAATAAGCATAGTTTTGTGAAAAATAAAGAAACATTGTTTCAAATTATCCATTGTTTTTATGAGATTAGTAAATGGTTGAGAAATTTATGTTCAATGATTAATTAATTGTATTTTTTTCCATTAAATATTTATTGTAATGTTAGAGATAGAAAAATCACATTGTAAGTGTTCAAATAATAACAAATTGTAAATATCTAGGGTATATGACACATTTAGAGTTACCAATTATGACTTAACATGATATATGTCCTTAAATAAATTAAATATATGAACATGAAAAAAGAAAAATGACCTCTTTGATCATGAAGAAAAAGATATGGATGAATCAACATGTTAGAGATTTATCAAAAAATAGAATATGTCAATGTTATTGAAGTGACTTGATATTTATTGCTTGTTTTTCAAAATGATCATTGAACCACATATTTGTAATTATTATTATTAGCAAGTTTCCAAATTTATTACAATTTATACAAATAGCACATAATGAATTGTAAATGCAAAGATAACAAAGAAAATGAAATTATCATTGAATGATACCATTGTAATATATAAATATAAAAAGAAAAAAGAAAAACGATCTATTGTTTTTCAAAATGATCATTGAACCACATATTTGTAATTAATATTGTTAACAAGTTTCCAAATTTATTACAATTTATACACATAGCACATGACTTATTGTAAATGCAAAGATAACCCAAAAAAAATAAAACACATTATCTTTGAATCATACATTGCAATATATGAACATAAAAAAAGGGAAAATGATCTCATTGAATGTCAAGAAAAAGTAATATATGAATATAAAAAAAGAAAGATGATCTCATTGAACATGAAGAAAAAGATATGGATGAATCAATGCATTAGATATCCATCTAGAAATAAAATATGTTAATGTAAAGAAAAATGGTCTATATCATTGAATTGATTTGATGTTTATTATTTGTTTTTCAAAATTATCATTAAACCACAAATTTATAATTAATATTGATAACAAACTTCCAATTTTATTACAATTTATATACCTAACACGTGACTATGGTAAAAACAAAAATAACAAAAGAAATGAAATTGTCATTGCACCATACGTTTATAATTAATATTGTTAGTAAAATTATAATTTTGTTAGGATTTAGTCATAAAAACAAAAATAACATTTTTTTTTTAATAAGAATAAGTTTTAAAGATATGATTAAAAATGGACATGCAATTAATTATAAAAACAAAAATAACAAAAAAATTATTATTATAAGAATAAGTTTTAAACTTATTATTAAAAATATCAATATACAGAAATATATAAAAATAAAAAAGTTTAATGTTTTCTAATATTAATTTTTTTATTAAATAATCGTGTAACACAATTCAAACACTCTTTTTACAAGATTTTTTGAAATTTTTTTGCCGGAATTCCGGTCACTTTTGGCTATCCGGACAAGCTTCTACAAGATTTTTTGAAATTTTTTTACCCGAATGAAATTTTTTTGCTCGGATTCCGACCACTTTTGACCGTCTAAACAATTCCTCCACCTTGTTAAACGAGTTAAAATAATGCATATATCAACACTTTTGTAGGATTAGCTATGTAATAAGTTTAATTTTATCGACAGGTACCCTTTATTATGTTAATCTTGTAAATAGGTACCGTCAGAGCCAATACGAATTTGAAAATGAGCTATGTAATAAGTTTAATTTTATCGACAGGTACCCTTTATTATGTTAATCTTATGAATGAATTATTCGTTAGGAAATGTAGCCATTATTTTATGGTTTTATAATATTTTCTTTTATGAAATTGATAGAAAAAAAATATTATTTTTCATAAAGTTGTGCATTGTCATTTTCTCATAAACGTGGCCTTTTTGAAAAAGATACAAAGTTCAATATACTTTATACCCGTTGAATCAAAAGCATCAGACTTGTTCAATCTTCAAACCCAGGAGGCAGCCAGCGGTTAGACAGATTATATATCAGAGTATATCTGGTTGCTGGTAGCCGTTGCCGTGACGGTATGAAACTCGACTTTGGATGCATAACGACGAACTCCTTTTTCACACACCAGTTTAAAAAAATGGACAGTGGCTGCTACTACTTCTAGTATTTTATTGACTTCCAGCGGCTGGCCCTCAAGGCAGAGAATAGCTATAGATTTAACAGAGTGGATTCCACATCAAATTTTAAAATGTTCAATTTGGAGTTTAGTACTTGGATTGAGATTCAAACATGGGATTCTGATTGTCAAAGTCAGAAGATAACCTACTATTAAAGTGCCATATATTAGTGCTTTGCCATGCTCTCGCCACTTTCACTGGATGGATTATGATTTGATATAAAATAGAAATGGGAATATTTTATAGGCAAATTGCCCATCACGCTTAATCTTTTAAATTCCTACTCTTGTGTGGCATATCTCAGTGCTTTGTTATGCTTTCCTCACTTTTGATCATGTTTTTTTTGGGTCATGATTTGAGATTAAATTAGATTGTAGTTTTTTTTTTTAAATAATGGGAAAATTTATTATAATTTAGTTAAATTGATTTATCATTATTATTCAAGAAAAATCATGTTACTTGAAATTATTTCTTAATAGTCCATAAAGAGGTGGCTTTTACTCCTAATATATGGTTTCGAGTCTCAAAGCATTTAGGATTTAAATCATTAACAAATTTCCTTAAATCCAAAAAAAAATCTCTAAACCAAACAAAAATACGTGGTTAATCATCATGAGGCACAAAAAAACTCTTATCCAAAAATAATCATGAGGCAGAATACTTGTTAAGGATTTGGAAATGGAGTTGCAAGCTAAGTGGGCTTGATTGTGGAAAAAACTCCACAATTAAGCGTGTTTGAGCCAAAGACAACCGGGATGGGTGACCCCATGGGAAGTCGTGGTTACTAGGTGCAAGCCCCAAGTGATAATTGACGCTATGTGATTAATTTCACTAGTTTGAATCCCACTTCTTCACCCGTGTGAGCATCACCCCTAGAAGTGATGAATGACGCTATGTGATGCCTAAATTGAATATATAATTATTATTATGATGATGATTAACGTCCACTAAGACCAATGTTGTCTATCAAACCTTAAGAAAAGAAGAAGAATCTAATTGCGGTTCTTCAAAATATTATTTCTATGATAAAACAAGGGAAAGAAGCACTCCAAAATCACTATAGTTGGGCTAGCTTAGCAAGTCAAGAAGATAGGAAGTGTGGTAGATGTTAGGGAATTGAGGGCAGATGTGAGTGAGAGTCAGGGAGTCTAAAAGGAAGTGATTTTCATCTTTCACCCTCTTAATATCAAAAATAGGACAGATTCTATCGTCCTTGGGAGCCTTGGGAGTATACCACGACCTGGTTTCACTTCGAAGCTCATTAGAATTAGTTCTTACCCGAGCGATGTTCATTTTTTTCTTAGTTCTGGTCAAAATAGAGAGATAATTCTAGTTATCAAGGGTTGGGTTGATCAACTCCTTATAGTATCTTAGCTTCATTTTACCCTCCAGATCCTTATCATCCCATAGCTTATCCTTACATTTGGAGGTAATAGTATCTTTGACACTATCCTTTCTTCCCATCATGATCACCTCCTTTAGCCCCCAATGGTTGAGCCAAGACTGGGAATCCTTATGCCATCCACACTTGAGGAGAAGTTGGGGTTTTTGACTAAAGTTAGAAGCAAAATTTTGAAGCCTCTTGGATTCCATGTTGTAAATTTTTTTCTTATACATCATGTATCTAAACACAATCCCACTTTTAATGGGGGGAGGCCAAATTTGATTAGGAGGATAGGATAGGTAGTATTTACCTTGATCTTGAGGTTGTTGGTTATGAATTGCTTTTGAATCGTCTCAATCTTTCTCCAAAACTCTTTGGATATACTGCAACCCTAAACTTCACATCCATATAAGATAACAAGAGTGACGAGAGTCTCAAAGAGGAACCTTTTTTTACTCCAAATACAAAGATTGACCAACTTACAATTGTTTTCAAGCTCATAATAAGCTTTCCAACCTCCAATAATTCTTTTCTCAATGTTATAATTCCAATTGAGTTGATGAGGGATGTCAATGCCCAAATATTTATAAGAAGAAATCTACTCTAAGCAGTGGTTACCATAGACAAAATTACCATGGGTGATATTTTTGGATTTAATTATCATAACTTTAGTCTTGTTAGTATTAACTGTCATACCCTTATTGGAACAATAGTCATGAAGAGTCTTAATTTTTTTATCTAGGTCATTATGGATTTTTGCAAGAAGAACGATATCATCATCATAAAGGAGAAGGGTAATGATTATACCAGCAAGTTCGGTTCCCTTGCAACCCACAGTTTCCAAACACTCCTCTAGCTTATTGATGTAAATTCCAAAAAGGGCAGGGGATAGGGGACACCCTTGATTAACCTCGATATTGCATTTAATATATTTAGACCACCCTTCATTGGCCTTAAGATTGGAAACAACATTTTCATAGAGGCGAATCACAACAATCCTCAACCTAGGAGGAACCATTATCTCTTAAAGTCTTTCCCAAAGCTTATCCCAAGGAACAACGTCGACTTCTTTTCTAAAGTGAACAAAAAAAAAGTGATCGACTTTACTATTGTGACATTCCTTGGCAATAATATTGAGAGTTACAAGATGGTCGATAGTGGAGTGATGTCTCCTAAAACCAGCTTGCCCTTTAGCTCTTTTACCATGGTTTTCAATCCAAAGTCTAATCTTCTTTTCCAAAATGAGCCCATATAGTTTGGCTAGGGTTTGGCTAATCATAATGGTCTTGTAGTTAGAGGGAATGCTTTTTTCCATTTTTAAAGATAGGCACAATAGGGACTTGCATCCAAGGCTTAGGAAAGCCACGCTTTACTGCCAAATTGAGAATCTTGTGGAGATGGGGAATGAGGATAGATCTTCCCATTTTAAAAATCTTGGCTTGGTATCCTTAAATATATTTAGCTTTCCCATTAGCGAGCTTATTAATCGCAGACTCAATGTCTTCCTGAGAAAAAATATATTCCTTATTGCAAGTGTTTAAGATGGTGCCCATGGTGTCTAGAGAGGCATACAACTTCTTAAGATATTTGTTCCAGTTTTCTAAAGGGACAAAATGATTATCTTTTGTTTTACGAACAAGCACATTCCACGAAAAATTTATGAGCACAACTTTAGAAAGGTGGAGAAGATGATCTTGTCTCTTATTAATATATGACCTCTTCTTCCTTTTGATGAGAGATTTGTGCATACTTATATTTAAAAGCTTTACAATTTCGTTAGGAGTGTCTCTAATCACTTTCTTGGCAATTTTATAGTCTTTTTCATAACAAGGGTTAGAAGTTCTGTTATTTTTCTTGTACAAAACCTCAATAGAGAATTTGTTAATGGAAGTGGAAAAGGTAGTAGTATAATTGTAATAAATTTGATCAATGTTGGTATTATAAGTTAGGGAGCCTAAATCCATTTCTAAATCCTTTAAGAAAAGGTCTATATTACTTCTATCGAAATGAGTGTGTCTTTGGCTATCAATGGTCTCTTGCATGTGGTTGGTACGTATAACAAGATTGAGGGTTAAAGACAAAGTCTTGTGGTCAGAGTTAGACTCGTAATCATTAAGTAGCTCAAAGTTTGTAATACGGTTGAGGACATGGGTATCAAAAATTGCATAGTCCACAACACTACTACCCAGCCCATGGAAACATGTCATATGGCTGGAGGAAGGCCACTTGTTAATACCATTACAAATGATCAAGTCTTGAGAACTACAAAGCTTGAGGAGCTCAATGTTGAATAAGTTCTCGTTTATGTATTCAAAGTTTCTCTTGAATCTATTAGCTAAGTTACCATCTTCATCAAGCCACAAGGGGTCAGGGTTAGAGCTGTTACTTAACATAATAGCTTGGTTAGTAATAGTTCTAGCATTGAAGTCCCTAGCCACTCAAATCTAGCCGTTGTCAATATAGTCGTTACCTGGTCTGGAAATATAGCCGTTGGATGTTCTGCCCTATCTATTTAATATGCAAAGTGAGATCTGTTCATTCAACTTGTCTTGATGATGAACCACACTGGTTGGTTCGAAATGCGTTGACAAAAGCATCCCAATGTGATTTTTGCCGAAGAATCTTCCCAAAAATGAATTAATTCATTATAAAATTTCCTTTATTTGAATTTCTCCTATATAAACTCATAATATTATTTATTTGATATGTGAATACATTTTATCATTACATATATCTAATTCCAAAGAAACCTAACTCATTAGGTTTCTTAACTCTTTCTTTATATCTCATCATTCATAACATTTTTTTGTTGCAAAATACCAATTCCAAAAATGAAGTTAGAATAGAAAAAATTCCATGCAAGTAAATTTACTTCTTCAACTAATTCCATAAAAATAAAAAGTGATTAATTTTAAGATGTGTTAAGCTACATTAACGTCAAACATAAATAAGTTAATAAATTGACATATTTATGTATTAAGCTACATTAACCTACCATTAACATCAAACATAAAAAACTAATAAATTGACATATTTACATACTTTAAATACTTTTCATTACTTGAAATTGTTTGCACATTTGAGACCACTGGAAACACCATTGATTTCATTCTCCTTTAACTCTGACTAGATTGACGATCAACATAAATAAGTTAATAAATTGACATATTTATGTATTAAGCTACATTAACCTACCATTAACATCAAACCCAAATAAACTAATAAATTGACATATTTACATACTTTAAGTACTTTTCATTAATTGAAATTGTTTGCACATTTGAGACCACTGTCATTACTTGAAATTGTTTGCACATTTGAGACCACTGGAAACACCATTGATTTCATTCTCCATTAACTCTGACTAGATTGACAATCAACCTATGCTAGTTTTCTAAATTATCTATACATAATTAACTAATTGTTTGATTTTTTTTAATTTAATTTTATAATTTATATAAAAAAATTATTTGATTTTTTTTTTTAATATAATTTATATAAAATTCATGTTGGGGATAGAAATCAAAATTATGAACGTGTGTGAATTATATATTTTTAAAGATGTAATTGAAATGTTTCACGTTTTCCACATATAAAACGAAAATCATTTATACAAATAATAATAATTCTCATTTTTCATAAAGATTGGGAAAATTTTGGAGAGATATTTAACATGTACATTACTTGGCCTTTAGGCAAAATGATAATGTTCCATGAATTGATAATTTATCCATATATCATGATGTGATATTAACCATACTTTTTATACAATATTAAAGATTGGAAACATTTTGGAGACATATTCAATATATACATTGTTTGGCTTTAGGTAAAATGATAATGTTTCATGAAGTGATAATCTACCAATATATCATGATGATATCATGATTTTTATACAATATTATAAAAGAATTTTATATTATGATGGGATATGATGTCATAAATTTTATAATATTGTATAAAAGGAATTTTTAAGAAATTATTTAAGGGGAAATATGATATTATATTTGTTTGTAATTTTTTAAGGAAATAATTTTATTATGAATTAAAATAGATATATTTAAATGTGGTTGTATTGAAATAATTAAAATGTTTTTAAAATAAATGATAGTTAATTATTTAAATATAAATATTTATAATTTAATTTATAATTAATGATCTCTGTTTTTATTTTGAAGTAGATTTTTTATATTCTAATTTAATTATTAATAATTGTTAGGTGGATGGTATTGATTTGATTTTGATGAAATATCTTAAAATATTTTTAATAATAAAGATTGAGATTTATTTTAAAAGTAATTATGTTATGTTTCCATTTTTATTTTAAAAAATGTCATATAAACTTGAGTTATTGTTTTTTGGGCATTGGTATTAGAAAGACATGATATTGACCCATCATATTGTAACAAAATTTATTTACAAGTGAGGAATCTCCATAATATAGGGGAGATAAATCTCTATGGTTAAGGACTTATTACATGTTTTTTATAGAAATACAGATGTTTAACTCATATATTAATTTTTTTATAATAATAATAATAAATTTAAAATACAATTATAATTTAGTTAAATTAAGTAACGTGAGATGTATTATAAAGTAAGTTATTTGATGGCTACTAACATTTATAGAACATTTAATTTATATAATTACATTAGTTATAAATTTATAAAAAATATGTATGTATCATTTTTCATTTAATTTTCAATTATATTATTTAATAATTTTTTTTAATACTTGAAAAAGAACCCTCTGATCATATATATATATATATATATATATATATATATATATATATATATATATATATTCATAATCTACATAAAAAGTTCATCAGTTGGAAGTAATGCTTCCATGTCATGTGTAGTTGTCATTGTGAGTCCCGAGGTGTCAATCTAGAAGCTATTGATTCCTATGTTACGAGTTGGAGTCATGTAATATCCAAGTCATAGATCCACTTTCTTAGGATCTAGATTTGTCAAAGTCAGAGATTTATGTCTTATCTATTTGTAGCTGTTGTGATCAATAAAATATGAAGTGAGTGTGATTTGTGTTGTGGGTGCAATCACTCTCTCAATTTCTTCTATTTTTTAACATGGTATCAGAGCAAGTTCAGCCCCGACTCTCTCAAGAGAGGGGTTGTGATCATGGAATGTTGAACAATGCTAATTCTCTATACATAGAGTAGGCTTAGGTGATATACTACTGTGTGAGAAGAGTAAATAGTTTTGTTGTTCGTGTGAGTGATTTCAGATGTGTGTTTGTATGTGTGTAAGTTAGAGAGTTTCCTACTTGCAGAAAAATAAGATCAGAGCTGAGTATCTCTTACAAGAAAAGGCACAAAGCTTATTTGAATTTGTTATGTTGTTGCCATATCATGTATTTTTAGGAAAAAAGTGGGGGGATAAATATTTCACGTCTATATAGAATCTAATTAAGGGATCTTTTCTATTTGTTGTATGTGTAGCATTTTTTGGAGAGTCGAGTGTATGCTTCTTGATCTGGTTCTGTTCGTACGCATCATTGGGTTGCAAATAGAGAGGACGAGGACCATCAATGTCAAGTTTTTGGTATATCCTACCACGTTATTTCAATAACTTCAAGACTGTTTGTTCATGTACATTATATTAATTGGAAATGTTGTTGCCTCCAATTGACTGTGTGTTGTGCCCATCAACTAGATTCATCAAGTCACTGCCAGCTGAAGAAAGGAATCCAGACATGTTGTGAAAGAGTCGTAGACATTTCTTTTGGAAGAAATCACATTTATTCCAGGATTCAAAGACAAAATGTTATTAATTGATAATTTGGATGGTGTTGCCACTATCATGCAATGTGTCATTGATGCCATGAAGCCACGTGTCATGGGTATTATGCAATATTCACGCTTGATGCATTGTGTGGATCCATCACTAAACGTGCTCACAGGAGAGTCTTTGATTAAAGTTTGGGGCATTGCGTCAACGGGGAAGAGAATTATGACTATTGAAGACTCATTTGACTCTAATTATCTGAGAAATGATCATCCCACTGCGTTAGCTGCTACACAGATGAATATGTCAGGGAGCTTTCATAAGCCAGTTGGTTCAATCACCATTATAGAGATCGAGACTATATTAGGGGAATGTTGAGGTCTAAAATGGGCCTCCTAAGGAAATTATTAAATAATACTGGAAATAATAAGGTAAGATTAAATTACATCATCAAATTTTAGAGGGTAAAAATAAAAAACTACTTTTTCAACTTATCTCCTTATGGGTTTAGTCAAATTTCAAATGGGAACACTCGTTGGATCAAGAATTTGATTCTTCATCCAAGGAGTACCCACGTTGCATACTTTTGATGGACCCTACTACACGAAAAATGGGAAATACATGAAAAATGTGATTGCAGTCGCGTGTTTTCATGTATTTCTCGTTTTTCGTGTAGTAGGGTCCATCTAAAGTATGGAAAATTAGAAATACATGAAAAAATGTGATTGCAATCACGTGCTTTCATGCATTTCTCATTTTTCGTGTAGCAGGTTCCATCGAAAGTATGCAACATGTGTACTATTTAGATGAGGAATTAAATTTTGCATCCAAAGAGTACTCCCACTTGAAATTTGAGTAAAACATTAGGGAGATAAGTTGAAAACACGAGTTGAAAAAATAGTTATATTATTTTTAATTTATTTTTTTACCTTTTTACTCCAAAAACGATGAATCATCCTCCATGGTTGACATCATAATATTGAATCCTATTGGTTCTTATAAACTTTATTTTGGTTGTACATTTTTCTTAGAAGGCCCATTTTAGACCTCAAAATTCCTCTAATTAAGGTCACGGATCTGATGGTGAATATTATGTTGTGTGGATTCATGGATCTGGCAGCTGGTGATGTTGGACATAACTCAACATAGGGACTACAAGTGTAATTGCAAGGTTAAGGAGAACAAAAGAACCAATTTTACAGAGCAAGTATTTCCGATCGAAAAGCTTTAATGTTTGGGCAATTTCAGGTTCAAGATATGCTTTGAAGATGGTGGCATAATTATATTATTAATAAAATAAAATAAAATGGTGTTGTTGTGAGTGTTAGTGTGATATTTATGTTTTTATTTAAATAAAAAATAAAAAAATTGCAGAACTTGAGAGTGAGGAAGAATACAGTTCTAAGTATCTCAAACTCTTTTAAGATTTATGCATCTATATGCAGTCTTATTATGTGGTGTGTGTTCCAGTTTTATTGTTAATGTGAAAAATAAAATAAGAACCAATTATAGAACAAATTTACATATTTTCAACTTGGTGGTTCTTGATGCATACGGTGACTCAAGAACATATCACTAATTTGATTATGTATGATCTGTTATAAGCTGGTGGCATCGTGTGGAGTCAGGAACATCAACTTATAGGTTAATTTGATTATGTGTTTAATAGGTCACCTTGTATAATTGACTTTTGAATACATTCAGTACCCAAACAACCTTCCTAGATAACCCGGGAATACAACAAAAAACCATGTGTTCAACAAATGGTAGTGAAGAAAGAGCAGTGTTTGCGAGATTTCAGAGTGTGTGTATTTGCTGATGAGGACCAGTCAAGCAAAGATTAATATTATTGTTGTAATATGTGTTTTCAATTTTTTCCATTTAAGCATTAAGGGAGGGTGTTGAAAATAATGCTTCCATGTCATGTGTCGTTGTCATTATGAGTCAGGAGGAGTAAGTCCAGATGTTGTTGTTTCCTATGTATGAGTTATAATAGTGATCTAGATTTATCGAAGTCAGTGATCTATATACAATAAATGTAATTTCTGTGAGATGAATAAAACATAATGTGTGTTTAATTGCTTTCTTTGCTCTCTCAATTTTTCTAACACAGTCTATATGCAAACCAGGTGAGGAAATGGATAAAATGTTTTGGAATACATCTTATAAATGTTTTATTAATGGTAATAATGATTAGTTTAATTTCAAAAATTTGAAAATTAAATAGGTGTAAATGTTAATTATTTATATTAAAATGGATGTAATGGTTAAAATTTGTGATAGGTCATTTTTCAAGTGTGTTTTCGAGCATGGCATTTATTGGAAGCTTCATAATCATGGTGGAATGAGTTAATATGTTGTTGGCGATTGATTTACCGAGTTGTTCTTGGATTTCTTATTTAAGATATTTGTCAATCAAACATTAAACACAATATATTTAAAACATGTTATTTAAATTTAGACAAATTTTCACTTTTATTTTTAAAAACTATCTATATTTAACGCATGTTATTTAGACTAAGGCAAATTTTCACTTTTCCTTTTAAAAACTATCTACTTATCAAGATATAGTCACTGGCTTATTTGAAACACGACATTTACTTTTACCTCCAACATGGTTTATGCACAATAACTTGTGTAGTTATAAACTTATATATAATTACATACATGATATTGCTATATAAAAAAATGAAAATGTACTCAATATAAAATTATAAAGGTTAGCTACTCTTTTACTTTTAGAAAACACTGCAGGGATATAAATTTGTGATAAAAGAGAAAAATTAGGAAGATAAAACTTAGGTTGATGTGGAAAGAAAAAATAACAAGAGTGATAAAAGAGGAAAATTAGGAAGATAAAACTTATGTTGATTAATTGAAAAGAAAAAAATTATAAGAGTAATAGTAAAAACAAAGAAGAGTAAATAGAAATTCAATCTTTTCATATTGTTAATATGTTTATATCTAGACTCCACAAAAGTATAGTATTTGAAAAATGAATAAATTCATATATCACACATTTACATTAAACATAATTGAGTTAAATTATATAAAATAAAAAGAGTAAATAAAAAACCAATCTTTTCACATTGTTAATATGTGTATATCTAGAGTCCAAAAAAAGTTTGGTATTTGAAAAATGAATAAATTCGTACATCACACATTTACATTAAACATAATTGAGTTAAATTATATAAAAAATAAGAATTAAGAATATGAATCTAATAAGATATATAGTAATTTTTATTTTATTTTTATTAATTAATAATAATAAATAATACATAAATATAAAATATTATAAATCTTTATGAAATTATATTCTAAGGAATTTCTTAATGTGTAATTGTTATTTATGATTAATACTTATCACTTAACTATTTAACTTATTATAAAAAATATTTTTATGATATGATTTTTCTTTTTAAATACTTTTTTCTTTATTTTAAATGAAAATATTTTATATGTTATTATGAAATAAATACAAATATTAAATTGTATATAAAGGATAGGCAAATTATTAGTGTGTTTCAAAGGATAATTAGAATTATTTTATTTTTAGAATTTGGGAAAGGTATCTAAGAACCAAGCAGAGGTTTACAACATCTTTTAGGGAGTTCTTTAAATACTTTTCTTCATACGTTAGTCATTGTGGAGGATTCCAAAGTTATAGTTTATCATATTCATTTTAACTCATCTACATTATTTTTTCTAAGTAAAACTGATCTATTAATAAAAACATAATGTATAAAGAGGCACTGGCCTCTGTAGCACCGGGTCAGTTATATGACCATTTTAAACATCAAGCCTTGAAATCTTGACTGCCCCAATTGGGGAAACCAGTCCGAGAACAAGGTAAGGAAAGTTCATTTTGCCCTTGCAAGGGCTACGGTTCCAAAAATAAATTTTTTAACCAAAATACTATAAATTTCAGTAATACATCCATAGTGAAACCCCTTGTTTAGCTAAAAATTCTCCACAGTGAAACAACTCATGAGAACCAATGCTCGTAACCCGAGCTGGAAGCGAAATTCAAAATTAATCATAATAAAAACAAAATAAGAAAATTGAACTCAAGGCCCGACACATGACCTAGCATGCAGCAGCAAGGTGGCTTCTGTTGGTTTTTCCTCCACGATTGGACACTGGCCATATTCTTCTGAGCCAATATCCGCTGCATGCCCGCCACCTGCAGTGTCCTCCATTTGAATTCCTTTATCCTTGCGGGTGGCTTCGCCTCCCAGAGTCTGCTGTTGGACGTGTTGTCCTTGTCTCTCGGCGGGTGGCTGGAGCTCGGATCCCCTTGAAAGATGTCGAGCTTTGGTGGATATTTTTTTGTTTCTGGGCTAAGCTTTGGTTCAGGGCAGGAGTCAGTGACCTCCCTAAAATCCACCGTGACAGTGGCAATGATGAGCAGCTTGTCCATGGAGCAGTGAAACTGGAATTGTGATTGTTGGGAGGATGCAGTGGTAGCGGTGTGCTGGGCGAATCCCCCTGATCACGAACCTCACTGGTGCTTAGTCTGCCTTGGCCGCTGCAGGTGTTTGGGTATCTGCCAAGGAAGTGGGAATTGGAGGGGTTTGGGGGATGGGATGCAGTCAGGGATGTGGCGACAGAAGGGGGAAGTGATGAAGGGCGAGTGGCGCCGCCTCAACTTCCACCTCGCTTGCTCCTTGTTCTATGGCATTGGTGCATGATTCTTCGTCTAGAAAGCTGTAGCGGGCAATGAATTGCAGGGTCAGGAGGCGGGCCAAGAACAACAGAGGGGATGTTGTAAGGAGCAGGGGAATTCAAATCCGGACCAGAGGAAGGGGTCGAGACCGCAAAATGCAGGTGGAAAAGAGAGGACTGAGAAAAATGGTGACCACTACCTAGGTTGACGCAGCAGAGAAGTCGGCAACATCTTCCCGTAGCAGTGCAGAGGCTCGGCTCTACTACAGAGGGATGGCAAGAACAACTGAGAGGCCGAATAGGTGAATGCAGGGGGCTTTGCTCCATAATTTGGAATTGGCAGAGAATTCTCAATTTTCTAAAGTGATTAATGGTGCCAGCCAAGGAGCCAGGACTTGCCTTAATTTCCCACAGGGTAAGGTGCAAGTTGCCATATTGATTAGCCACCTGCTTTTCCAACGGCCCATGCGCGTTAAAGACTTATCTAACACCCACAACCAAGGTTTTAACTCATCTACATTAGGTCTCAAACTTAATGCCATTTTCAAAAGGATTAGATTAGCTTTGGTTCTATGGTTTATTTTCAAGTAATGTATGTACTTAGACAAAAAATTTCTAAAGAAGATATGTTAACAAGTTTGGAAACAATGCATGAAGATGGGCTCTTATAAGTCAATGATCATGAGTCTCATCGTCTGATCTTGACATGACAATAGGTGGAAGTGTTGGTTCATGTTAGTTGTTGGTTGTGGGAGTTAAGTCCACTCTCTCCCTATTAGTTGGTATGTTGTGTCTCACAATTTCAATCATGGAATATGATGGGTAGGACATTCACCTAACAAAGGAATTTTTGGGATGGTACACCTCTAAGAGAACTAATTACAAAAATTCATGGAAATTTTGATGTATAGGAGGGGTTACATGTTGCAATATATGGAGTCATTCCTTGAGGTGGAAGTGAATAAGGATTGTGTTAATAAACTAAAGTATTCCAAATATTTATGGGTATACATGGATGCATTGGCTTGTCATATTTTTCCTTGCACAAAGACACTGGTTACAAGTCTTGGGAGCTTCAACATGTTGGACTATAATAGTTGATTGGGATCTTGCTACCATCTTGATGGTGTTGTAGTTGGTCATATCCTTTTGTAGTCATGCCCTCCTAGTTTCATTTGGATCGAATTTGTTTGCGAACATGGCCCCTGGTTCCATTCCATTTTGGTGGTTGAGAATTTCTTTTGGATTTGGATTTTGGCCATATCATTAAGGCCTATGGTGGCTCTCTAGTTGTAAATCATTATGTAGGTTCTAAAGATTGTGGCATACAAAGGTAACATGAATAGAAAGAGAAACTTTCCCCCTTCTTGCTTCAAAACTTAAGGACCTTCAAGAGGATTTGTTCCAGTAATAAACTAAGTACCATCAATTGGTGTCAGAAATTTCCTCTACCATTGACATCCATATAGAGTTGAGATAACATATTAAAAAAGATAAAGATGAGATTAACAATTTTAGAAGTCAAATTGAAGAACTACAATAAGTAAATTCCAAGGGTACTCAGTCCCCATCTCTTCAGTTAATTCAATTAATGCTTCTATCTTTCTCATCCTTGATTTGGATGCAGCTGCAGTGATTATGGAGACTATTGGTTTTGAGGATGTGTAAAATCATCCAAACTACATCTAGGTTTGCATGGAAGTTAAATTTTGTTTGACACTAGGATGTCTTTATTGAGGTATACAATTAGGACCTTTAATATATTTTCTCTTTTGTTAAGCTATGATATGAAATTGAGCCCTTTAAGTAGTTTGATGTTGTGAACTTGCAACTTGAACTTTATGTATCTCTAATATAATACTGTGTTTAGGGGCGCACACACATGTGCACACACACACATACACTTAAATCATCAAAAATAAATAAAAACTTTCAAATATAATTATTAAACACACTCTTACAAAAGTTAAAATTTAAAATAATAACAACAACAACAATATGATACACCATATTCTATTCAATTAATAAAATGAATGCATATAATATATGTTTTCCCAAATCACAATGTATTAAATTGATGTACGTTCAACATTACATTATCCTCACGTATGTTCTTTTTTCTCTCCTTTTTGATATTTTTTTTCACATTTTACATTATACTCACAAAGTTTTTTTTTTTTTTTTTCTTTCTTTTTTCTTTCTTCGTTTTTAATATTTTTTCACATTTTAATAGCAAGTATAAATTTTTTTTTTAATCAGTAAACATCATGTTTATGTAATATTTGTTTTTCTTATTCCCCCACAGTGTTTGCACATGCAAAGGGTTTCCCTCCTCAACTCATTATGAGCACCATATATATAAATGATGAAAGCACACTTCCTCCCAAATGGTAGTTGGCATGACCTCTAGTACATAACACATTGGAAACTATGTGAACCTACTTATGGGACTTTGCAGAGAATCTCGATCATGCGGTACTTGGGAGCGATACAATCAGTTTGGAACTCAAATTGTAGGGGAATTTCAAAGGTTATTATGGAAATATTTGCAAGATGGAAACAATCTAATGATATGGGGAGGCTAGCTGAGGGAAAATATACCAATATCAACATTTGTTTCATGCATATAATTCGCCATCCATGGGTAGCAAGAATCCTATATGGTGTTACTATTCTTGGAAGGAAGATTCATGGAAGCTTTGAGGAACACGAGACTTATGATCATCCTTAGCTAGAAACTCTTTAAATAGAGTGATTCCCTCACTAACACAATTTGCGGTAGTCACCTCCTTTGCAGGTTTTGTATAAACATCATTTCAATTTTGGATTATGCTTCAATTTCAGGTTTCCTCCTTGCTGCATTGAACATAGATTTTGGATTTGTGGGATTTTTATTTTTTATCCCTTCACTGATAATGTTAACTCTGGTGGATTTTTTTCTTGGTGCAATAGACACCCAACCTTTCCTTTGATCCTCTTCTTCTCTTTCACTCTAACCTCCCTTCTATGTCTCCTATCATGCTTCCCCTGATCCATCCCTTTATGTTTACCAAAATTATAAGTTATCTCTCCCCTTATCTTCGTCTTCCTACATAGTTCTCACGATGTTGTACTCCCTTCCCATTCGTTCACAATTTTATTGGATCCCCCTCTCTGTCTTAAGTTTGTATTAAGCTTTTCAATGTGGCCAAGTGTTGAATTTATACTCCTTGACAAAGTGGAAAACAAGGGTGTCCTAACCTCTAACCTAATTCATAA
Source organism: Pinus tabuliformis (assembly GCA_031772625.1). Classification (NCBI taxonomy): domain Eukaryota; kingdom Viridiplantae; phylum Streptophyta; class Pinopsida; order Pinales; family Pinaceae; genus Pinus; species Pinus tabuliformis. Next base: position 141,960,094 of record CM062815.1, read on the forward strand.
CATAGTCCCCCTTCGACCCTTCAAACTTGGGCCCAAGAAACAAATCAAGCAACAATGGAATGCTACATTGACATAATCACTGTAACTGTTCAAAGATTCATCTCATATGTGGAAGAGTAGGTTAGGAAATCAAGGCACTACATTCCTGATAGACATGTTGATCACGAAAATATGGTCTAGATTCTAGATGTGAGGATTCCACTAGGGCTAAGACAACCTCTTACATGAAAATTGTTAATATTACTGACATATACGGGAAGAGTCCTAATTGTTAGAGTAGGTACATAATAAGAATTGGCTATATGTTTGACAAAACTGTTGGACAAATTTGAAAGGCTCAACAAAAAAAATCACAATCCTTTTTGAGAACCTGAAAAACCTTGAATTTTCCTTCTTTGAAAATGATAGTGAGCCAAGAACACGGATTCAGGTGGATAATCCTACAATATGAAGTCCAGGTGATCTAATCACTTGTAGCGAAATTTCTTTCATGTAAATGTCATCAACATGTCTATTATTATAGAATTTATTTTCTCTGGTAGATATAGTTTTAGTTTAATAGATTATGCGATAGTGAACAATATTAATTATTTTAAATTTTTGAACTTATGCTACTGGACTAGTTTCCCATGCGACAAACTAGCACCAAGTGATAATTGTATGTGTCATTTTTTTTGAAAGTAGTATATGGTTTGTCTTCACAAAAAAATATTTATTTTCTTATTATTAGTCATCCTTATGGAATGCTAGCAAGTATAGTAATGAAAGCAATGAGTTACACATTAATTATCTATTGATTTGGTATTTGATTTAACTTTTTTATTTCTACTTTAGAGAATATTACTTATTATTTTTTATTTTTTTCTAGTTTTTTAGAGGTATTAGCAATTGGATTGGGCTTTTACTTGGATGAAACTAGATCGATTCCAACCACTACCACTATGACTCCTAGATGAACCGCCTCACCCCCACATATGATACAAACTAGGGATCTGGACCTACACATGTTAGTTTGAGGATTTGGACCAACGTCAATTATCACTCACATAACTTTACATAACATGGGATTTTCGAGTGAGCCACTCTAGTGGGGCTAATATTACTTTTTAATGTTATCAAAATAAAAAATAAAAAAAAATTATTTTTCTTGCATTTCATTTCACTTCAACTTTGTAGTATTATTGCTAGGGTGGTGGTGATATTCTTTGCAATATCATGTGCAATAATAGGTGTGCACTATCTAGCTAATATTAATTGATAATTAAAATTATTGAATTGTCATGTTTTTCCTTCTACTTACCAAAACCTTATCCTTTTAGCCATTTTTTAGCCACCTTCTCATCATCTCATTGTCTCACTACCTTCCCAACACATTGACATAATACATGTTTCTTGCACCTTGATAACTTATCAATAATCCAATTAGTAATACAAAACCTAAAATGTAGGTTAGGTTAACTTCCTCTTTCTTTTTCATTATCAAGGGGATTCGTTTCACACAAATCAATTCATATATATATGAATTCATATGCAATTTCTTTCTATCCAAACAATTTCATAGGAGACTCATGACTTCATGTGTCAACTTTAATATTTTTTTTACAGTGGGAGAACTCTAGTTGCCATCGAGGGGAGATAAGTCAGTAAGATCAAGAGTACTATTATGATGCAAAGATATTTATGAGAAATAACAAAGGGGATGTGACTTTATAGCTAGGTAATTCTATTAGACACTTTTTGCACTACATACGTTGTAAATTGAGAGCTTTCATTTCCATATAATTATGGAGACCCATTCCTTATAGTATATTGCATAGAAATGCTAACGAAGTATCAAAAGGACATATCTATGCTAATGCAGAAAATATTTTGAATGCATTCTCCATGATATTGGCACCTCTTAACCATCCTCTTCTCCTTGTAGGCCCATGTGAGGCGAAAGAAATGGTTCCTTTGGATGTAGCTAAAATTGGAAAAATTAAAGTCATTGTTAGAAGATATTGTTATCTAACAAAGTAGTCATTTTTTTCCTTTTAATTAGGAATTTGTACCCATTTATCTTATCATATTTTGAGGAATCATTAGAAACATCCCCAATGACTTGTTTAGTAATCTTACACTCTTTATCATACCAAGGTTTGATCATTCTATTTTCCTTTTTACACAACACCTCAAGAGAGAACTACTAATAAAAGTAGAGAGGATCTCCATAAATTTATGATGGAGGCCCTTCAATAGCCCTTATTTCTTAGGAGATTTAATTCATTATTTAATTCCATTAAAAAAATCAATTTTATCTTTATCAAAGATTAAGTGCTTTTGACTATCATAATTCTCTTGGGTGAGGCTTTTATGCATGACAAAGTTTAAAGATAGGGTTAAAGGTCCATGATAAGGGGCATGCTCATGGTCATTTAAGATGTTAAAGCCTATGAATACAAGTTATTTGGTTGGATTTTAGCCACTTCATTAGACCATGCCAAATTATTAAATCTTGAGAACTATAGAGTTCGATTAGATAGGTACCAAACAAATTTTCAATCAAGCCTTCATAGTTTCTTTGCATCCACTATGTAAAATAAGGTCCCCATCTAGCCATAGAGGATTACGGTTGGAATATTTCCTTAAAATAGTAATTTAATTAAATTTCTAGTGTTAAAGTATCATAGCAAGAGGATAATGCCTTCATTTCTTAGACTATAAATATCTTGTTCTAAGTCATTGTAAGTACAATGTTTATCTAGATATTTTTTCTTATAAAACATAAAATTAATAGGAAACAATAACATATTGGTATATAAATCTTCTTAGCGTAATACATGAAAATCTCCATCCACATGCAATAAATGAAAGGGTATTCTTTGTGAGCTTAATGTTAGGAAACATGTTCCTTTTTATGTAAAAATCTATACCTCTAATCCATTTGCAATAGGATCTATTGTTCTATACCAAACATAAGACAAATCCTTTTATTAGAGACCTTAGATTTTCCATGCTCCCAAGTTTCAAGAAGCCATACAATATCAATTTCACTTTAGATCCAACTTAACATATGCCTTTTGCTCCATGGAAATCTACAACAATTCCAAAAGAGGATCTTAAGTGTCTCAAATTCCTATCTGTTATTACCTTTTTGGTTTCCATCCCTGATAATAGCTTTTCTATTTTTAATTGTTGTTCATTTTCCTTCATTGATTTTTTATCCTTTTGAACTTGGTATTCTAGAAAGAGGTCTTGATTTATAAATATTTCTCGCCCTTTTAAACTTAGAGTTTTAATGACTATACCATAATTATGGTCATTAATACTTGTTGTAACATGAATTAACTTTTCTTTATGCTTAACCATTTTACCCATCCTCTTTGCTTCTATGACATAAGTTGTTTATATTTGTTACTTATTTTGTAGTTCCTTCTTCGGTAGTGCTAGTGTGTTCTCATCTTTCTTTACTTTAAAAAAAAATAATAAGATTTAAGACTATTTTGTTAGGCTCATGGTCTAATTCAGTTAGCTTAGGTCTAAATTGTTATTTAGCTTTTTCCATCATATTAAAATTTTCAAGATTGTTGACCTATTTTTCTTGAGTTGATGGTTCTTTATTTTGACTTTGTTTTTCAATTTCATGTAGTCTAATCTTGATTTTCTACAACTTACTCTCCAATCTTGATTGTCTATCTATTTATGAGTGTTGTGTTTAAATGATCTAAAATTATTAACCATTATCTCTAGTTCTATTTGGAGTTTATTGCCTCCCTCTCTCTTCTATACATTTATTTAATAATTCCATAATTTTTAAATATTATGTATATTATTTTATATTTTAAAAAGATGGTGTAAAGCTACTTTGCTCAGATACAATGAATTATTCATACTAAAAATAAATAGAAAAGAGAATTATAAACTAGAAAATAAAAAAAGGAAAAAAAACTAATTCCTTAATCAGATAAAATACATTATATTATGATTGTATAAATAAAATTCCTTAAAATACTTCGTTAAAAAATGGTTTATCTAAATATAGAGGTGATTAGATCAATCAAATCCATATATTATAATTGTATAATAAATTCTCAAATACCTCACTAAAAATGATCCATGAAATCAAAATTGTACATTTAAATAAATTAGGATGTATCCCTATCAAAAAAAAAGGTGTAGGTCAA
>CM062815.1:141964356-142226270 GCA_031772625.1 Pinus tabuliformis
GTTGAGCATAAAGATAAGTTAATTCATGTTACAACAAGTATTAATGACCATAATTATGGTATAGTCATTTAAAACTCTATGTTTAAAAGGGTCGGAAATATTTATAAATCAAGACCTCTTTCTAGAATACCAAGTTCAAAAGGATAAAAAATCAATGAAGGAAAATGAACAACAATCAGTAATAGAAAAGCTATTATTAGGGATGGAAACCAAAAAGATAATAACAAATAGGAATTTGAGACACTTAAGATCCTCTTTTGGAATTGTTGTAGATTTGCATTTAGCAAAAGGCATATGTTAAGTTGGATCTAAAGTGAAATTAGTATTGTATGGCTTCTTGAAATTCGAGAGCATGGAAAATATAAGGTCTTTAATAAAAGGATTTGTCTTATGTTTGGTATAGAATAAGAAATCCTATTGCAGAACGATTAGAGGTATAGCTTTTTACATAAAAGGGAAAATGTTTCCTAACATTAGGCTTCACAAAGAATACCCTATCATTTAGTGCATTTGGATGGAGATTTTCATGTATTACGTTAAGAAGATTTATATACCAATATGTTATTGTTTCCTATTAATTTTATGTTTTATAAAAAAAAACAAGCTAGATAAACATTGTACTTACAATGACTTAAACAAGATATTTATAGTCTAAGAAATGAAGCCATTATCCTCTTGCTAGGATAATTTAATACTAGAAAATTAATTAAATTACTATTTTAAGGAAAGATTCCAACCCTAATCCTCTATGGCTAGATGGGGACATTATTTTACATAGTGGATGCAAAGAAACTATGAAAGCTTGATTGAGAATTTGTTTGGTACCTAGCTAATCAAACCCTATAATTCTCAAGATTTAATAATTTGGCATGGTCTAATGAAGTGGCTAAAATCCAACCAAATAACTTGTATTCATAGGCTTTCCAATAGTGTTATTGATTATGTTATATTCGATATCCTTGCTTACAAAAAAGTAGTACATATTAACATCTTAAATGACCATGAGCATGCTCTTATCAGGGACCTTTAACCCTATCTTTAAACTTTGTCATGTATAAAAGCCTCACTCAAGAGAATTCTAATAGTCAAAAGCACTTGATCTTTGATAAAGATAAAATCTATTTTTTTAATGGAATTAGATAATGAATTAAATCTCTTAAGAAATAAGGGTTATTGAAGGGTCTCCATCATAAATTTATGGAAATCCTCTCTACTTTTATTAGTAGTTCTCTCTTGAAGTGTTGTGTAAAAAGGAAAATAGAATGACCAAACCTTGGTACGATAAAGAGTGTAAGATTGCTAAACAAGTCATTAGGGATGTTTCTAATGATTCCTTAAAATATGATAAGATAAATGGGTACAAAGTCCTAATTAAAAGGAAAAAAAAAAGACTACTTTGTTAGATAACATATCTTCTAACAATGACTTTAATTTTTCCAATTTTAGCTACATCCAAAGGAACCATTTCTTTCGCCTCACATGGGACTACAAGGAGAAGAGGATGGTTAAGAGGTGCCAATATCATGGAGAATGTATTCAAAATATTTGCTACATTGGCATAGATATGTCCTTTTGATACTTCGTTAGCATTTCTATGCAATCTACTATAAGGAATGGGTCTCCATAATGATATGGAAATGAAAGCTCTCAATTTACAAGGTGTGTAGTGAAAAAAGTGTCTAATGGCATTACCTAGCTATAAAGTCACATCCCCTTTGTTAGTTCTCAATAACTATATTTGCACCATAATAGTAATCTTAGTCTTACTCACTTGCCTCCCCTCAATGGCTACTAGAGGTCTCCCACTGTAAAAAAGTATTAAAGTTAACACATGAAGTCATGAGTCTCCTATGAAATTGTTTGGACAGAAAGAAATTGCATATGAATTCATATATATTGGAATTGATTTGTGTGGAAATGAATCTCCATGATAAAGAAAAAGAAAGAGGAAGTTAACCTAACCTAAATTTTAGGTTTTGTATTACTAATTAGATTATTGATAAGCTATCAAGGTGCAAGAAACATGTATTATCTCAATGTGTTGGGAAGGTAGTGATACAATGAGATGATGAGAAGGTGGCTAAACAGTGGCTAAAAGGATAAATTTTTGTTAAGTAGAAGGAAAAACATGACAATTCAATCATTTTAATTATCAATTAATATTAGCTAGATAGTGCACACCTCTTATTGCACATGATATTGCAAAGAATATCACCACCACCCTAGCAATAATACTACAAAGTTAAAGTTCAATGACATGCAAGAAAAATAAATATATTTTTATTTTTATTTCAATAACATTAAAAAGTAATATTAGCCCCACTAGAGTGGCTCACTCGAAAATCCCATGGTATGTAAAGTTATGTGAGTGATAATTGGAGTAGGTCCAAATCCTCAAACTAACATGTGTAGGTCCAGATCCCTAGTGTGTATCATATGTGGGGTAAGGCGGTTCATCTACGAGTCATAGCAGTAGTGGTCGGAATCGATCTAGTTTCGTGCAAGTAAAAGCCCAATCCAATTGTTAATACCTCTAAAAAACTAAAAATACTAATAATAATAATAATAATAATAATAATAAGTAATATTCTATCACACACACATATATAACATTAAAAGTAGAAATAAAAAAGTAAAATCAAATACCAAATCAATAGAGAATTAATGTGTAACTCATTTCTTTCATTACTATACTTGCTAGCCTTCCGTAAGGATGACTAATAATAAGAAAATAAATATTTTTTTTGTAAAGACAAACCATATACTACTTTCAAAAGAATGATACACACAATTATCACTTGGTGCTAGTTTGTCGCATGGGAAACTAGACCAGTAACATAAGTTCAAAATTTTAAAATCATTAATATTTTTCACTATTGGATAATCTATTAAACTAAAACTATATCTACTAGAGAAAATAAATTCTATATAAACAAACATGTTGATGACATTTACATGAAAGAAATTTCGCTACAAGTGATTGGATCACCTGGACTTCATATTTTAGGATTATCCACCTGAATCAGTGTTCTTGGCTCACTATCATTTTCCAAGGAGAAAAAGTCAAGGTTTGTCAGGTTCTCGGAAAGGATTGTGACTTTTTTTTTAGCCTTTCCACTTTTTCCAACAGTTTTGTCATACATATAGCCAATTCTTAATGTGTACCTACTCTAACAATTAGGACTCTTCCCATTAAGACTTGTATATGCCAGCAAATATTAACGATTTTCATCTAAGAGGTTGTCTTAGCCCTAGTGGAATCCTCACATCTGGAACCCAGTTCATATTTTCTTGATCAACATGTCTATCAGGAATGTAGTGGCATGATTTCCTAACCTACTCTACCACATCTAAGATGACTCTTTGAACAATTTTAATGATTATGTCCATGTAGCATTCAATTGTTGCTTGAGTTGTTTCTTAGGCCCAGGTTTGAAGGGTCGAAGGGGGACTATGTTATGAATTAGGGGAGGGGTCAGGTCACCCTTTTTTTCCACTTTATCATGGAGCATAAATTTGACACTTGGCCACATTGACAAGCTTAAGACAAAGAGGGGGATCCAAGAAAAATGTGAACGAATGGGAAGGGAGTAGAACATCATGAGAACTATGTAGGAATACAAAGATAAGGGGAGAGATAACTTATAATGTTAGTAAACATAGAGGGATGAATCAGGGGAAGCATGAAGGGAGACATAGAAGGGAGGTTAGAGTGAAAGAGAAGAAGAGGATCAAAGGAAAGGTTGGGATTTCATTGCACCGAGAAAAAAATCCACTAGAGTTAACATTCTCAGTGAAGGGATAAAAAATAAAAAACCCACAAATCCAAAATCTATGTTCAATCTAGCAAGGAGGAAACCCGAAATTGAAGCATAATCCAAAATTGAAATGATGATTATACGAAACCTGTAAAGGAGGTGACTACTGCAAATTGTGTTAGTGAGGGAATCACTTTATTTGAAGAGTTTCTAGCTAAGAATGATCATAAGTCTTGTGTTCCTCAAAGCTTCCATGAATCATCCTTTCGAGACCATTAACACCACAAGATTCTTGCTACCCATGGATGATAAATTATATGCATGCAAAAAACATTGATCTTGGTATATTTTCCCTCAGCTAGCCTCCCCATATCATCAGATTGTTTCAATCCTCCAAATATTTCCATAATAACCTTTGAAATTCCCCTACAATTTGAGTTCCAGACTAATTGTATCACTCCCAAGTACTGCATGATCAAGATTCTCTGCAAGGTCCCATAAGTAGGTTCACATAGTTTCCAAAGTGTTATGTACTAGAGGCCCATACCGAAAAAACATTTTCATACCATTTAGAATAATATATGCTTTCATCATATATATATATATATATATATATATATATATATATATATATATTATATATATATGGTGCTCATAACAAGTTGAGGAGGGAAACCCTTTGCATGTGCCACCACTGTGGGGGAATAAGAAAAACAAATATTACATAAACATGATGTTTACTGATAAAAATAATTTATAATTGCTATTAAAATGTGAAAAAATATTAAAAATGAAGAAAGAAAAAAAGAAGAAGAAAGAAGACTTTGTGAGTATAATGTAAAATGTGAAAAAAATATCAAAAAGAGAGAAAAAAGTACATACGTGAATATAATGTAATGTTGAACGTACATCAATTTAATTCATTGTGATTTAGGAAAACATATATTATATACATTCAATTTATTAATTGAATAGCATATGGTGTATCATATTGTTGTTGTTGTTATTTTAAATTTTAGTTTCTGTACGATTGTGTTTAATAATTTTTTTTTCTTTTTTCTTCACATGTGGTTCACGGATACCCATGGTCACTGGTTAGCCGCTACGTCCACGGTACAACACTAGGGTGGATCCCACCCGAAGGGGATCACAACCCTCAGCCTATTTACTGACCTAACCCCAAGAGCTTTTGGGAATTGACCCTGTGACCTCCTGATTGGCAAGGCACTGATTTGACCAATTGAGATAACACTTGGGGCTGATTGTGTTTAATAATTATATTTGAAAGGTTTTATTTATTTTTAATGATTTAAGTGTACGTGTGTGCATGTACGTGTGTGTGTATGTGCGTGTGTGTGCACCATTAAACACAGTATATTAGAGATACATAAAGTTCAAAGTTGCAAGTTCACAACATCAAACTACTTAAAAGGCTCAGTTTCATATCATATTTTAACAAAAGAGAAACTATATTAAAGGTCCTAGTTGTATACCTCAATAAAGAAGTCCCAATATCAAACAAAATTTAACTTCCATGCATACCTAGATGTAGTTTGGATGATTTTACACATGCTCAGAACCAATAGTCTCCATAATCACTGCAACTACATTCAAATCAAGGATGAGAAAGATAGAAGCATTAAATGAATTAACTGAAGAGATGGGAGACTGAGTACCCTTGGAATTTGCTTATTGTAGTTCTTCAATTTGACTTGTAAAACTATTAATCTCATCTTTATCATTTTGAATATGTTATCTCAACTCTATATGGATGTCAATGGTAGAGGAAATTTTCAACACTAATTGATGGTACTTAGTTTATTACTGGAACAAATCCTCTTAAAGGTCCTTAAGTTTTGAAGCAAGAAGGGGGGAATTTCTCTTTCTATTCATGTTACCTTTGTATGCCAAGGTCTTTAGAACCTACATAATAATTTACAACTAGAGAGCCACCATAGGCCTTAATGATATGGCCAAAATCCAAATCCAAAAGAAATTCTCAACCACCAAAATGGAATGGAACCATGGGCCATGTTTGCAAACAAATTCGATCCAAATGAAACTAGGAGGCGAATGCCTACAAAAGGATATGACCAACTACAACACCATCAAGATGATAGCGGGATCCCGATCAATTTTTATAGTCCAACACGTTGAAGCTCCAAAAACTTGTAACCACCGTCCTTGTGCAAGGAAAAATATGACAAGCCAATGCATCCATGTATACCCATAAATATTTGGAATACTTTAGTTTATTAACACAATCCTTATTCACTTCCACCTCAAGGAATGAGTCCATATATTGCAACTTGTAACCCCTCCTATACATCAAATTTTCCATGAACTTTTGTAATTTATTCTCTTAGAGGTGTACCATCCCACAAATTCCTTTGCTAGGTGAATGTCCTACCCATCATATTCCATGATTGAAATTGTGAGACAAAACATACCAACTAATAGGGAGAGCATGAACTTAACTCCCACAACCACCAACTAACATGAAGCTACATTTCCACCAATTGTCATGTCAGGATTAGACGATGAGACTCATGACCATTGATTTATAAGAGTCCATCTTCATGCATCGTTTCCAAACTTGTTAACATATTTTCTTTAGAATTGTTTTGCCTAAATACATGCATTACTTGAAAATCAACCATAGAACCAAAGCTAATCTAATCCTTTTGAAAATGGCATTAAATTTGAGACCTAATGTAGATGAGTTAAAATGAATATGATAAACTATGACTTTGGAATCCTCCACAATGACTAGAATATGAGTATGAAGAAAAGTATTTAAAGAACTCCCTAAAGGAGGTGTAAGCCTCTCCTTGGTTTTTGGATACCTTTCCAAATTCTAAAAATAAAATAGTTCTAGTTGTCTTTTGAAATGCACTAATAATCTACCTATCCTTTATATACAATTTCATATTTGTATTTATTTCATAATAACATATAAAATATTTTCATTTAAAATAAAGAAAAAATATTTATAAAAAAAATCATATCATAAAAATATAGCTAAGTGATAAGTATTAATCCTAAATAACCATTACAAATCAAAAAATTCCATAAAATATAATTTCTTAAATCTTTATAATATTTTATATTTATGTACTATTTATTATTATGAATTAATAAAAAATAAAATAAAAATTAATATATATTTGATGAGATTCATGTTTTTAATAATTATTTTATATAATTTAACTCAATTATATTTAATGTAAATGTGTGATATATGAATTCATTCATTTTTCAAAAACCAAACTCTTTTGTAGTCTAGATATAGATATAGATATAGACATATTAAGGCATATTAACAATGTGAAAAGATTGAATTTCTATTTACTCTTCTTAATTGTTCACCATTATTCTTATTATTTTTTTCTTTCCCCCTGATCAACATAAGTTTTATCTTTCTAATTTTTCTCTTTTATCACTCTTATTATCATTTCCTTTCCACTTGATCAACCTAAGTTTTATCTCCCTTATTTTTCTCTTTTATCACAAATTTATATCCCTGCAGTGTTTCTAAAAGTAAAAGAGTATCTAATCTTTATAATTTTATATTGAGTACATTTTCATTTTTTTTAATAGCAATATCATGTATGTAATTATATATAAGTTTATAACTACAAAAGTTATTGGGCATAAACCATGTTGGAGGTAAAAGTAAATGCCGTGTTTCAAATAAGCTAGTCATTATATCTTGATAAGTAGATAGTTTTTAAAAGGAAAAGTGAAAATATGCCTAAATTTAAATAACATGTGTTTAATATATTGTGTTTAATGTTTGACTGACAAGTATCTTAAATAAGAAATCCAAGAACAACTTGGTAAAGCAATTGCCAACAACATATTAACTCATTCCACCATGATTATGAAGCTTCCAATAAATGTCATGCTTGAAAACACACTTGAAAAATGACCTATCACATATTTTAACCATTACATCCATTTTAATATAAATAATTAACATTTACACTTATTTAAGTTTCAAATTTTTGAAATTAAACTAACCATTATTACCATTAATAAACTTTTATAAGATGTATTCCAAAACGTTTTATCCATTTCCTCACTTGGTCTATATATATAGATCGTGTTAGAAAAATTGAGAGAGCAAAGAAAGCAATTAAACACGCACTATGTTTTATTCATTTCACAAAAGTTACATATATAGTATATAGATCATTGACTTCGACAAATCTGGATCATGACTATAACTCATACATAGGAAACAAGAACATTTGGACTTCCTCCTCGTGACTCATAGTGACAACTACACATGACATGGAAGCATTACTTTTAACACCCTCCCTTAATGCTTACATGGAAGCATTACTTTCAACACCCTCCCTTAATGCTTACATGGAAGCATTACTTCCAACACCCTCCCTTAATGCTTACATGGAAAACATTGAAAACACATATTACAACAATAATATTAATCTTTGTTTGACTGGTCTTCATCAGCACTTACACCCACTCTGAAATCTCGCAAACACTGCTCTTTCTTCACTACCACATCTTCGAGTTGTCACTTGATCCATTTAAGATATAGACCATCTTTGATGTACTTTGTAGAATTGATGCTTCTCAACCTCCCAGAGCACGATGAGTCAGTCTTGATACTGAACCATCCTATGGACATACCTCCATCTGTTGAACACATGGTCTTTTGTTGTATTCCCCGGTTATCTAGGAAGGTTGTTTGGGTATTGAATGTATTCAAAAGTGAATTATACAAGGTGACCTCTTAAACACATAATCAAATTAACCTATAAGTTGATGTTCCTATCTGCACACGATGCCAACATCTTATAATAGATCATACATAATCAAATTAGTGATATGTTCTTGTGTCACCGTATGCATCAAGAACCACCAATTTGAAAATATGTAAATTTGTTCTATAATTGGTTCTTATTTTATTTTTCACATTACACTTGGAAAATAAAACTGCAACACACACGACATAATAAGATTGCATATAGATTCATAAATCTTAAAAGAGTTTGAGAGACTTAGAAGTGTATTCTTCCTCACTCTCAGGTTCTTCAATTTTTTTTTATTTTTAAATAAAAACATAAATATCACACTACCACTCACAACAACACCATTTTTATTTTATTCTATTATTAATATAACTATGCCACCATCTTCAAAGCATATCTTGAACCTAAAATCGCCCAAAGATTAAAGCTTTTCGATCAGAAATACTTGCTCCGTAAAATTGGTTCTTCTGCTCTCCTTAACCCTGCAATTACACAGGTAGTCCCTATGTTGAGTTATACCCAACATCACGAGCTGCCAGATCCACGAATCCACACAACATAATATTTGCCATCAGATATGTGACCTTCATTAGAGGAATTTCGAGGTCTAAAATGGGCCTTCTAAGAAAAATGTACAACCAATATAAACTTTATAAGAAACAATAGGATTCAATATGATGATGTCAACCATGGGGGGTGATTCATCGCTTTTGGAGTAAAAAGATAAAAATATTAAAAAAATAATAAAATAATACAACTATGTTTTCAACTTATCTCCCTAATGTTTTACTCAAATTTCAAGTGGGAGTACTCGTTGGATACAAAATTTAATTCCTCATCCAAATAGTACCCATGTTGCATACTTTCAATGGACCTTGCTACATGAAAAATGAGAAATACATGAAAACACGTTATTACAATCACGTTTTTCATGTATTTCTCATTTTTTGTGTAGCAGGGTCCATCAAAAGTATGCAACACGAGTATTCCTTGGATGAGGAATCAAATTTTGCATCCAATGAGTGTTCCCATTCGAAATTTGAGTAAACCCATAGGGAGATAAATAGAAAAAAAAAAGTGGAAAAAGTAGTGTTTTCTTTTTTCCCTCTAAAATTTGATGATGTAATATAATCTTATTTTATTATTTCCACTATTATTTTATAATTTCCTTAGGAGGCCTATTTTAGACCTCAAAATTTCCCTAATGTGATCTCGATCTCTGGAATGGTGATTGAACCAATTGACTTATGAAAGCTCCCCGACATATTCATCTATGCAGTAGCTAACATGGTGGAATGACCATTCCTTAGATAACTTAGAGTCAAATGAATCTTCAATAGTCGTAATTCTCTTCCTCGTGGACGCAATGCCCCAAAATTTAATCCAAATCTCTCCTGTGAGCATGTTCAGCGATGGATCCACACAATGCATCAAGCGTGAATATTTCATAATACCCATGACCTGTGGCATCATGGCATCAATGACACATTGCATAATAGTGGCATTTTTTGTTCGAATCCTGGCATAAATGTGATTTCTTCAAAAAAAATGTCTACAACTCTTTCATGACATGTTTGGATTCCTTTCTTTAGCTATCATCAACTTGATGAATCTGGTTGATGGGCACAACACACAGTTAATTGAAGGCAACAACATTTCCAAAGTAATATAATGTACAATAAAATCGGTCTTGAAGTTATTGAAATAACGTGGCAGGATAGACCAAAAACTCAACGTTGATGGTCCTCATCCTCTCTGTGCGCAACTCGATGATGCCTACGAACAGACCCAGATCAAGAAGCATACGCTCGGCTCTCCAAAAAATGTTACACAGACAACAAATAGCAAAGATCCCTCAATTAGATTCTTAATAGATGTGAAATATTTATCGCCCCACTTTTTGCCTCAAAAATACACGATATGGCAGCAACAGATCGAATTCAAATAAGCTTTGTGCCTTTTTTTATAGAAGATACTTAGCTTTGATCTTATTTTTATGCAAGTAGGCAGCTCTCTAACTTACACACATACAAACACACATCTAAAATCACTCACACAGACAACAAAACTATTTACTCTTCTGACATAGTAGTATAGCACATAAGCCTACTCTATGTACAGAGAATTAGCATTGTTCAACATTCCATGATCACAACCCCTCTCTTGAGAGAGTCAGGGTTGAACTTGCTCTAATACCATGTTAGAAAAAATTATAAGAAATTGAGAGAGCAATTGCACCACAACACAAATCACACTCACTTCACATTTTGTTGATCACAGCAGTACACATATATAAGACTCCCACTTCAACATCTAGATCCTAAGAAAGTGGATCTATGACATGGATATTACACAACTCCAGCTCATAACATAGCAATCAATAGCTTCTAGATTAACACTCGGGACTCACAATGACAACTACACATGACATGGAAGCATTACTTACAACTAATGAACTTTTTATGTAGACTTATGAACTATATATATATATATATATATATATATAGAGAGAGAGAGAGAGAGAGAGAGAGAGAGAGAGAGAGAGAGGGGTTTTTTTGAAGTATTAAGAAAGTTGTATTAAATAATTTAATTAAAAATTAAATGGAAAATGATAAATACATAGTTTTTATAGATTTATAACTAATGTAATTATATAAATTAAATGTTCTATACATGTTAGTAGCCATCAAAGAACTTACTTTATAATACATCTCACATTACTTAATTTAACTAAATCATAATTGTATTTTAATTTATTATTATTATTATTATTATTATTATTATTATAAAAAAAAATAATATATGAGTTAAACCTCTGTATTTTTATAAAAACATGTAACAAATCCTGAACCATAGAGATTTATCTCCTCTGTATCATGGAGATTCTTCACTTGTAAATAGACTTTGTTACAACATCGTGGGTCAATATCATGTCTTTCTAATAACAATACCCAAAAAACAATAACACATGTTCATATAACATTTTTTAAAATAAAATTGTAAAAATAACATAACTATTTTTAAAATAAATCTCAATCTTTATTATTAAAAATATTTTAAAATATTTCATAAAAATCAAATCAATGTCATCCACCTCACAATTATTAATAATTAGATTAAAATTATAAAAATTCTACTCCAAAATAAAAACAAACATCATTAATTATTAATTCAATTATAAGAAGAGGAAATGTCTCAATGTTTTAAGGACTAATAATGTCAATGTAGAGATGTTGAAGGAGCGACCGGAGATGGCTGCGCGCGCGATTCAAACTCTCCCGCCCTCGCCTGGTTCTGCCCCCCGGGCCTAACTGGCAGGGCTGCCGACAGCCCCTGCCCTCCCTTCTGCCTGCTCCTGACACGGGCCTCCTGCCGGTGCTGCTCTGGGGCCGTGTGCCTTCATTTCCTCCATCCTGGCTTCGCAGTTCTAAATGGCTGGGAACGCCATCCCCTCCCCTCCGGACCCTGAAAACCATGAAGTCCTTTTCGCCTCTCTGCTTCCTGAGAGAGCTGCATCAAGACTGCGACCCTCTGAATCGATGTTTATCAAGCGTCTTGATGAAATTCCTAAGGTATCGCTCACTCCATCCCTTCCATGAAAATCGGCAATAACACTCGCTGAAAGAGGCCTGGTTGGCCAGTTTACAGGTTTATGGCCATCTCCAAGAACAGTGCAGAAATGGGTGGAGCGCAACTGGAACGCCATGATCCAAGGGAAAATAGCTATCAGATTCTGCGGAAGGGGCTATTACACCTTCATATTCGAATCCAAGGAGGACAGGAACCTCATATTCAGAAATGGACCTTACTTTATGGACTCGAGAGGCCTCTATCTAAACAGATGGACTCCAGACTTCGATCCGGAAATGGACATCCCAAACGCAGTCCCGGTCTGGGTCCGCCTCCCTCATTTGCCGCTCCACTGCTGGGGCGACGAATCAGTCAAGGCAATAGGGAATGCAGTAGGTAAATTCATTGACAGATCTGAGCCAAGGGAGAACATGCATGCATGCGCCAGGATTTGCGTTGAAGTAGACCTCGGGAAAGGCCTGCCGGAAGCTATCAAGATTAAAGTCGATCAATGGACGCACATCCAACAACTTGACTACGAACAACTCCCCTTCAAATGCAAGGTATGTCACGAATATGGACATTTTGCAAATAGATGTAGCAAGCTAAAAATAAATGAATCCACTGAAAATGAAGAACAATCAGAAGGTCAATGGGAACAAGTCAAGAGGAAAAAACCCTCAGTCAACCCAGGAACATCCTCACAGCCCCCTTCAGGAAACCTCCCTCCTCCTCCTCCCCCCCCTCCCCCCTCCACCTCTCCATCCTTCCCATCCTCCTCCAACCCTTTCGAATCTCTGGAAGTCAAAACCTCCCCTCCCCTCCTCCATCCCCCCGACCTACACTCGCTGTAATTCCCTCGCCCTCAGTCCCTCCTCTCTCCCCCCCTCCAACTATTGAGAGAATTCTCACCAGAAACAAAGTGAAAGAAACCAATATCCCATCAGAATCGCCAAGAAAAGTAGGCAGAAAATCAAATAAAGAGCTCAGAGATGAGGCAGCAGTGAAAGACATGGCAACTGGAGCACAACAGCCAATGGATTCCTACTTAGGTCAGCAAAAAGGAAGTGGAGAAAAATCAAAGGAGCGGATCAGGACTCATCCAAAGTCTGGGAAATGATGAATCTGGTCTCTTGGAATTGTAGGGGGATGGGCTCCTCCCCAAAAATAAACGCAGTCCGAGACCTAATAAACCAGGAGCAGCCAGAATTTTTCCTCATCCAGGAGACCAAGTTATCAGATCAAGAATTCCAAAATCAAATAAAAAGATTCAAAAATTATGAAGGTTTCTCTACAGGCTCAGAAGGTGCCTCAGGAGGCATAGGAACACTTTGGAACAAAAATAAATGGATCCCCACCAACTTTCAGTCTTGCAACTGGTGGATCAAAACTGATCTCAAAAACAAAGTCTCACAAGAAGTCTTCAGCATCTACAACATCTACGCACCTAATCACTACCGGGACAAAGCATCCTGCTGGGACTCTTTATCCTCTGAATTACTAACCTCTCCGAATAGGAACATAATCCTGGGAGGAGACTTAAACCTCATAAGAAACACGGATGAAAAGTTTGGAGGAAATTTTCATTCGGATCCCTCAAGAGAAGCGCTGGAAGTCATAATACAGACTCACAACCTCATCGACATCCCTCTCTGCAACGGGAAATACACATGGAGTAACAAAAGAACAGGCAGTCATAACATAAAAGAAAGGCTTGACAGATTTCTAATACAGGAAGGAATAGCAGCAAGTCACGCTCTCATTAAAAGCAAAATAATTCAGGCCTCGGCCTCTGACCACAAACCTGTGGTTTTGTATATGGAAAAAGGGAGAAACCTGGGTCCTCTCCCTTTCAAATACAACAAATCGTGGGACCAGAATGAAAAATTCAGTTCTCTCATTCAAACTCAGTGGGCAAAGGAAGTTGTGGGATCCCCAAGCTATGTCTGGGAAACCAAACTAAAAAATCTGAGAACAGTCATTAAAAAGTGGGCCAAGGAAAATGCTGCAATGGAAAAGAAGAAAAAGGAGGATCTCAAAGAGCAGATGGAACAGTGGAACAAAGCAAAAGAAAACAACCAGCCTACAGTTGAAGACATAAACCATGAGAATGCAATGTACAGAGAATTATACAGGAAAAATAGACTTGAGGAAGAAGATCAAAGGCAGAAATCAAGATGCCTATGGTTAAAGGCTGGAGATAAAAATACATCCTTCTTCCATAATAGCATCAAGCTCAGGCGTGCAAGAAATCAGATTGACAAAATTGTGGTCGATGGGAGAGATATCAATGAGCAAGAAGAAATCAAAGAGGCAGCTTTCTCCCACTTCAACTCCCTTGTAACAGCAGCCCCTGAGCAGTCAGACAGCTCAGATTTTCTCAATGCGGTAGAGAACAAAATCTCTGACCAACAAAACCAAGAGCTGGATAAGGAGATCGCAGAAGAAGAAATCAGACTCGCGACATTTAGCATGCAATAGGATAAAGCCTCGGGGCCAGATGGCTTCACGGTGGCCTTCTTTCGAAATCATTGGAACACCATTAAGAAAGATTTTGTAAGGATGGTCAAGAATGTCTTCAAAAACTTCAAGATGGGAGACAACACTAAATCCTCCCACCTTGCCCTTATCCCTAAGGACCCTAATCCCCACTCCTTTGACCGCTTTAGACCAATTTCCCTTTGCAATGTCTCTTACAAGATTGTAACCAAAATCCTAGCCAACAGACTTAAAGAGCTCCTCCCCCATCTTATCTCTGAGAACCAAGGAGGTTTTGTCCCCCACAGGCAGATCACTGACAATGTCATCCTCATCCAAGAGGCAATCCACAGCAGTATCAACAAAGAGGAAAGAGGCATGATAATTAAACTAGACATGGCAAACGCCTTCGATAGAGTCGACCATCACTTCCTATCAGCTGTCCTAAAAAAATTTCGGATCTCAAACAATTTCATAAATATCATTCTTGGTTGCATCTCTAATCCATGGACTGCCCCACTGATTAATGGCCGCCCGAGTAGATCTTTCAGAAGCACCCGGGGGTTGAGGCAAGGCTGCCCTCTCTCCCCATTCTTGTACATCATCATGGCAGAAACTCTGAGCGCACAACTGGAAAAACTCCGCAAACAAAAACTGATCACTGGAATCAGCATAGAAAGAGGGACTAAAGAGATTAATCACTCTCTCTTTGCGGATGACACCCTCCTCATCGGGGGTGCCTCAAGCATAATGGCCAAAAGATTTAAGAATATCCTGAACGCCTTCCTAGAGGCCTCAGGAGGATTATTGAATAACAAAAAATGCAAGATTTACACTTGGAATGTCCCTGACCAAATCAAGAAAAGAATCTCCAATATCCTGGACATTCCAATTCAAGGGAACTGGAGCTATTTCTCTTATCTTGGCTTGCCTTTAGCCAAAGCAACAATCAAGGCAGAGATCTGGACCAGTCACATTGAAAAAATGAGAGGCTTACTTCTGAGCTGGGGAGTTTCATGGCTCAACCTAGCAGGCAAATCAACCTTAATAAAGGCAATCCTTTCGGCCCTCCCCATCTATCAATATGCGGTCACCTTGGCTCCAGCTAGCATTCACAAGCATATGGAACTGCTCATGAGAAGTTTTCTGTGGCAAGGGGGGAGGCAAGAATCAAAAATATTCAGTCTAGTCAAATGGGAACAGGTCACTCAACCTTATGAAAAGGGAGGCCTAGCCATAAAAATTCCAAGCCTCTCCAACCGCGCCATGGGACTCAAACTGACCTGGAGATTACTCAATGACGAAGGCGCCTGGTGGGTGGATGTGCTATCAAAGAAATACCTCAATGGAGCAAATTCAAATCTTCTCTCAGAAACAATTGCTGAGCGGCCTTGCACCTCGGTCTGGAAGCTCATTAAAAAGGTCCTCCCTCAGTTCAGGGACAACATATCGAAAGCGTCGGGCAATGGCAAGGAGATTAACATATGGAAGGATAAAATCATGGGCACAAAACCGAGAAATCTCAACCAAAATCTCAAGCCCTTGCAGAATTGGATGGAAACCAAAAACTTACATACTTTGTACGATATCTCTACCTGGGAGCACAATTCTTGGCATGGCTGGAAGGATATAAAACCCCCCATAGATATTGAAGATCTGTGGCTCAACCTCAAGGCCTTGCTCTCAGGTGTTGCTCCTACCAATTTAGGGGTTGTTGACAGGTATATATGGGAACCAAGTGGAGGTAAATTCACGGTCAGGGATGGATACAAATTCCTTAAGACTCTCAATCCAACAGAGAATTGGAATCTCTCCACAACGGTATGGAAAACAGAATGCATTCCTAAGGTCAATCATTTCAACTAGACACTCCTCAAAGGGAAAGTGCTCACAGCTGAAAACTTAAGGAAAAGAGGCATTGTAGGGCCTTAAATTTGTTGTTTCTGTAGAATCGAGGAGGACAGTAGTCATCACTTGTTCTTCCAATGCCCTCTTGCTCAAAACTGATGGAAACAGATGACCAGCTCTTTGGAAATCGAAGAAACAAACAACCAGCTCCCATCCCTGCAAAAAAATTGGGCAAGACTCTACCCCTTCTCCAAGAAAGGCAAAGGCATCATTACCCGAGTTTGGAAATGCATCCCAGCCACTCTTTGCTGGCAAATATGGCTTGCCAGAAACAACTGCATCTTCAAAGACAAAAAGCCCAATCCTGCCCGAATTTTGGCCAAAACAATTGCCCTCATCTCTGAAATAGTAAGTGAAAATCTAGCAGCTCCCCCAGAGCAAAGAAGAGGAGGAATGGCTCAGCAAATTCCATATCAAATTCAGCAAAGTATGCCCAGATTATCCCAAAGGTAGCATGAGAAGACTCCAATGGAAGATCAGGGGCAAAAAAGAAGAGGTAAGTCAGTGGATCTGTGATAAAAAACGTCACACTCTGTTCTTCGATGGTGCCTCCAAGAACAACCCAGGGAAAGCAGGAGCTGAGGGGATCATAAAGGATTGCCAAGGGAAAACCTTAGTGAGCTATGAATGGGGATTGGGACAAATGTACAACAATTTGGCAGAAGCATACAGTCTTTATATAGGCACCTCCATTTTGAGCAGGTTAAATTTCAGCAACCCTTTAATAATTGGAGATTCGACCATTGTTATCGCAGCCATGGTGTCGGGGACTCAGTTCAAAAAGAGGCTCTTAACAACGTGAAAACCAGAATCCTAGACAATCTCAAGGAACTGGAGGATACATTATTCAAACATGTTCTGAGAGACAATAATAAGGAAGCAGATCACTTCGCCTCCATGGCAACATTCAGGCAAATCGGTCAAGTCAAGGAAAACGAGCTCATCTATGGCAAAGCAATCCCGTGATCAACCCAGAGGTCAGTCAAATCCTCAGACAAGTCTAATCAACCCCTTGGTAAATTCCGACGCAATCTGTCTCTGCAATCCTCCTCGTGATCCCAGGTCTCACTTAATCATGCTGCAAGTAATCCGTCCCGCCTCGAACCAACCTCCTCCTCCTGCATCGAGCCTCTCCCGAAGGTACTGGTACGTAATCAGGATCCATATCTCTCAAGATTCCCGTGATTTATCCAAGCCACCTCCTGACTTCAGTCATTTCATGATCTTCACAATCTATGACAAAAATCCTTCCCTCGATCTTCATTCAGTGCAAATCCACTCCTTCACATCACTCCCATCGCCCCCCTCCACCTCCGCTCTGATTTATACCCCCCTTAACCCTCCCAACATCGCGCACCTCAGCATTTCGATTGTCTTCTTCACGGTGATCAGAGATCTTTCTTCACACAGTCGGATCCAGAAGCTCTGCAACAGGCGAGGCAGTTCCCTGAGCATCACTGAAGCGCGTTTTCACTCTAAAGGATACAGGTATAACTTTTGTTATCTTCAGGTTTTTTTGTCGCTGACTCTCCTCTCCTCCACGGCTGTCCTCTTCTCTTTTAGCTCCCTAGTCATGGCGGAGACTTCAGAAAACAGAATGCAGAACGAGAACCAGGAAGGCAGAGATCAACCTGAAAATCCACTGGACCGTGTGCTTGGAAACAACACCTGCACGCTCTGCAAACAACACTGCTTCATGATTGCTAGGTTCATCAAACATTTCAATGAACTAAAAGAAGGCTTCCTGGCTGACAGTCGATCTAAGAGAAAGAAACTAGAAAAGCAAAGAGCCGAGATCGAGAGCCTGAAAGAAAAATGTAATCACATGGAAGAGGCCATATCTCACATCAAAAATCTCACTCAGAGTATGCAAGCTGAGGCATCAACAAAAGCAAGCATCAAGAAGGAACCTCAGATTGAAGACTCTGTCAACCAGTTTTGGTAATCAATCAAATGTCCAGTAAATTTTGCTTACTCGCAGGCCTCTTTGTAAGGCAATACATCCGCTTCTTATTTCAATCTTTCCTTTTTAAGTTTAATCTCAAGAAGTCAGGGTCTGCGCACCCATTTTAGACTTCGCTTCTTCTTCCTCCTTCACTCTCTGTAACAACACTTGCTATTAGCAGTTTTTTATAATAGAAAAGTATTCGATCGTATTTAAAAAAAAATTCAATTATAAATATTTATATTTAAATAATTAACTATTATTTATTTTAAAATCATTTTAATATTTCAATACAACAATATTTAAATATATTTATTTTAATTCATAATAAAATTATTTCTTTAAAAAATTACTAACCAATATAATATCATATTTTCCCTATAAATAATTTAAAAAAAAAATTAAAACTCCTTTTATAGTATTGTATAAAAAATATCACATCATTGGAAACATTATCATTTTACCTCAATCCAAACAATGTATATATTGAATGTCTCCAAAATGTTTCCCTTCTTTAATATTGTATAATAATTATGATTAATATCACATCACGATATATGGATAAATTATCAATTCATGAAAAATTATCATTTTTCCTGGAGGCCAATGTACATGTTAAATACGTCTCCAAAATAAATTTTCCAATCTTTATGAAAAATGAAAATTATTTATATTTATATTAATGATTATCGTTTTATAGGTTGAAAATGTGCAACATTTCAATTACATATTTAAAAAATATATATAATTCACACACATTCATAATTTTGATTTCAATTCCTAACATGAATTTTATATAAATTATAAAATCAAATTAAGAAAAGAAATAAAAAATTGTAGATAATTTAGAAAATTAAAATAGGTTGATCGTCAATCTAGTCAGAGTTAATGGAGAATGAAATCAATGGTGTTTTCCGTGGTCTCAAATGTACAAACAATTTCAAGTAATAAAAAGTACTTAAAGTATGTAAATATGTCACTTTATTAGTTTATTTATGTTTGATGTTAATCTTTATTAGTTTATTTATGTTTGATGTTAATGGTAGGTTAATGTAGCTTAATATATAAATATGTTAATTTATTAACTTATTCATGTTTGAAGTTAATGTAGCTTAACACACTTTAAGACTAATCACTCTCTATTTTTATGGAATTAGTTGAAGAAGTAAATTTCCCTGCATGGAATTTTTTTTCATATAAATCTTATTTGAAGAATCATAATTATCATTCTATTTTAACTTCATTTTTGGAATTGGTATTTTGCAAGAGAAAAATTCTATGAATGAGATATAGAGAAAGAGTTAAGAAACCTAATAAGTTAGGTTTTTTTTAAAATAGATATATGTAATGAGAAAATGTATTCACGTATCAAATAAAAAGAAATTCAAATAAAGGAAATTTTATAATGAATTAAATCATTTTTATGAGTGTTTTTATTATATAGTGGTCTTTTTATATAAAAAAATGTCTTTGAAAAATTTGAACTCAGTTTATAGTCTTTGGCACTGTGTTCTGAATATATATGTGTCTCTCATATATATACATTTGTCTCATATAAACATACTTGTGTGACTAGCAAGAGCGGATACCTCTGTGCCTCTCGCATAAATATACATCTGCGGTGATGAGACAAAGCAAATGTTGTAGAATCAGACCTCATATAAACATACTTGTGTGACTAGCAAGAGTGGATACCTCTGTGCCCCTCGCATAAATATACATCTGCGGTGATGAGACAAAGCAAATGTTGTAGAATCAGACCAAGGGTATAAACTTTGCAGTGTTGATCAGTCAAAGTATCAGTGGATTAAAGGACGTTATAGTGAATAAACCTCTGTGGCGGTACACTTCGGTATGATGTCTTTTTCAGTTACTCTCTCTACACTTCGTCTGCGATCTTCGGCATATTTGAACTGTGTCTACAGTCTTCGACATTGCGTTCTGAATATATATGTGGCTCTCACATTTGAACTTTGTCTACGGTCTTTGACATATTTGATCTATCTGCAATCTTCGGCATATTTGAACTATGTCTACGGTCTTTGACACTGTGTTCTAAATATATATGCGGCTCTCACATATATACATTTGTATTGCATAAACATACTTGTGCAGCTAGCAAGGCTAGATACCTTTGTGGCTCTTGCATAAATATACCCCTAAGGTGATGAGACATAGCAAATGTTGCAGAATCAGACCAAGGGTATAAACTTTGCGGTGTTGATCGGTCAAAGTATCAGTGGATTAAAGGACAGTATTGTGAATAAACCTCTATGATGATTCACTTCAGTATATTATTTGCTTCAGTTACTCGCTCTGCCCTTCATCTGTGGTCTTCGACATATTTTAACTCCATCTACAGTCTTCGGCACTGTGTTCTGAATATATATGCGGCCTTCAACATATTTGATCTGTTTGTGGTCTTTGGCATATTTGAACTCCGTCTGCAGTCTTCAACACTATGTTCTAAATATACATGCATCTCCCATATATACATTTGTCTCGCATAAACATACCTATGCGGCTAGCAAGAGTGGATACATTTGTGGCTCTCGCATAAATATACCTTTGAGGTGATGAAACAGAGCAAATGCTGCTGGTGAGGGTATAAACTTTGCGGTGTTGATCGTCAAAGTATCAGTGAATTAAAGGACACTATAGTGAATAAATCTCTGTGGTGATTCACTTCGGTATATTATATACTTTAGTTACTCGCTCTATGGTGATTTATACTAGCCTCTGTGGTGATTCACTTCATCTCTGTGGTGTGAAACTTATTTTGTGACATATAAAAACATGTCCCTACGCATATTTACTTGCTCTATAGTTATTTATGTAAACCTTTGCGGTGATTCCCTTCGGCATATAAATATAAACCTCTTCGGTGATTCTATGGTGCGGTGATTTGATGCAATACCTATGCAATGCGGTCTCGCTGATGTGGATACATTATTATTGGTTATCTAACGCTCAATACAACTCTGGCAAGTGCATACGTTCCTTCTTATCCTCCTTTTGTTAAGTTTTTCTTATTTACACTATGAGTACTTTCCTACACATTTCTAAGACTCTCTCTAGCAAAGGGAGACCAAGTAAAATTACCTTAGAGATTCTTTATGAGTACATTGAATCTTTAGAGAGATGAAGAGAAGAAAGAGAAAACCAATTTAAACTAGAATGAACTACAATGCTCGACAAGAATCAGAAATTGCTAGAAAATAAAATAATCACACTCGAGACTGAACTCCAAGGAATAAAATGTAGGATTCAAGAAATGTAACATAATAAATAATCAATGCTTGAAGAAAATGACACCTTGAAAAGCAAGATTAAAAATATAAAAGAACAACTAAATAAAAACCCAACCCTAAATAACACAAAGAATAAAGTAGATATTAAATCCATAAAAGAGGAAATTAACAAATTGATTGAACTTGACCATGAGCACCATAAAAGAGCCTTACACCTTATAATTGTTGGTAGAAGAACAAAACAATGAAGACACATTAGAAATAGTAAAAGAGAAATTAAAAACAAAATCTCAAATTCAAACAACTTATCTCACAGAAGCAATACGAGTAGGAAAGATACTTGGGCATAAACACAAACTAATTTGAGTTAAGGTAATTTTTAATGACCATAAATTAGATATACTCAGGAAATCCCCAAGCCTAAAAGGAACATGAATCTTTATAAATGGAGATATTATTTCAGAAGACCTAGTTGAACTTAGGAAAGAAGTCCAAAAGCTCAAGGAGGCAAGAAAATAAGGGTAATAAGTTATCATTAGGAATAAGAAAGTTATTATTAGAGATAGAGTCCAAAATACGAGTGATAAATAGGGACTAGCATCACTTTGAATCCTCTACTGGAATTGTCGTGGTTTTCCACGATGTAAATGACCTATTTTAAGTTGGATCCTGGGGGATATTAATCTTATTCTTTTAGTTGAAACTTGGGAACATGATGAATCTAGGGTCCCTCACCTTGACAGATTCATTCTTTGGTCAGCTTGGAATAAGAAATACTCCTGGAGGGGTCTTGGTGGTATAGCCTATTATATAAGGAACATGGTCTCTTCTCACATCCAACTTCATAAAATCAACCCCTTCAGTCAATACATTTGAATCAATATCTTCAATTCTAACACCAATAGGGTTTTTCTTGCAATCTACTATTTCACTCATAACGACTCCACATCCTACCAAAAAGACAACTTGGATAATAATTGTCCTTTCAATACCTTAGAAAAAGACATTCATAATGTACAGAATGAAGGTAATATCCTTTTACTTGGGGACTTCAATGCTAGAACTGTTACTAACTAAACTATTATGTTAAGTAACAGCTCTAACCTTTACCGCTTGTGGCTTGATGAATATGGTAACTTAGCTAATAGATTCAAGAGAAACTTTGAAGACATAAATGAGAACTTATCCGACACCAAGCTCCTCAAGCTTTGTAGTTCTTAGGACTTGATCATTTTCAATTGTATTAACAAGTGGCCTTCCTCCAATCAGATGACATGTTTCCATGGGCTGGGTAGTAGTGTCATGGACTATGCAATTTCTGACACCCATGTCTTCAACCATATTACAAACTTTGAGCTACTTAACG
The DNA here is from genome assembly GCA_031772625.1 of Pinus tabuliformis. NCBI lineage: Eukaryota > Viridiplantae > Streptophyta > Pinopsida > Pinales > Pinaceae > Pinus > Pinus tabuliformis. Next base: position 141,987,414 of record CM062815.1, read on the forward strand.
ATTACGAGCCTGACTCTGACCACAGGCCTTTGTATTTAACCCTCAATATTGTTATACATACCAGCCACATGCAGGAGACCAGTGAAAGCCAAATACACACTCGCTTTGATATAAGTAATATAGACATTTTCTTAAAGGATTTAGAAAGGGATTTAGGCTCCCTAACTTATAATAACAACATTGATCAAATTTATTACAATTTTACTACTACCCTTTTCACTACCATTAACAAATTCTCTATTGAGGTTTCGTATAAGAAAAATAACAAAACTTCCAACCCTTGTTATGACAAAGACTATAAAATTGCCAGGAAAATGATTAAGACACTCCTAACGAAAATGTAAAGCTCTGAAATATAAGTATGCACAAAGCTCTCATCAAAAGGAAGAATAGGTCATATATTAATAAGAGACAAGAGCATCTTCTCCACCTTTCTAAAGTTACACCCATAAAGTTTTGGTGGAATGTGCTTGTCCGTAAAACAAAAGATACTCATTTGGTCCCTTTAGAAAATTGGAACAACTATCTTAAGAAGTTGTATGCCTCTCCGAACACCATGGGCACCATCTTAACACTCGTATTAAGGAATATATTTTTTCTCTCGAAGAGATTGAGTCTGCGATTGATAAGCTCGCTAATGGGAAAGCTAAATATATTGAAGGATACCAAGCCAATATTTTTAAAATGGGAAGATCTATCCTCATTCCCCATCTCCACAAGATTCTCAATTTGGCAGTAAAGCATGGCTTCCCTAAGCCTTGGATGCAAAGCTTTATTGTGCCTATCTTTAAAAATGGGGACAAAATTATTCCCTCTAACTACAAGACCATTACGATTAGCCACGGCCTAGCCAAACTATATGGGCTCATTATGGAAAAGAAGATTAGAATTTGGATTGAAAACCATGGTAAAAGAGCTAAAGGGCAAGCTGGTTTTAGGAGACATCACTCGACTATCGACCATCTTGTAACTCTCAAGATTATTGCCAAGGAATGTCACAATAGTAAAGTCGATCTCTTTTGTTGTTTTGTGTACTTTAGAAAAGCAGTTGACGTTGTTCCTCAGGATAAGCTTTGGGAAAGACTTTAAGAGATAAGGTTCCTCCTAAGTTGAGGATTGTTGTGATTCACCTCTACAAGATTGTTGTTTCCAATCTTAAGACTAACAAAGGGTGGTCTAAAGATATTAAATGAAATATCAGGGTTAAGAAAGGGTGTCCCCTATCCCCTGCCCTTTTTGGAATTTACATCGATAAGCTAGAGGAGTGTTTGGAAACTGCCGGTTGCAATGGAACCGAGCTTGCTAGTATAATTGTTACTCTTCTCCTTTATGATGATGATATTGTTCTTCTTGAAAAAATCCATGATGACTTAGACAAATAGCTTAAGACTCTTCATGACTACTACTCCAAGATGGGTATGATAGTTAATACCAACAAGACTAAAGTCATGATAATTAAATCCAAAAATATCACCCATGGTAATTTTGTCTATGATAACTACTGCTTAGAGCATATTTCTTCTTATAAATATTTGGGTATTGACATCCCTCATCAACTCAATTGGAATTATAACATTGAGAAAATGATTCTTGGAGGTTGGAAAGCTTATTATGAGCTTGAAAACATAAGTTGGTCGATCTTTGTATTTGGAGTAAAATACGGTTCCTCTTTAAGACTCTCATCACTCTTGTTATATTATATGGATGTGAAGTTTAGGGTTACAATATATCCACAGAGTTATGGAGAAATATTGAGATGATTCAAAAGAAATTCATAACATACAACCTCAAGATCAACGGAAATACTCTGTATCATATCCTCCTAATCAAAGTTGGCCTTTCCCCCATTGAAAGCACGACTATGTATAGATATCTGGTGTATAAGAAGAAGCTTTACAACATGGAATCCAAGAGGCTTCCCAAAATTGCTTCTAACTTTAGTCAAAACCCCCACCTTCGCCTCAAGTGTGGATGGCGTAGGATGCCCAGTCTTGGCTCAACCATTGGGGGCTAAAGGAGGCAATCATCGTGGAAAGAAAGAATAGTATCAAAGATACTATTACCTCCAAATTTAAGGATAAGTTATGGGATGATAAGGAGTTGCAGGGTAAAACGAAACTAAGATACTATAATGAAGTAATCAACCCCACCCTTGATAACCAGAATTATCTCTTTATTTTGACCAGCACTAAGAAAAAAATGAACATCACTAAAATATGAACTAATTCTCATGAGCTCCTAAGTGAAACCAGGCGGTGGTCTACTCCCAAGGCTCCCTAGGATGATAGAATCTGTCAAATTTGTGATACTAACAGGGTGAAAGATGAAAAGCAATTCCTTTTAGACTGCCTGACTCTTACTCACATCTGCTCTCAATTCCCTAACATCTGTCACACTTCCAATATTCTTGACTTGCTAAGCTAGCCCAACTATAGTGATTTTGGAGTGTTTCTTTCCCTTACATTTTATCATAGAAATAAGAGTTTGAAGAATTGTAATTAGGTTCTTCTTCTTTTCTTAAGGTCCGACAGACAACATTGGTCTTAGTGGACGTTAATCATCATCATCATCATCATTATAATAATAATTATATATTCAGTTTAAGCATCTCCATCAACATGCCCAATAATATCTCCATGATAACTCACCTTTATACTACGAAATCTTCATTCATAACTTCTCTTTATGTCGTCATGTTTGATTCATGCATGCTTTTCTATTCTTGGTCCATTACATCAAATTTATTGAATTTCTTAATTTAAATGTATTTATAGTCATAATTATGAGTCGTGTCTTCATAGTTTCCTTTAATGAATACTTGTTCTTCAATATTCTTTAATTATGTTCTTTATCTCCATCTTTGGAAATCTTTATCATTAACTTTCTTCAATTTTTCCGCATTTACTTTTTTACCTATAAAATAAAATACATTTAAAAGGTTATTGTCAACTACAATTAATTAAACAACAACAACTTTATCAATTTACAATACACAAAATCTCTTATTAAATTAAGCATAAAACCATTTACAATATATATAATCTATATTTTTTTTTTATACTTCTTTGCTTCACTTTGAAGGTATACCAATCTCTTAAGCATAAAACCATTTACAATATATATAATCTATATTTTTTTCTATACTTCTTTGCTTCACTTTGAAGGTATACCAATCTGTTGAGATTGATGAATAGATAACCATATATTGAAAATTAACACATTAATGTACTAATCTCCAAATTATACATTTTTTAATTTGGTTTGGAATCCACTCCGTTAAATCTATCTACATCTATACCTATTTTCTACCTTGAGGGAGAGCCAGTGGAAGTCAATAATATACTAGAAGTAGTAGCAGTCAGTGTCCCATTTTTTTTAGAAGTTCACATTTATGAGAAAATGACAATTCAAACTTTAAGAAAAAATAAATAGCATTTTTCTATCAATTTCATAAAAGAAAATATTATAAAACCATAAAATAATGGCTACATTTCTTAACGAATAATTCATTCAGGAAAGAAAAATTATCTTTACTGGTATTAGCTCTAACGTAATATAGGGTACCTATTCACAAAATTAACATAATATAGGGTACTGTCCACAAAATCAAACTTATTACATAGCTCATTTTCAAAGAATCCTACCAAAGTGTTCATATATAAGTATTATTTAATAAAAAATATTTATATATATTTTTTAATAATAAAAAACATTAATTTTTTAAAAATTTTATATTTTTTGTGTTGTAGATATTATTGATCAAATTTAGTGTCTTAAATATTAATTTTATAATAATGTATTTTTTTTTTAATTAATTTTGAGTTATGTAGATAAATATTAACAAATTTATAAATTTAGTAACCATTCTAATTATGATTTAATAACAATTTTATTTATTTATTTTATTTTTTATTTTTACAATTAGTATGTGTTATGTATATAAATTGTAATAATGTATTATGTATTTAAATTGTAATAAAATTGAAAACTTGTTATCAATATTAATTACAAATATGTGATTCGATAATTTTGAAAAAAAAAAAAAAACATCAAATCAATTCAATAATATAAATAACATATTTTATTTCTAGATGGATACAATGATATAGACCATGTTTTCTTCGCATTATGTCAAACTCAACTCAGTACTCCAATAGCCAACTCAGTACTCCAATAGCCAACAACAGACCAATTCATTATACCATGATTATGAAGCTTCCACTAAATGCCATTATCAAAAACACACTTGACAAATGCATAATCCACGTATTTCACCCATTACATCCATTTTAATATAAAAATTTAACATCTGCACCTATTTAAATGTCAAAAAGATTGAAACACTTAAAATCAGTATTATTACAATAAATAAAACACTATAAGATGTATTCGAAAACATCTTATCCATTTCCTCACTTGGCCTCTATATAGACTTTATGGATTTTTTATATAGATATGAAAGGTTATTAAATAAGATTAGGGTTCTTTGTGTTTTTAATTAAAGGGTTAAAAGAGTTTTATAAAATAATTTAATTAAAAATTAAATAGAAAATGATAAAATGATTCATACCTAATTCAGGTATATAAACTAAATGTTTGATAAACATTAATTGAAATCAAAGTACTTATTTTGTAATATATCTTATATTGCTTTAAAAAAAATTAAAATAAATAAACATAAAAATTAATTAAATTATAATTGTATTTTAATTTTATTATTATTAATAGTTATTATAAAAATATTATAAAGAACTGAGCTCTGTGGTTCGTGGTTCTCGGTTCTCGGCAGCTAGGGTTTCCCTAGTCAGTGCAACTCTTCAAATTCATATCCGAAGTTTTTTCATAGATTCGAAGTCTGAATTGTGGTTTGTTGGTTGGCTCGTTGGATGTGTGTGGTCACCAGAAACTAGTTTCTGCAGATCAAGATTCCTTGGAAACTAACATTGTTGCTTCAGTGGGATGCATAGTTTGTTCAAGCTCGTTTCTTGATAGGTGAGATATTGCAGACCTAGGGACATCAATTTGAGCTTGTATTGTGGGAGGAATTGCAGCTTTGGAGCAAGACTCCCTTTGTTGGACAATTTGTTGCTATTCACCATGCCATGGAGGAAGTGGTTTCCTTAAGAGCCATGTTGCAGGCACAAAAACCACAAAGGTCTTTTTCTCCCCTAAAAGAAAAATTGGGAAGAAAATAGTTGAGATCCTTGTAGTGGATCTCTCTCCTTCATATACATGCAAGAGAGCTTTAGCTCTCTAATAAGAAAATGTTGGTTAGTAAGTTTAAGGGCTTGTGGCTGAATCCAAAAGCTATTGAAACTAGGATCGCGGAACAATAGGCCCCCAAGATTTATGGTCAATTAACTTTATTTGTAGTAGGTAGAGGCTTCTATGTCTTTTTTCTTCTCAACAAAATGGAAAGAGATTTGATTTTCATATTAGGATCGTATTTCATGGGGTCTAGAGTTATCTTCATCACTCCATGGACTCTAGATTTCAATCTAGATTCTGAGATTATTGTCACGTTGGTGTGGGTTTGACTGCCACACCTCCCTCTTCATCTTTGCGGGGGCGGGGGGGTATGGACTAAAAGACATAGGAAACAAGCTTGGTCATTATCTGGATAAAGCGAACCACAAGGAGGTCAATTTTCTTATGATGGATATGTGTTGAGGTAAGGCTCAATGAAGGTTTATCAGAGGCCCCAAAGATAAATCTAGGAGAATTGAGCCATTTCCAGGAATTGGACTATGAGTGGATTCCTTTCAAGTGCAATGAATGTCATACTCATGGGAAATTTGCCAAAAATTGCCCCCAACAAAAAAAAAAGACAAGCAAACCCAAGCCCCTATCTCTAAAGAGGCTAGTTTCCAACCAGCACAAAAGTAAAGAAGGAATCAACAAAACAAGGTTGCAACCTCAAAAAAAATATGCTAAAGCAGATCTCGTGCCAGAACCTTCCTTCAACAAAAATTATTTTGAGGCTCTTCAAGATCCAGAACAAGATGGAAATACCCCTCTGGATAAAATCAATTGAGTGTGAGGGAAATACAGAAATGTCGGTAGAGAATGCACTGTAAGCTCCTTCACAGGTTGCCTCTCTAAATTCAGAGTAATATTTTTTAGGAAATAACATTGGCATTGACACCCTCCAGACTTGTGGAGATGAAGAGATCTATCCCAACGATTTACCAAAAAGTTATGATAGTTAGAGAAGCTCATGAAAAATCATTCACGAGAGGCAATGCTGAAAAATCCCTCTCCTCAAATACAATGGAACCACCTCTCACAAGAGGCAGGAATTCCAATAAAGAAAAGCGGGAACGTGAAACATACGCTAACTTGACTTAAGGATCCCAACTCCATGTGGACTCTTTGTTTAAAAAGCCTCTCAACTAACTTAATGTGCTATTTTTGCATACTCTTATGCTTGAAATTTGTAAGAATTTACTCTTGTAAACATGTAGAAGGACTCAATTGTAGTATTTGTGGAAATTACTGGGATTTGTCTCCCATGAATTTAGTCAGTACCTCAGTGGAAGATCCGATGGAAGAAAATTATTGAAATGTAATGAACTTCCTGAATATTTGTTGCAACCCAACATGGACTTTACAATCCTTACTCACTTTTATTTGAAAAAAATATTATAAAAAGAATTAATATATGAGTTAAACATATGTACTTTTAAAAAAACATGTAACAAAATTCTTAATTATGGAGATCCATCCCCTCTTTATCATGAAGATTCTAAACTTGTAAATAGGCTTTGTTACAGTATTATGGGTCAATATGATGACTTCCTAATACCAATACCCCAAAAACCATAACTAATATTCATATGACATAGGTTCATATGACATCATTTTAATTAAAACGGTAGAAAGAACATGATTACTACTAATATTCATATAACATAGGTCATATGACATCCTTTTAATTAAAATGGTAGAGAGAGTATGATTACATTAAAAATAAATCTCAACCTTTGATTTGTGGTTATTACTATTTTTTTTTGTGGTAATGTGAGTCCTAAGATGAATGGTATGCCTAATCCATGGCTTGAGTAGTCGTGACCCAGGGGTATCTAAACCGTCAAAATCACCCATGGATAACACCCGTCATGGACAACATCAACCCTTAACATGGCTGGATTTTTCTCACAGAGTTTTGAACTGGTGACATTTACATCATAGAGTGCCCTAACAAAACACCCTTACTAAAAATATTTTAAAATATTCCATAAAAATTAAATTGCTAACATCCACTTGATAACTATTGATAATTAAATTAAAATTATAAAACCCTACTCCAAAATAAAAATACTCATCAAAAATTATAAATTCAGTTATAAATATTTATTTTTAAATATTTAACCATTATTTATTTTAAAATTATTTTAATTAATTTAATAAAATATTATTTCAATTTATTTATCTTAATTCATAATAATATTAATTCCTTCAAAAATTACAAATAAATATAATATTTTTCTTTATAAATTTTATTAAAATAATATACATGTTTATAAGTCATTTTGTATAATATTATATAAAAATTAAGATATAATATCACATCAGGATAAGAATTTAGATTATCCATTCATGAAACACTATCGTTTTGCCCAAAAGATCTACATGTTGAATATGTCTCCAAAATCATTCCAACCTTTAATCTTCATTTAAAATGGGAATTATTATTATGTGTATTAAGAGTGGTTAATAATGTTAGTGAGTTAAATAAGAAAAGTGTGAAATTCGTTTTGCCCAAAAGATCTACATGTTGAATATGTCTCCAAAATCATTCCAACCTTTAATCTTCATTTAAAATGGGAAATTGGGAATTATTATTATGTGTATTAAGAGTGGTTAATAATGTTAGTGAGTTAAATAAGAAAAGTGTGAAATTATTAAATTATTAGCTTAATGTTTTGTAATAATTAATTTTTTTATATAGATAAGTAATATAAATGATTTTTCATATTATAATATATTTATAAGAAAATGTTATTGTATTTTTAATTTGAGTTTAGATTTTAAATTTAAATTTATTAATAAAATAAATAAATAATCTATTTTATTTTAAATTATTATTAAAAATAATGACTTCACCGTAAAAATAAAATAAAAAAAGGCTGACAACAATGCTTGGCAAGTCAAATAAGCCAAAGTTGCACGTAAGCAAGCGTGCAGCTTAAGCTGCTTTTTTTATGAAATGGAAGTGACGAATAAATAAGCAAGCGCGCAGCTTAAGTTGCTTTCTTTATGAAATGGAATGTGGCCAATAAATAAACACTCGTGAGGGAGGTTTGCGGCTTAAATCCTTTATTGTCAAATAAATAGTCGTTTCGTACTAGTGGTATGCTACAACATATGTATATGTATGCAGATGCTTACGAGCTAATGTTGTATGGTTATATGTTTGTTGTTTTAAGAGAAGAAAGAATCTATGTTAATGTGTGTTTTTAAAGTAATAAAGTACTTGATAATATATTTAAAAAGTTAAAAAAAGTCAATATTATTTTGGAATAAAAACAATTACGATATAATTTATATTTATTGTCAGTAAGTATAAAAATTAATAATAAATTATTACACATAAATATATGTACATGTAAATTAAATAAACATAAAATTATTTGACAATATAATCTAGAAAACTACCATCAGTTACCTCTAAATCTAATTAGAGCGAATGGGGAATGAAATCAATGATATCTCTAGTGGTCTCAAATGTGCAAACAACTTTAAACCTAAGTATTCATAGTGTTAATTTATTTACTTATCTATATATGAGGTTGATGTACCTTGACATACCTTAAAATTATCCACCCTCTCTTGATGTAACTATTCGAGTAGTGAATTTATTTACATGGAATCATAATTAGCAATTTAACTTCATTTTTCGAGTGGGTATTTTTCAAAAGGAAAATTCTATGAACTTTCTATGAATGGTAAGATATAATGAAAGAGTTAAAAAATATAATAAGTTTTATTTTTTTTGGGATTTAGATATGTAGTAATAAAATTTATTTATATATCAAATAAAGAATATTATAAGTTTATAGGAAAAAAATATAAAATGGAAATCTTATATTTTTGTATGTTTTTATTATATAGTTGGTTTTTTTATGTGATAATAGGTGATTATAACAACTATATAATAATTATATTCAATTTAGTCATTTTTATCAACATGTTTAATAATATTTCCATAATAACTTAACTTTAGTTATGAAATGAAAAGAAGAGAGAGATGTGCGCACGCACAAGAAATTATCTTTTCTATTATATAGAATCATTCAATTACATCATGTATTTATTGTATTAATGACATCCAACCATTTCTAAGATGAGGGATTGTTGTTGAGAAAATATCTCAACTATCTAATTCATTCAACAAACCAATCTTACCTATTTTCTAAAGTAAGTGCTATTTCCAGGTCTCCCCTTTAACACTTAAATTATTATACAAATTACACACATCAGTTTGATATGGTCTTCATCAACAATTCTGTTCACTCTAAGATCTTGCAGACATTCCCATTTTTTTTCACCAGCACACGAGCTACCACTTGATCTCCATTTGAAACATACCCGCCTCTGACCATCGTTGATGGACTGTGGAGAATTGACATTTCTTGACTACCCCGAATAACAACCCAGATATTGAATATCTCTATGGACAAGTTTCCGTCCTAGTAGTGTCCACTGAAATACACACTTCTAATTATATAGGTAACCTATCTAAGTACAGAGCTTATCCAGCAGTCAATTATGCAACTGGACTTTCTTCACACACACTTACATACACACATTGATAATATCTAACTAATACTGATAGTTGTTTTATAAAAGCATGAGAGACTTTGTATTAAATCCATTATGACTGTCACAATCTAAGAAGTCCTCAAGGTTGGCCTCTGTAAGTCTTCAATGGTAGCTGTGTTGGTTGATTCCTTTAATTTTCCATTTAAGAGATCTCTGACACGAGTTTTACAATTGAATGTCGTGTGTCATGTTTTTGACAATAAAAACATTCTACTAAGTTATTGAATTGAGACTTTTGTGATCCATATCAAATTTTTGAAGAATTCTTCGACGAAAATCACATGGAGAAATTTTTGTCGACGCGTTTCGAACCAACCAGTGTGGTTCATCGTCAGGACAAGTTGAATGAGCAGATCTGGCCTATGCACTTTAAATAGACCGGGCAAAATATCCAATGACTCAGATTACTAGAAAGCCAACAACTAGATTTGGCATGATAACGGCTAATTTGACCATTATATTAATTAATATTATTTATTTTATTTTATAAATTTTAATTATAGAATAAATTAATCATAAAATGAATTAATTAAAAAAAATTAATTATAAATACATTAATAAACTTACATTAATTCAAACTTACATTAATTCAAATTCTACTAAGTTCTTGTTTTTATTGACTCTACCCTTTGAGAATAGTGTCATCTCATCATGTGAGTTGTCCTCTGTGTTACATGATTTCATCCTCTTCTCTTATGCTAAGAGTAATGCAATCATTTCATTTAATGATCAAGAGGAAAATTGACTTAAGGTGAAAATAGCATTATCATAATTTAAATATAAGTTGTTTAACAAGATAGCCTTGACATCTTCTTCTTCTATTTTTTTCCCCAATTTCCTCCAACTGCCTTATGAGTGATTTTAAATCATTTATATGTGTAGACAATAATACCCCATCATGCATTTTGAGTTTGAATAACTACAATTTCAGAGAGAATATCTTAATTGTTCCCATATTTGTGAAGAGGACTTTTCTAAGTTTATAAGGTGAAATTGTGAATCTGACAAAGATAGTCATATAATAGACTTAGCTCTCTCTTCCCTTTTCTGTCATTCAATTAATTGTTTAGGGTCTTGAGGTGTTGGTTCTAATCCTTTTACTAGACTCCATAAGTTTTTATGCATCAAATTCATTTTGACTTTCCCCTTCCAAATATAAAAATTTGACCCATTGAATTTTTCAACTACTATTTGGTCCATTTTTAAAATAAACAACTACTGTAAAATTATTACCTCGTGCACTAGCTCTATTGCGTACAGCTCTTGTGGCGGATCTCGTACACTAGCTCTGGTTGATTTGACCAAAGGTGAAGCCTTTGCAAATGGTCACAAAGTCACTGAGTTCATCTCCTCGCTTGCCAACCGTAATTACATCCACCCAAAATCATTCAAGATTGTTGCATCCCAACTAACTTTATGTATGATGTCTCTGAGTTAAACCGTTGTGACATATGGTTTAAATGTAGTCAACCGTGTTGCTGAAACTCCAGAAATTAGTAAGATGCAGCAACTAAAGATTGTACAGGTGACAACCGTAAGGGAGAGGCGGAATCACGTTGGCCTTCTGCAATTAATGTGAAGATACCTGATAACAGACAGGCGTGAGATATACAATCGTCTGCATGAAAAAGGCTAGGATGCAGTCTTTAAAATGAATTGTTCTACATAGCACACAAAAATATATTAAATTCACTCCTCTCACATTTTCCCGGGCTCTCCCCGTAAGGAGTTAACCCAGAGTTATCATCTCTGATACCAAAAAGAAAAAAAGAGATGTGCGCATGCAATTATCTTTTCTATTATGTGCGCATGCAATTATCTTTTCTATTACGCATAATCATTCAATCATTCAATGTATTTATTGTATTAATTAAATTCAACCATTTTTAAAATAAGGGATTGTTGTTGAGAAAATATCTCAATTGTTCAATTTATTCAACAAACCAATTTTTTACATATTTTCTAAAACTTTACTTCCAAGTAAATTCTCATCCGTAACTTCTCTCTATATCCTCATGTTTAATTCATGCATAAATTTTTATTCTTGATCAATTACATCAAATTTATTTATTAAATTTCATAATCAGAGATATTTATAGTTATAAGCATGAGTTATGTCTTCATAATCTCCCTTAATGAAACTTGTTTTTCATGTTCTTTATTTCCATCTTTTAAAATCTTTATCTTTGGCTTTCTTTAATTTTGCTCGATTTTTATTTTGTATTCACAAAATATAAACATTTTATTTGTTAAAACACATATAAAAGATTATCATCAAATAAAATATATGAACCAACAACAACTTTATCCATTTATATGAAAACATAAAACCCCTCATTAAATTAAGTATAAAACCATTTATTTTTTTTGTAATTGAACTTAACACATATAATCTATTATCTCTTTGATGTTTCCTGATGCCACTTTGAAGGTATACTAATCTATTGGGATGATGAATGTGTAACTAAATATTGAAAATTTACAATTTTTTATATTAAGAAAAATTTTCATACTTTTTATATTAAGAATTTTTTTCTATTTTTAAATAATACATACACTTCTATATAATTTAGTATTCACAACTTTTTCTCATTTATATATTAAAATATTTTTATGATTTCTATATTCTTAAACTTTTTATAAATAGTACTTTCTAAATCATTATCTATTCGGGGTAGCTCAAGTGACGATGGCCATTGAATGAAAATCTCACCGAACCAGAGATCTTGGGTTCAAATCTTATACTACCCTCCTCGTTGTAGGGTGAATAATAGACATATAAAATCGAAAATAAAAAAGTCTTACCAAACTTAACAAAAAAAATACTTTATAAATCATTTAAAAATTCACATCTTATAAATCCTTATTATTTTATATAAAATCATGATATATAGAGTCCATTCTATATTAAATGAACTAACCTGTCAACCTTGGAAAATCCATTCCAATATTATTAAAAAAAAAAACCTTTCAAAATTTCTATATTACCAATAACGACAATACAAATAATACGTTTTATACTTTCTATCTTATTAATCACTTTAATACAAATAATATTTTATAAAGTATATAAAATTTTTATAAATAATAAATTTATAATATATATCAAATGAAGAGTACATACTTTCTATCTTATCAATCACTCTAATACAAATAATAATATTTTATAGACTATTAATATTTATAAACTAGGTAGAAATTTTATAAATAATTAATATTTTATATAAATTTATAATATATATCAGAGTCCATCTTATATCAAATATCAAATGAAATAATGCGTCAATCGTAAAACATAAATTTTATTATGAATAGATTTTCAGGGAGTAGTAGAGTAAGTTTGTGCCTTAAGATTTTGATTAAAACTTTACGAGCAATTGCAAATTGATACCATAATTTCTAGAAAGGTGTGGAAAGTGTTCATTCAAGCACCTTCCTCTGCACTCCGCACAATCATCAGAACAACGCCAATAATCTTCTTATTCATTGAGACATAGACTTGTTTGTATATGCACGTTTTTATTTTTGGAGATTGAGCAAGCTACATATAATACTCAGATGTTGTAAACAAAACTATATATTTATAGATTTGATTAAAAGTTTTCCTATATGTAGTGCCATGTTTTGAACAATATTGCATTTAAAATATTGCATTGATAATATTGTAGCTCCACTTTCAGTGTGCAAAGTTTTCTTTGCACCTCTGCAACTCTGCACAACGACAAATCTTCCACATAAGGTAACATCATAACAAATAAAATAATATATTTCACCCAATGAGAAAAGATAACAACATTTTCAAGTTTTTATGTACATTCTTTTGAACACAGAGTAATTGATTGTTCATTTTTTTTGTAAACGAAGATTTTCTTTTATCGTTAATCATTCGGTATGCACTTACTTGATATGTAATATTACATTTAATCCAGCTGCTTAATATTAATTTCAGATAAGACCTGGAAAATTACTCTATATCTTCAGCGGTTTAGGGAAACTACTGTAACAGTTGCAAAGTTGCATATCTAAGGGTTTATCTTTCATCATCTAAAGTACGAAGGTGTGGCTTATTGAAACAATTGTGGAAATACAAAGTTTTAAAATAACGATAAAACACAACAACATTTTCAAATAATGAAAAAATTCAACTCTGTACAAAGAGGTAGATACTATGCTACTATACAACTATCACCCTTGTTTATATTAATGATTTTCCTTTTCCTATACTTTATTTTATGTGGAAAATGTATAACAATTTAATTACACAAAAAAAACACCTATTTATGATTTTGATTTCCATTCAAAACATCAATTTTACATTAAAAATATAAATTTTAAGAAATAACAAAAAGATATATATATAAAAGGTTGCTCGCCCATCTAGTTAGAGCTAATGGAGAATGAAATCAATGATATCTCTGGTGAAAGTATGCCAATTTATCTGCTTATTTATGTATGAGGTTGATGTACCTTGAAACGCCTTAAAATTATTCACCTTCTGTTTGTGATGGAACTAATGGAAGAGGTGAATTTAACTACATAGAATCTTTTCTTGAATGGAACTTTTTCTTGTATATAAGTGATATATGGAATTGTTTCTGGTATATAAGGTTTATTTGGAGAATCATAATTACCAATCCATTTGAACGTCATTTTTGGAGTTCAAATCTTGTTTTGTTTTTTTTGTTTTTTTTGCAGGGAATTAGATATATGTAGACATAAAATTTATTCATATATCAAATATAGAACGTTATAAGTTATATAAAAGAAACTCACAAAACAGAATTTTTATATTGAATCAATTCATTTTTATGAGTATTTCTATTATACAATTGGTCTCTTTATATAACAATAGGGGTCTATAACAACTATATAATAATTATATATTCAATTTAGACATATTCATTAACATGCTCAATAATATCTTTATGATAACTTAACTTTATCCTTTGAAATCCTCATCCATAACTTCTCTTTGTGTCATCATGTTTGATTCATGCATAAATTTTTACCTCAAATTTATTGAGCTTCGTACTTTAGATGTATTTATAGTTATAATTATGAATTATGTTTTCATATTCTCACTCAATTAATACTGTTCTTCAAACTTTTTGAACTATATTGTTTATCTTTAATTTCCGAAATCGTTATCTTTAACCTTCTTCAATTTTATTCTAATATCTTTTTATTCTTACAAAATGTAAAACTATATTTACTTAAAATACATATAAAAAATTATCATCAACTAAAATATATAGACAAACAACTTTATCAATTTACCAAACATAAAACCCCTTATTAAATATAATAATATTATATATTCTATAATCTATACATGAAACTCATGGAAATATATATAATCCATATATTATCCCATGGAACTCATGGCAATATATAATCCAATATATTATCTTTGATGTTTCCTTGTCTCATTTTGAAGGTATACCCATCTATTGAGAATGATAAATGCATTACTAAATATTGAAAATCTTACACATCAACGTCTGCATGTTAAATTAACAAAGATTTTCAAATAATCCCTTTACTTTTTTATAAGTCAAAATACTTATATTGAGAACCTCTTCCATTTTATAAATTAAAACATTTTCATAACTTTTATATATTAATAACTATAATACCATTAATACTCTATCAATCAATTAAAAAATCGTCATTTTATAAATCCTTAATATTTTATATGACGTTATGATATATACTAAATGAAAGGTCCATTCTCTATTAAATATTAAATGCTTTAACGTGTTAACTCTGCAAATTCAATTAAAAAAAAAAAAAAAAACTTTCCAAACTTTTTATATTATTAATAATTCTACTATAACTAATATTATATTTTATAAATTATTTAGGAATACAAATTATTTGAGAATTATAATTATATCAAAGATGTTTTTATGATGGGTTTGGTTTAGCAGATTTAACTAATAGTAGAGGTTTACTTTCGTTTTCTTTTATCCAACAATTTATTAATATGTGGCAAAACACAACAATTAGAAAGTTTCAAATTAATTATACTTTTTTGGACAAGATTTCACAGAGTGTGATTACGATTGGCGTAACTACGGCTATAATTGAGTATTTCATGTTTTTAAACTCAAAAACATAAGTCAAATTGGGAAAGGCTCCAAAGTGTTTATCACAGGACGTTAGCACGAATCGAGACAATTTAACAAGCCCTTGCATGATACAACAACCTCAGAAATTAAATATTCAAGCGCCTTCAATGGCAACTGCAAGCCTATAACCCATTTTAAAGCCTACAATGTTGTTCAATATTTTTAATAACCAATGAAGATGCACCTATTTTATCCCTTTCTCAGTCATAATTTTCAAAACAAAATACATATTCAACCAACATTATTATTAATAACAAATTAGGATACATGCATTTTCATTGAATATTGTGTTATCACTAAATCATGATCCATCCATTGAAACCACTTGTTATTTAATATCCATTAGTATCATAAATGGATGTTACCCCTAAGGATAAACAAAGTGCAACAATAGTCAAAATACTTAGTTACTCCTAGTTGTGCACAAGAGTGGCTAATCATGGATGAGAATTAGAGGAGGGGAAGGGAGGAAGTGGAATAAGGGGTCTAAGAGGTCATTGCAATGCTGGGTTGGTCATGTTGATTCTTGCTAATTTTGTTTGTAAGGAAAACCTTATAGTAGGAAACCATCTCACAGGGCACATACCTTCTTTTCTTGGATTTTTAAAGAATCTGAAGTTGGTTCTTTTGGGTGAGTATTCCTTGTCCAAAGCAATTTCTCCAAAGATAGGCACGTGCAGTGAGTTGAAAATTTTGGATTTGAATAGAAATTTTCCTGAGCAATCGTTACTGTTAGAGTTGGTTCAGTTGTGGAGTCTACATGTGTTAACCCTTTCTGAGAATTTCATCACTAGTTCCACCCCTAAAGAAATTTCCAATTGCACAGAATTGACAGATTTCAAATTAGATACAAATAACCTCAATGGATCAATACCATCTGAGCTAGGTTGGTTGCAGAATCTCAAGTTGCTTCACTTGTTCAATAATTTGTTGAAGTGTTCCATCCCTAAAGAGCTTGGTTATTGTTAGCAGTTGATAGAATTGAAGTTGAATACAAACCAACTGGAGAATTTGATATCATTTGAGCCGAGTCAATTGCAAAATATGGGATTACTCCCTTTGTTCAAAAATTCTCTCAATAGCTCTATTCCTAAATATCTTAGCAATTGCACACAATTAAAAGAATTGGGGTTGAATACAAATCAATTGTAGGGATTGATACCATATAAGCTTGATTAGTTGCAACATCTAAGCCTACTTCACTCGTTCGAAAATTTGCTCAGCGGCTCCATCCCTAAGGAGCTTCACAACTGTACACAGATTACAGAATTGAAGTTGAATACAAATCAATTACAAGGATCGATAGCATTTGAGTTGGGTCACTTGAAAAATCTACAATTCTTTCATTTGACTGAAAATGTGCTTAATGGCTCTATCCCCAAAGAACTTAGCCACTATAAGAATATGACAAAATTGAGGTTGAATACAATCATCTCGAGGGGACTACACCATCAGAATTGAGTCAATTACAAAATCTCAGGTTGCTTCACTTATTTGAAAATTTTCTCAATGGAACCATTCCTGTGGAGATTTTACAGCTAGAGAATCTAGAAGAAGTACTTATGTATAAGAACAACCTTGTGGAAAACATATCAATAGTTGTTAGCAACTTGAAGCGTCTCAAAAGATTGGATCTCCACCATGACCAACTCTCAGGGGAAATCCCACCTACATTAGGTGCAAATCAAATCAAGTAGATTGAAATTGACTTAACATGGAATCGATTCAGTGGCACAATACCGACAATGGTATGTAATTTAGGCAAGCTAAAGGTTATTTCCATTGGAAACAATTTGCTCCAAGGATCTATTCCCTCCAAAATTGGCCAATGTCCTAGTTTGAAACGATTGATAGTTAATAACAATAATCTCAGTGGTGTTATCCCATATTTTCTTATTTCAAATCCTTTTATGATTTCTTAGGTAAATCTGAGTGGCAATCATCTAGAAGGAAAAATCATCTCGAACCTGGGAAATTTAATAATCTCTGATATATAGACCTATCGATGAATAATTTGATGGGTAGTATACCAAGAGAATTTGGGCAGTTTTCAAATCTAGAAGTCTTGAAGTTATCCTCAAATCACCTCGATGGTTCTCTGCCTCCTTTAGGTAATTGCAAACAACTTCATTTCCTTGATTTGGGTTTTAACCTTTTGAATGGTTCAATACCAGTTGAGCTCTCAAACATTACTAGACTGGAGCATCTTATTTTCTAGGGTAAACAATTGATTGGAAGCATTCCAAAGGTCTTCTTCAAGTTACACCAATTGCGAGAATTGAATCCTGGAGGAAACCAACTGGGAGATCTTATCCTTCCTACACTCGGTAACCTTACAAGTCTATTGATTACATTGAATTTGAGCATAAATAGATTTACTGGGTAGATTCCACCATAGTTAGGCAGTCTTAATAAGCTTAGAAGCCTCGATTTATCTTACAATAACCTAAGTGGACCTCTTCCATCTCCCATGGATGTAGGGAAAATTTTAAGAACCCCCCCTAAATTTATATGTATAATAAATGGGCGAATCTCCATGGTATATAGGAAAAATGGAAGGCGATTTTATCAATAATATAATATGTATATATAATTTTTTGGCGAATCTCTCACCAGGCATGGCGAATATTTTACTCAATTATAAAATCTTGTAAGATCTTGGTATTACCATGGGTCAATACCATGGGTTATCATAAACCTGGAGCTTAAAAATTACTATTAGTAATTTATAAAAATTAATAAAATTAATAGTTGATTTTTATTTTATTTTTTATTTTAACCAAGCTAAAATGTTTAACATACATTAAATTACAACATCCATTTTTACTCTTGATCCACCCCCAAGAGGGATCAAACATTTTTTCACTCTATGCTAGTTTGCATATCACGATATTTGATACCTCTCGGGGGTTAGTAGATCCAAAGTAAAGATGGATCTATGCTGGTTTAATTCCTCCATTTAAATAGGCTACATTCCAGGTGAATACCATGGGTCAATACCATGTGCCATTCTGGTGAATACCATGGTTCAATACCAGGTGCCATTTTGGTGAATACCATGGGTCAATACCATGTGCCATTTTTATTTTTATTAAGACTAATATTAGGGTTAATAATGTTTTTTGCATGGTATTAATAACAGTCTAGTCCATGGTATTTGTCCCATAGTATTTTGCCCATAGGTATAATGAATTTTTTGAGTGTTCGTAAATATAAGGTGACTTATGGAGTAAATATAAAAAAATGTTTTATTTGTTTACCATAACTCTTGTTTATTTATATTTTTATTAATTTACCATACCTCTTTTACAAATATGGTATTTGGCCCATAGGATTCACTTAAATAAAACCTCTTTCTTGAGCCTTCATAAATAGAATGAGGGTTATGGACTAAATATAAAAAGAGGTTTTATTTATTTACCATTTTATTTATATTTTTATTTATTTACCATACCTTTTGAGTAAGTATAAAAAGAAGTTTTATTTATTTACGATACCTCCACTTTACTTATATTTTTATTTGTTTACACCCTTGCATGTATATAAGGTGACTTATGGAGTAAATATAAAAAATGTTTTATTTATTTACCATACTCTCATTTATTTATATTTTTATTAATTTACCATACCTCTTTTATAAATATGGTATTTGGCCCATAGGATTCACTTAAATAAAACCTATTCTTGAAAATGGGCGAATGGATTCACTTAAATAAAATCTATTCTTCAAAATGGGCGAATGGAAGGTTGTAACTCCTAATTTCAAGGGCTAAATTTACCTTTTTTACCCTCTCCCTTAAAATAAGGTGGGCAATTTGAGGTGATTTGTAAAAATGTACTATGATACAAAATATTCGCCCACTAAAAATTTAAAACCCCTTTAATTTAGCCAAAGGGCGAACATTCACCCCTAAAATTTTCTATGCATGGATGGTCTTGTTTCATTGAAAGTACTAAACATGTCCCATAATCACATAGAAGGACCCATGCCAAAGTCATGGTTGAACTTTCTAAACGTGTCCCCTGGCTCATTTTTGGACAATTTAGTACTGTGTTTTCCAGACAACACCCTTCACAAAACGCGTTGAAGAGATTAGAGCATCCAAACCCATTATGTGGCTTGGGAAACGAGTTGTTGGTTTGGAAGAGATCAATCTCCATCTTTACATAAGATTTTCTTTATTAGAAATAAGAGTTTTTAATGTTTAGTGATTTAGTTTTTCAGAATATTGGGAATTCCAAATCTGTTATTCCTTTGGTATACCTTTGCACCTTTAAAGACAATTGTTAATTTTATAAATAGTTAATATTTTATATAAATTACAATTTCATACTTGTTGAGGAATGTGCTCTGAAGGGATTCAACAACGAAAGACAAAAAACCATAGCCGCCGCTGAACGGACCTGCCATAGCCGCTGCAGGTTCTTCCACTGACGGCCGCCTATGGTACCAGTTGCAGGAGGGGAGAGCTCCGCCTCCCCTTCAAAGGACACGCCCTTATCTGACAATACGCAAAAGACTGTGACTCTGCACCCCGCAGACACAGATCCGGAAACTGAAAAAGACCAGCAAAGGATGCAGAAGGAAAAGATGCACTCAGCTCGGAATGAAGAGGACAACGAAAGCAATGATAAGCACACCAATGCAGAATCATCTCAGACAAAAGTGACCTCAGCCACTTGTATACCAAAAGCAGCAGAATCGATCAAGGTTGAACTGCCAAGCCACCGCATCAATGGGGAAATCCAATACATGCAGGATTACGCTCTCATCGGAAAGTTTTTGGGATTCTGGCCCACAGAAAAAGCCTTACAAGGATGGATAGCCTCAAAATGGAAGCCCAAAGGACAAGTGACTTTGCAGCTTGGCCCAAAGGGCTTCTTCACAGCCATCTTCAACTGTCTCGAGGACAAAACAAGGATATTTGAAGGCGGCCCGTACTTCTTTAACTCCTCAGGTTTGTATCTAACAGAATGGAAGCCTCGATTCAACCCTGACAAAGAAGACTTCAGTTGGGCCCCTGTATGGATAAGAATGTATTCCCTTCCTGTGGAATACTGGAAAGAAGAAACGCTGGCAGACATCGGCAACAAGCTGGGGACCTTCATCAAAGTTGCAACCGAAACAAAGACACGCAAATACACCTCTTACGCTAGGATCTGCGTCAAGATGCACCTAACCAAGACCCTTGCAGACACGGTAAGTCTCTTTCACGATGACTTTGAATGGAAACAGCCCTTAGATTATGAGCATATCCCTTTTCGCTATAGAAAATGTCATGAGCACGGCCACCTCTTCCGTGACTGTCCCTTAAATGTGAAGCCCCTGGCTCCTTCTAATGATGCAAACAAGGACCAAGATGGTTTCACCAAAGTCCCCACCTGCCGCCGGCATGCCAAGAAAAATCAAGCTATTCCAGATCAAGCCCTCAAGGCGAACCCCCAGAACCGCTTCTCTGTCCTTGCCTCGCAAGATATTCCAAACAGTCCCAACTCTGACTCCCCAGATCAGCCAATCCGACCCGTGCCCTCCTTCAACCGCTCCATCACCTTAATATCCTCTGACCCAGCCTCTTCCAACTCTGCAGATACACCCTCAATGGAGAAAACCAAATCTGTCTCAGATCTCGGACCCCTAATCCCTTCCAAGGGGAAAACCATGATGAATGAAAATCAACACGCATCAGATATGGATCTTGACGCAGCACTAGCCTTGAGTCTTCATGAAAATGCAGTGGAGGTGGACCACAATACTCCAAGTGTTATGGAGGAAGATCGGGAAGATGTAGATCTAGAAGAGTTTGACATCTCCAAGCTTGACATCTCCAAACTGGAGACAGCATGCAAGCAAAAAGAGTACAACTCAATCCCCCTCTGGCAAATAGATAAACTTGAAGGAGTCCTGACCAGGGTGCAGCACCATAAAAGCCTGGGCATCCAAGGAGGCAGTCACTGGGATGGAAAAAAGATCCTTAAAGATACAAAGAAAAGGGGCAGAAAAACAGACCTTCAGAGAACAATAATAGTAGGGGAACTACTTATGGATTCGGGGCAATTCCCCAAGTTGACCAAGTTCTACAAACCCAAATCTCAATCTACATGAAGCTCATTTCTTGGAATGTAAGAGGACTCAACGGTCCCTCTAAACACAGAATGATCAAAAACCTGATTATGCAAGAAAAACCAGCAATAGTCTTTCTTCAAGAAACAAAAAGCAGCAGCACAATGATAGACAGACTCAGCAACAAAATATGGGCAGGCAGTAGTTCAATATCAGTAGACGCCTCAGGGGCATCCGGCGGTCTTGCCATTTTATGGAACCCGCAGATTGTATTACTTGATAATTTTCATGCCACTCTTCATCTTATTCAAGCTACATTCCACCTCATCGGCACCAACATCCACGGGCACCTAACCAATGTATACTTCCCGCAGTCAATTCAACAAAAATTAGATCTCTTGGATACGATTTCCCTCCTTAATGCAAATAGACACTTCCCCTTATGGATTGGAGGAGGCGATTTCAATATCATAAAATCCATGGAAGAAAAACAAGGGGGTAGAACCCGGCTCGACAGTGATAGCAGCGGCTTCAAGCAATTCTTACAAAACAATAAGCTCATGGACATTCCCACCTCCAATGGCATTTTTACCTGGTCCAACAAGCGCAGAGGTGCTCACCATATTGCCTCAAGGCTAGATCGATTTTTAATCTCAGACAATGCGATCCACCTTGGAGGAGATTTTAGCGCCTCAATCATTCCCCAAGGAGGCTCCGATCACTGGCCAATTTTGCTCCATTGGTCAAGACCAGGCAACTGCTGCAATCGACCCTTTCGATTCGAAGCCTTTTGGCTCACAAACAACAAGTTCAAGGATGTGGTCAATCAAGCCTGGACATCTTACATCACGCCTGCGGGAGCTAAGATGTATCAGTTTCAACAAAAGCTAAAAAATCTGAAACAAGCTCTTAAAATATGGAACCGAACTCATTTTGGCAACATACAGGAGAGCAGACAAAAACTGGAACAGCAAATGAAAGTACTACAACAAAAATTCATTCTGGAAGGACGCACAGAAGAACAAATTCAACAGGATCAGATCCTCTGGAATCAAATTGAAGAGCGTCAAAAACAAGAGGAAATTCTATGGCGGCAAAAATCTCGAATAAGCTGGCTTAAAGATGGAGAGAAAAACACAAAATTCTTCCACAAAACCACCATACAAAGGCGTATGCACAACAAAATTACCTTTGTCAACAATCAATAGGGTGAAAGAATAGAGGTTCATGAAGACATGGAAAAAGAATTTACAGGCTACTTCAAGGACATTCTAAAGGAACCTGACGACAACCGGGATGAGGCAATCCGGGCTATCACGCAGCACATTCCTAAAATTATCAATGAGGACCACAACAATCAACTGCTCCAACCCATATCATTAAAGGAAGTTGAAGAAGCCTTGGCTCAACTCAAAGATGGCAAAGCTCCAGGGCCTGACGGATTCACGTCCAATTTCTTTCATGAATTTTGGGAGCTCATCAAAGTTGAAGTATGGGATCTAGTGGAAGAATCCCGTAGCATGCACTGGGTCCTCCCAGCCCTCAACTCAACCTTCATAGCCTTGGTACCCAAAGAAGTGGCTTCAAACAAACCTGAGAAGTACAGACCAATAGCGCTATGCAATGTGATTTACAAACTCATTTCAAAGGTTATTGCAAACCGACTCAAACCGCTCCTCCCCCTGCTCATCTATCCAGAACAGACGGGGTAAGTTGAAGGTCGGCAGATCATGGATGGAATAATTCTTTCAAATGAAGTCATACACTCTTTAAAGCTTCTCAAAAAACCAGGTATGCTTCTCAAGCTAGACCTTTCCAAAGCCTTCGACAAACTTAGTTGGAATTACATTCATAAAATGCTCTTGGCTTTTGGCTTTAATGCTACCTGGACCAGATGGATCATGAACCTAATCACTTCTCCAAGTTTCTCTGTCTTACTGAACGGATCTCCTTCTCCTCCCTTTCACCCCTCGCGTGGCATTAGGCAAGGGGATCCTCTATCACCTTTCCTCTTCGTTTTAATGGCTGAAGGGTTAAGCAGGCTCCTCAAATCAGCAGTTTCCTCTCAAGCTCTGAAAGGCATCTCTCTCCATGGCCGACCTCCTCAGACTCATCAGCAATTCGTTGATGATACAATGCTCTTCGGGCATCCTTCCGTAAAAGAGGCCTCTGTATTCAAATATCTCCTATCCCTCTTCTCTGAAGCCTCTGGCACGTCCATTAACGCTGTAAAATCTCAACTCTTCTTCTTCAACACTCCCCCCTCCACGCAAAGGAATATTGCTCGAATTTTGGGATTCACAATTTCCCACCTGCCTTCTAAATATCTAGGAGCTCCCCTCTCCGATTCAGCAATCAAGCAGGTGTCCTGGAGGTCGCTTCTGGACAAACTTGAATCAAAGCTCTCATCCTGGACTTTCCGGGCTTTAAATTTGGCAGGCAGGCTCGTCCTCATTAAATCAGTATTACAAGCAATGCCGCTCTATCTTTTCTCCATCTTGGCAGCTCCAAAAGGGGTTCTGAAGGCAATACGCAATCTACAACGCAACTTCCTCTGGGGTTCCACTGGCCTGAATCGGAAATGGGCCCTTGTCAAATGGACAGAGGTTTGTAAAACCAAATCAGAAGGAGGGCTAGGACTTCGGGATCTGCTTCAAAGCAAAAACACAATGGGAGCTAGAATATGGTGGAACTGGGTCTCCAAGCCAAACACCCCATGGGCTCAATTATGGCAAGCAAAATATGCCAGAGGCAGCAGTTGGAGTAACCTCATCAGAATCAATCCTACAACGCAAGGTTCACTCATCTGGAACAATGCAAAAACTCAGAGTAGCTTCAAGAACATAGCTTTTGGGAAATTCATTCAGGCACAGCTGTCAGATTCTGGGAGGACTCATGGCAGCAACTCCCCAAACTTGCAAATTTGGTCCACAAACCTCTTTGGCAGGCTAAAATGAAGCAAGAAAGCATCACACTGGTACACCAGTTCTGGCAGCCATCTCCAAATCATGACTTTCAGACATGGAAACCGGCGCGACTCTGGCAAATAGATTGGCAGGGAGAAACGTACACAGATATTGATCAGGAACTCATAAATAGGAAAATTCACCATTCCAATCAGCAGGATAAGCTCAGATGGGGCTACACAACCAAAGGCACTTTCACCACCAAAGAAGCTCATCACTTGCGCTATTCCAATCTCCGGGCGGCCAAAGATCAAATCTGGGAACAAGTATGGCACACAGGGCTATGGCCCAAGATCTCCACCTTCTTATGGCTATTAAGCAAAAAACACATTCTCACTTGGGACAACTTGATAAAAAGAGGATTTATAGGGCCATCCAGATGCCCAAACTGCAACATTAATTGTGAAACTATCAGTCATCTAATGGAAGAATGCCCATTAGCAAAACAAATCTGGGAGAAAGTTGAAAAATGCAATATGAGAGCAAACCCAAGACAGGTGGATGTCACGGAAAACATAAGGAACTGGGCCAAAAAGCCGTTCAAAAGCCGGATTCTCAACTCTCTGTGGAGCATCATTCCAGGCTTTCTGTACTGGACACTATGGAAAGAGCGCAACCATAGAATCTTCAACAACTCATACAGATCCATAGATGATCTTTGGCTCATCCTCAAACAAAACATACAGGAAACCCTGGCCATAAGAGTTTGGAATGACACGGACATGCCTGAAATCCAGCAAGAACGCAGTATTCTGAAAGAATGGAATCTTGACCTTAAGTCCTTAGTCAAGGTTATCACCAAACCATCCATCAGATCCGCCTCTCCATCCTCCTGGTCCCCACCTGCATTCAACTCATACAAGCTGAACTTCGACGGTGCTGCCAAAGGCAACCCTGGCCCTGCAGGCTTTGGCGGAGTCATTAGACGACATACAGGAGAAGCGATACACTTATATTTTGGCACAATAGGCAAAAATACCAACAACGCGGCAGAGCTGGAAGGACTATGGAAAGGAATCTGTCTAGCTGAACAGCATCACTTCTCCCCACTTGAAGTTGAAGGTGACTCTCTTATACTCATAGAGGCGGCTAAAAGAATACAGGCTGGAGCCAAAGCAGTCAAGATTGCAAAAAGTTGGAGGCTGCTAAGCCGTCTGGAATCCCTGGAGGAAAAGCTCCACACTCCCCACAATATAACCTTCCATCATGTAAGGAGAACAGCGAACCAGGTAGCAGATCGGCTGGCAAATCAAGGCGTGTCACAGTCGACACCTCACTTCTCAGGCTCACTGGATATGGTTGAAGATGCTCAACTCAAAAAGGATTGCATCTCTTTGGTGCAAAAAGACCTCCCTCACCCGGATGCGGGTGTTTATGATGCGTGAGAGGCAGGTGGCTCGTCACATGGGCAGGTGTCAGCCCGGACGAGCCACGACATACCAGTACGCAGGTGTAATAACTCTGCCGGAAGGTGAAGCAATCGGGATGTTAAGTCTGGTTCAGGCGCCATTTTTCGCGGAGGGTGAAGTCATTGGAATGTCAAGTCTGGTCCAGGCGCCATTCAATGCGCAGCAGCAGACGAGGAGAATGGAACTCGTTAAGTTTGAACCCCAAGCCGCTTTCCCGCATTCTTTCAAGCGGACCGAGCAGGTGCTGGCAGAGACAGAACATTCTCTGGCCCAGTGCAAGATTTCTCAGGGGAATTCTGCAACGGGAGGCAATTGTCGGATGCCAAGAGAGAGGCTCAGGATGAGCAGTCGTAGAGGAGGTTCTAGGGGCCGTTCTGCCACTCAGAGGCCTGACATTTCGCCTTCCTCCTCAGTGGAAATCACCTCCGAGCAGAACAGATTTCCGAGCAGGCTTGCCGGACGCAGCAATGTAAGAGGCAGAGGTGAAATTCTGGAATGCGGTCATGTGGAGCACCCGGCTGTTCGATATCGGATCCCCTGCACGCTGGAGAACAATACCCTCATCGTCTCAGTCACCGTGGAGCACTGCAGCAATCTCAGGGGGCAACTGGAAGACCTGACGGTGCCAAGGGTCGACATGCAAGTTCCCAGAGTTGACATGAGGCGACCAACTCAAGCTGATGATGCTGGCCCCAGTGAGCCGGTTCAGAGGTTGCTGCGCTCGGACACGGAGGATTCAAAGAAGCTTAAAGGTCCAGTGACGGACGAGCCTCACACAACTGATGAAGATTAACTCAGAAGCTGCTCTGTATTCGCGGCCAGGAACGCAACTCTCTGTCCAACTCTTTCTGCTCACTTTGTCTGTCTGTTACTGGGTTTATGTCCACCGTGACGGTTTATATGTCCACAGTGTCAGTTTACGTGTCATCCATGTTAGCTTATGCGTCCACCGTGTCATTTTATGTGTCCACCGTGTCGGCTCATATGTCTACTGTGTCAATTTAGATGTTGGTTATGTCGGAAGGAAGAAAAACTGGTCTCTTTTTGCGCCAGTGTTGCTCTGAATGGTCAATCATGGGGAAAATCTCTCTGGAGATGCAGGGCCACGGCCCTGATGTAAATTTTTGCTGTAATTTTGGTTTTTTTGTAATATAAATAGCTTAGTTTTATGGAGAAAAAAAAAATATTTTATATAAATTTATAATATATATTAGTTTTATAGATACACTCTATATCAAATTATGAAAGGCAACCCATCGACTTCAAAATGAAATTTTATTTTATATATTTAAGAACTTTTGATATGTGGCACACAGTACGAATTTAAAAGCTTAAGCGTGATGTGCAAATTGCCTTTAAAATTCTATTGCTGTATTGCAAAGCACTAATAGCACTAAATAGAATCCATGTTTGACTTTGACCATCAATCAGAATCCCATGTCTGAATCTCAATCCAAGAACTAATCTCCACCTTGAGGGCGAGCCACTGAAAGTCAATAAAAAAATAGTAGTTCGTCGCTATTTTAAAAAAGGAGTTCGTCGCTATGCATCCGAAGTCAATTTTCATACCGTTAAGGAACTGCCTCCTGCCTTTGAACAAGTTCGACGCTTTTGATTCAATGGGTGAGGATATAAAATATATTAAACTTGAATTAATACTTTGAACATAATTTTTTTCACAATTTACTAATCTCATAAAAACAAGAATAGTTTGAAATAATGTTTCTTTCACAAAACTATGCTTATTTTGTTTTTTTTTCATTGGAATAAAAATTGCACTGAGCTTGCTAAAATTTCTAACATTTATGTTTTTATTAAGTTATAGATAACAAAATGGATGTTTACATAATCTAAAATTAGTATTATAACATTGAGAATTGTAATTCTATTCATCCAATTTTCTATATCATTAAATCTTTATTCTTGTGTTTTTCATAATGATTTTTTCCTTTCTCGATTTTATATATCTTTATCTCAGTCTTTCATTTCCTTCTTATTTTCTTAAGAAACATTGATATTAGTGTAATGATAAATTGAATAGCCCACATCTTGAAAATGCTTGGTAGTTCTCCTTTAATCTACCTTGAATATTAATTTCAAGATCAATGAGATGTATCATTTATAATATTAGTAATATTTTTTAGAAGTGAGATTCTTAAGAAAAATATGGAGAAGATATACTTTGAGTGGGCTTCATGGTTAAAAATACATATTTCATTTTAAGAGCTAATAAATTCAAACCTAAAGTGGGGTTATGTATATTTCCTAAACTTTAGAAGGAGGTAGAATATGTACACCTTCATTGATTATGAAAGAAAGTGAAATCTAATGATATAATTTTTTCAAAAATCCCTACCAAATTTCACAATTCAATTCAAACCTTTTTTTTTCTACCAGTGGAAAAACTTATCATAACTCAGTTGTCAAACTAGTAGTGAGGACAACCATATTTGGTTGTTATCTGAGAATGCAGGATGACTCGTCACTTTTATTCAAGGAAAACCATGACACCTGGAACAACCCATTGTGGTTTGTAATGGGACAGACATTCACTCATACCATATGCTTTTGGGTCTTGGGTTGTTAACTTGTCTCCTTACGTTGAAGGAAGACAAGCTCTTAGTAAATAAGAAGGAGTTTTATAACACACTGCAAGCCCTAACAATTCAATTCAAACTGACAATTCTAATAAATATCTACCATATTTTTGAAAAATACACTCAAAAATATAATTAAAAATGAGCCAAATTTTTTGACTAGTATATTTGATATAATTGCATAGTGAAATTTAATCTATCTAATCATTAATTTCCTGGGTTTGAACGAGTACAACACTAATTAAATGAATTATGATTTTGATGACTTCACCGTGATTCTGCATGGTAAAGGAAAAAGCAATTTAGAAAGGGATTAGAATGTAAACCGTGAGAGGACTAGTTGACAAACCTAACCTATTTCTAGTTTTCTTGGCTTATAAATCTTGGCAAGTGTCAATAATGGGAGCTCAAACATCCCCATCTCATCTTCTCTTATTTGACCAACCAACAAATCAGGATGTTTGCAGCATCTCATGACGAATTTGTCGCAGCAACAATGGCACAAGTTGAATTGGATCCTTGTCATTTTCATATGTATGGGGACGTGGAGAAGCATACAACATGGAGGCATGGAGCTCCGCCCTCTTACAATCAGGTCAACAAGTTGTTTGAAGAAGGTCGAACTTAGGTTTGTGTTTTACAATCCAAATTTATTGTCTTCTATCATTTAGCTTGTGAGGTTGATGAGATTTTATAGATGCACTGAGCAATTAGATCCATATCTACAAGTATGACCAAAAGTTTCTTTGAAAGAAACTATTGAGAAGTTAGTGAAAACATGGGAGATGGAGTTGTCTCATAAGACAAACATACAAAATTTCAAATCAATTGATCCTTCCATCTTTTCTTTGAGTGCTAATGGTAATATTTCATATATATATATCGAGTCAAGTAATTAACATATAGACCTCACTTGTCTTAGTGTGTGGTTTGAAGAGACAAAGTAATAATAATAGAGGCATGCGCTTTTCCCTGTGAACTGTGAAATTGCAAGAAGGCCTGCGTTATTAGGAAAATAGACCCTCGATATGGAAAGCTACAACGCACTCCTTTAAACATCTTTTCCCAAGGAATTTAAATACTACAAGATGACCATGGAAATATTCGAGTCCTCTCATGATATATTTCGAACTTTGTTTCCCAGAGGTTTTGCTTGGGAAGTGGTTCAAGTGTATACAGGCCCCCCACTTGTAACATTCAAGTTCAGGTACTGGGCCATCAAGGAAGGACCATTCAAAGGTCATAAACCAACATGAGCAACCTTGCAATTCATTGGAATTTCTATTTCTAAGGCAAGCACACTCTGCCCATACAGTGCCTCAAACAGACTCATCCTTAGTGAATCCTAATATCCATTATTGTACCCAATCGCTACCAATGTAAGATACTCTTCCCACTTCTATCATTGATGCATAACATACATTTTCAACATGTCCTCTAAAATCCTATTGACCATCTTTTTTTTCCCATCTGTCTATGGATGATAAGTTGCGCTAAAGGCTAACTCTGTACTTAATATTACAAATAACTCTTTCTAGAACCTGGAAGTGAACTTAGCATCCCTGTCTGACACAATTTTCTTCAAGAACACCATGCAACCTCACTATATCTTTAATGAAGACCTTTGCTACATCACTAGTTGAATACTTAGACTTCACTAGAATGAAGTGCGTTACCTTTGTCAAAATTCCAACCACAACCATGATGGAATCATGATGTCTAGATGTCCTCGGTAAACCTGTGATGAAATCCATAAAAATGACCTCCCATTTCCACTCTCGAATTGGAATTGGCTATAGTAAACCACTTGGATGCTTACAGTTTGCTTTTACCTGTTGACAATCCAAACATCTAGCCACAAAATCTTCCACTTCCTTCTTCAGATTCAACCAAGTAGAACTTCTTCACCATTGTCAATGTCTTACGATATCCCAGATGACCTGAATATGGATTAACATGAAATTCCCTCAATATAAGCTTCTTGAGCTCATTGTTGTCTGGCAGATAGATCTTGTTCCTAAACCTGATCAACCCATCTATCGTGAGATGATAATCCACATCCTTTTCACCTGTACCATGTTGTAACATGTGCCTAAGCTCCTTATACATGTCATCTTGTTGTCCTGCCTGTAACATCTGACCCTATAAATCTGTCCCATATGAACTCATAGTTGCTATATGATTTACCTACACTCTTCTGCTAAAAGAATCTACAACCTCATTTTCCTTTCCCTTAATGTACCTAATCTCGAAGTCAAACTCATTGATAGTGCCCAACCATCTAGCTTGCCTAGAATTCAAATTCAGTCGGTCAAATAGGTATCTCAATCCACTGCGATCACTCATCAAGATGAACTGCTTGCCAAGAAGATAGTGTCTCCATATCTTCAAAGAATGGATGATCGATTCCGACTCATGATCATTTGTCACATAATTCTACTCATGCTCATTCAGTTTCCTTGACTCATAGCAAACTGCATGTCCTTCCTTCATTAGGACTCCACCAAGTTCTCTCTTACAAGCATCTGCACACACCACAAACTCTTTATCCGGATCCACACTCTTTAGAACTAGAGCATTTGTCAACAATTGTTTCAACTGCTCAAAACTTGTTGCACATTCCTCTGTCCATTCAAATTTCTTCCTTTTTGACTGCAATTATGTAATAAGATATTCAATCCACGAGAAGTTCCTAATGAACCTAATGTAGTAACCTTCTAACCCCATAAATGACCTTACCTCATCCACATTCCTAGGAGTTTCCCATTCCATGATAGCCCTTATATCTTCTAGATCTACTACTATACATTCCTTAGAAACAACATGCCCCAAGTAATGTACCATTGTCTGAAAGAAACTACATTTGCTAAGTTTGGCATACAACTGATGCTCTCTTAGCAATCTCAATATTGTTGCTAAGTCTTCTGCATGTTCTTCCTCATTCTTGGAATATATCAAGATGTCATCAATGAATATTATCACAAACTTGTCCAAATAAGGATGCAACACATTATTCATCAAGCACATAAAAATAACTGGAGCATTAGTTAAACCAAAAGGAACTACATCAAACTCATAATGCCCATACCTGGTTCGGAAAGCAGTCTTATAGATTTCCTCTTCTTTGAAGTGTACCCGATGATAACTTGAGCTCAAATCAATCTTCGAGAACACTGCTGCTCCCTTCAATTGATCAAACAAGTCGTCAATCCTCAGCAACTGATAGATATTCTTGACGGTTATTTTGTTCAACTGTCTGTAATTAATGCACAACTGGAGAGTACCATCCTTCTTCTTCATGAATAAAACTGGTGCACCCCAAGGTGATACACTTGGCCTAATGTATGCTTTGTCAAGAGTTTCCTTCAACTACAACTTCAATACCACTAATTATGGAGTTCTCATCCTATAAGGTTCCTTTGATGTTGGTTTTGCCCCTGGTACCAACTTAATAGAAAAGTCCACTTCCTTATGAGGCAGAAAATCTGAAATATCTACAGGAAATACATCCTGAAAATGTTGTAAAATTGGGTACCTATTCAATAGCTTTACGTCCTCAACATCCTTACCTTTATCAATGGAAATATGCAATTCAAATAAAACACACCCTTAACCATTCTCACTGATGTAGCTTTCTTCTTACCCTATAAGATTCTTTGTTCTCCATTGTCATTCAATCACTCAATAGCCTTGACATAACAATACACCTTAGTTCTGTGAAGATACAACTAGTCCATACCCAAAAGCATATTGTATGATCCCAACAAAAGTACATTCAAGTGCACTGATGTAGGAATACCATTCAACTCAAATGCACAAGATCTTACCCAATGATGAACCCTTTTGTTTTTACCTATATCCAACTTCACTAACCAATATTTTGCATATACTTATTTATTCAAAGCACACTTATCCACCAGGTCAAGGTTAACATAACAATAATTAGATCTAGAGTCAATCAAAACAGAAACAACTTGATCACAAAGCTTACCATCCATCTCGATAATAGATGTCTAGTGATCATCCTACCTGTTATCCAATGTTGCATAGATATGAGGAATGATATGTCCAACAACCCCAAATGTTTGCGCTTCCTGTGCACTGTAGATATGAGGCCTACCACCGTCATACAACGATCAATCCTTCTTGAAATTCTCCTTGCCACATATCCAACATTGCAATTGTCTTTTACCCTCACCTTTATTCTGATACCCTTCAAGCTATGACCCATGTCTCTGTCCAACCACATTAAACTTCTTGTGATGAACCACATTCTCTTTCTCAATTGCATCCTTAGGTCTTGTTTGCTTTGGTGGCCACTTGCCCCTAGCTTTTTCTTTCCCTTTCCAACCTTGTTGAGACTTTGTCTTACACTTTGATTGCTCATAACAATGTTTCAACTTTCTGATGGCTTCCTCCAATGATCTAGGCTCATCAAAATCGATCACGTGTTTGAACACCATCGGTAACCCACTCATGAATCTCTGAATCTTTGCCTTCTCCTCCTTCAAATAAAGCACATACCTCAACAACTCCAAGAATCTACTAGTATATTGCTCATCATTCATAGACCCCATCTTCAGCTCATAGAACTCCTTCACCCTATCATCATAGTATATCTCAGATAGATACTTCTTCTTCAAAAGTCTTTCAAACTGCCTCCAAGTCAAGTCCTCTTCCTGAATTCCTCTAACATTCTTCACGTATTCCCACCAAATGTTTTCTTTACCTTTAAGACTGAAGGTAGCTATCCTGGCTTTCATATTCTCTAAATAGTCATGTAATCTGAAGAACTTTTTCATCCGAAGCAACCAAGATTCTGCATCTTGTGACTTCTTCATTTCTCCATCAAATTTAGGTGGCTTTGCTTTCTTGAACTCATCTAAAAAGTATCCCTTGTCACTCCTACTATAAGTATGATCGCAATGATGACCATGATACATGCCTGAACCAAAACTAGAGTAATGCCCATGTCCACTACCTCTCCTATCAGGTGTGTCCAATAATTTTTCATCCCTGGTGGTATCATCAATTTATGATCTGTTTCCATCATGAGATCTTCTACCATATGCTCCATTAGTCTTGTCCTCCTGTCCATGATTGATCCTAAGTGGTCCCTGCCTCTGCAAGTCTGACAAACTCTAAAGGATAACTTGAAACTCTTGTGACTCAATGATTATGTCATTATCTTCTTTACAACTTATTATTTGTGCCTTAAAACTTCTCAAAGTCACTTCTATGTGAGGGGAATACTCATCACTATGTTTCTCATCTGATCCATAGGGAGAATCTCTTGAAATGTAGTCTACCATTTTTCTAGTCATCTTTTAACTTCTTCTTCCTGCAAGTATATCATGTCAGCTAAACCAAAATATAATCATAACCAACATACCTCAATATAGTTCAATGGAGGATATATCGTCTGTAAAATCAATCCATATTAGCACAATACATGTATAATCGCAATCATAACAGTATATAAACAACATCTCAATCATCATCCCAGTTACCATGCATGATGCCACAACTATAACACCAACTAGACATAATGCATGAATATCCACATATAGACACTGACATGCATAATAAATGCATATACAATTGACATGCATTCATGACAACGCATCCCAACAACAACATAAACACTTCTACATGAAAACACAACCGCAACAATGACCATCATCATGCATACACATCAAGCACATATACAATCTACATGCATGCATGACAACCACATTCCACCCATCTATTCCAAGGGCTGAACCATGCTCTGAGACCACTCTGTGGTATTAGATATTTCCCAAAGAGAATGGAAACTAGACACCAGCCAAAGAGAACGGAACCAACTTTGATACCACTCTGTAACACCCCCCTTCCACATTTACCCAAGCTAACCAAACTGTTGAGGTAAACATGTCACAAAGAGTCACTATGATATGATTCAACCTCCTATATCACTTTAAGGAAGTGGAATCGACAAACCAAATCCAAATTGACCTTCCTCAGGAGCTATAAGACCCTTAGAGGCTAACCAACCACTCTAGATGCCCAACCCTAGAGTTAACTTGCTCTTAACTGGATTAGACCCCCTATTGCTCCCATGATAATCCCTTGATGTGACTGTAACCCTCCAATCACTCCCACAACAAGGCGTCCATTAGATTGCAGTCTTTTTCAGGCAGTTTTGTGTCAAGGACCCTGAAATCTGAGCCACCTTTTCAGGGCTAAGACTCAAGCCTCTACCCAAAACTTAATGAAACACTCATAAGAGATAATTAACAAGAAGACAAAGCCTCGAATGAAAAACTTGAACAAGTACCTGACCCTACTCATCCTAACCATGACAAGCATTTCGTCAAACACATCATGAACATGTAATGTGCATGTCATAAATACACCTCTGAACATAGGAATTCGATACTTTTCTAAGAATTTGGTATGATGCCCTCTCACAATAGTTGCATTATCATCTATTAATTCATTCATTCATTAACATTTCATCTACTAAACAAAACATGATGAGTTTCATAACTCAAATCTATCATAAACCATGCTCATAACTAGCATATAACTAGAGAAATATCAATGATAGAACAACCATTAAAGCCACATAACAACAAGTACATTTACACATGATACATAAGAGGAAAAGAACTCTTATTAACACATGATACGTTGCAACCAATTTAGGGACTTCCACGTATCACCTATAGGTATTAACCCTGTATAGAAATTACCTACAAATGAATTCTTAAAAAAATAGAAAATATACAATGACGAGAAACACAAAAAAAATACACAGAGATTTTCCCCTTTATCTCAAAACTGGGACTACCATATTGATTTTTTACTATATTCCTTTCATTGTTACAATACATATATATGCATGTTGAAGCATTCATAAACCACAATCCATTAACCCTGGATTAGAACATAATTGTAGTTCCCTTGACTGGATCTACAAAATACCATGGGAAGAAAACCATCATGCCCAAAACCATGTGCAAAACCCATGCAAAAACCATAGCTAGGTTCGCCCACCTAATATAGGGTGCAAATAAAATTCTCAGGGTGCTAACCCAAACCCTATGCAGGTGGGCTACTACCCCCTTGAAACCCCTCGATAGGGAGGGCTGTGCACGACACAACAAATAAGGGGGTCTTATCGCCCCCTTGAAACCCCCCGATAGGGGGGGCTGCGTCCGACTGAATGAATAGGGGGGCCTATCGCCCCCCCTATAACCCCCTCCCCCCACCCATGTGCCTAATCGTAGAAAGAATATAACACACACCCAACACCACCCGACCATATATTAGGATGAACCAAATCTTTCTTTCAACCAATCACCTTCGTACCATATTCCAAGCATGAATGTGGAACACACAACAAAACCAACCAGGGCTTCTTCAGGCTTTACCGTGTATCCTGCCATTACCGGTCAAGGGATTCCTAGGTTCGAAACCCTCATTTATACATCCAGACTCTACCGTGTATCGCCATATACTGGTTAAGGGATTCCTAGGCCCAAACAATAAACATACACTACCAAGATTTACCGCAAGCCAATTGTTGGGTATAAAACCGGGATGCAAATTAGAGTTTCATTTACTATCAACCTGGGTAAGTAAAACTTTGAGGAACATCCACCGTATGTGGACTTAGAGACAAACTAGACTAAGCTAGGTGAAGAAATGCCAAAGCTCCCTTACAGGAGGTTTTTCATTGGGATCTCCAACATCTATTTAGCCATTTAACAAAATGAAATTTATAAATTAAAACACATTGTGATAAGTGTACGAAATATTAAAGCTCCCTTGCAGGAGTCTGCTCATTAATATTTCTAATCATCTTAATCAACAAAACCTAATTTTGATTGATTGCATGAAATAATAAAGCTCTCTTACAAGAGACTATTCATTTATATCTCAAGCATATAAATCAAAAACTTAAACTAATGAAATTAAACATTAAATAATAAATCAAATTTATTAAAGGAAACATTAATACTTTCTTACGAAAGCTCATTCGTTAATATTTCAAACATATGAACCTAATAATTTAATCTAATGAAATTCACAAACAAACATAAAATAAAAGCCTATCAAAATAAAAGTGTACTTGCTAGGCAATGGGGATCCTTCCAAGGATTCACAAGCACACCAAAAGAGAAGCCAAATGTAGAAGATCAAAGAAGCTCCGTTTTATTCATCATCAATTGCAAATTGCAATTACAACCATTACAACGATTCTCCAAATCTAACTTCTCATTACCAACCTATAAGATACTATGATTACAAATGAAGGACTATGTTCTAAAATTCTAAAAATTAAGATTACAAATGAAGGAGATAATACTCCTATTTATACAAAAGATATGATAACAAACTCATAAATGTAAATCCACTATTCCCTCCTTTGATCCACATATTTCTCAACCAATGGTGACACATAACCCTATCCTCCATGATCTCCTCCATGAGGTCCATGATCTTCTACATGAGGTACACGATCTCCTCAAATTCGAATTTGAACATAGAGTTCCACATAAAGATGCCTTGGAAGCTTCCTTTGTACCTACACATGTCAACAAACTCATTCTAATTGTTAAGCATAAGTATATGGATATTATTTTCTAAAGTTTAACCACAAATTCACTTAAAAATACTAAGAATTAATAATGTTTTGGAAAACACAAGGATAACCCATATAATGATGAAGGTGAAGCTAATGTGATGACATGGTGGTGGAATAGAGGTGAGAAAATGTGTGAATAGAGAGAAAGTGGATGTTGAATTGACTGAAAGTGGATGTATTTTAAGGATAATTCTTAGGCCCAATACCCACCATATACAGTTAAGGGATCACTAGGCCCTAACAAAACATGGGTGCCTTTAGATCTCTCCACCCAAACAGTGAGGAATTTTCCTGTCTCCACCCATAGGATTTACTATGTATCCCGTCATTTACCGGTCAAGGGATTCCTAAGCCTTTGGGAATTTTCTTGAGACCACCCCACTCAGTTCTGAAACCATCAGGCAATCCAGCTCATCCAAGTAAAAGAACACCACCACACCATGGCTATCTAGAAATGGAAAGGCAAGGCTGAAACCATTGTCACACCTGGAAAAACCCATGCCAATGACAACAAGAGAACCAAATACGCACATGCATGTACCATGCATGCCAAAACTAGCAAGGAAATCATACTTTTAATTCTATACTTGCAAGTAATCCCGATGTAGCCACTTGATCCAACTCTTCCTTGCTTGATCTTTGATTCCCTTTTCTTTCTTTTCCTTCCTTTGTTTTCATTTCTCCAATGTTATAATTTTCCAAGATTGCTCTGAGTGTGCAAGAGTATGAGAGAGTTAGGGAATAGAGAGAGAGCTCCAAAATTGAACTGAAAAAAGGTTGTGAACTAATCCTCATAAGCCTTTTTATTAATGAGGCCTCTATTTTCTTCATTTTCCATTCTTTTCCTTCATTTTCCTTCTCACACGCAACCTGTGACCTTTCACATTCCTTTTCTCCTAATTTCCTTTATTTTCATAAACAAAATGTTGATTAATGCCTCTTCCCTTTTCAAATCCTTTTCCATTGCCAATTTCCCCTACCCATTTAAACCAAATGAACACCTGCTAGGATGTTTCACCCAACATTCAGCTTGGAATACGTGTCCCATGACCTTGGTCTTCTTTTGCCTGTATTAAGTTTATTACATGGATTTTTAACGCATGGTTATTACACTTTCTCAACCAACTAGGGCTTACAATAATTTAGCTACATACCCTAAACAAAGAAAAAAAAATATTTTTGAAACCCTAATAGAGCTTATATGAAATAAATAATTATATGTGCCTTTTATCATTCTTACCTTTGCAAGTGACTTCCTTTCAAGGATAAAGTCTACCTTCTTTAGTTCTGCCTTCACAGATGACAAGTCAAGGTGTTCTTTCTTAAGTAGATTGACTCCTTACTTCTTGGATCTCTGATAAGACACTTAATCTTATGCTCAGAACAAGTGTTTTAGTGGCAATTCCCATCATATAGCAAAGACTATTGTTACACCATCTATGCAAGGTAACTTCCAAGGTGACTGTCACATTTATTGATCATTGAGGTTGCATCTATTTATTCTACTACCAAATGAGCCAATAGAACCATTGTAAATTCACTATGTAGGTTGAATGCCACCATTGTTGTAGCTATATCAAAGCCAAATTCTTTATTGTTAGGAAAGGTCAAATGTATTTATGTGCAAGGATACAGATTATCATGTGGAAGCATTGTACTTCGCTTTCTTTCTACACAGGATTCTCAGATCCTTTCTAAGATGATTGTAGCTTCACTACAGGTCTTCCAACTAGGCCTTAAATGCTTTTAGGAAAACTTAGACTAGGTGTGTTATTTTCGCTAGCTATGAGAGCTAACTTTGGTTTACAAAATATATGACTTGATCACCTATGCACAGAATTCAAATCTCTTAGGTGACTCGCACAAAATGTTGTAGGTTCAGGTCTTAAAGACAATTTTGAGACTATAAACTTTGAGCACAGAACTTCGCTCTTTATCACAAGAGACTTAAGGCATATTATTTAGTCTTTAGGTTCTCCAAATGATGCTAATCCACTCCTCTTATTGGCTTAGGTCTGCAACCCAATTTCAGAGGTATGTACTTTTAAATGTGCCCATAAATTTGTTCTTATAATTTGTCTATCCTTCTAGGGAACCCGACTTTTAAATTCTTACAAACATTGATCTTCTAACTGCTTTTTTTTTTTTCCTTTTTACTCCTTTGCCTTAGCTCTTATACCATGTTAGAAAGTCATAAAGGCAGAAATATTTTCTTATCTTTGATAATCAATTGTGATGTTCTTAAATTCTTATTAACTTCTAATCATCAAGAAACTACGAAAAACATAAACATGAAGATGAAGGACACAAGATGTAGGCTCTCAACCAGAACAAAACCCCTCTTCTAGGGAAAACCAAAAAAACTACTTCTCTTCTTTCATGAACCAAATCAAATGAGACAACCAAGACCCTTTGACCAAGACCAAGACACCCCCACTCCACGAGGTAAACCTTCCATGTAGACAAGTCAACTTCTAGCCCATATCTTCACAAGTCAAACACAAGTCAGCATCATCAAGGTAAACTAATTAGGATCTTAGCCCTTTCTACAACACTAAAAACTTGTCATGTACCCTCGGCCATGCAACTTCGCTTCACTGCTTCAAAATCACTTGCACGTGTGACGAGAAGGAACAAAATTATGGTCTCTTTATAATTTACTTGTATTCATTTCCTCTTGAAAATATAAAGCCTTCATCTCTATCTTCTTCACACTTCTAATCTCCCTTAGAAACTACAGATCAAATTGATTGATGGATTCCTCTTCCAATAGGTCGAATGCATGGCTATTTATAGTAGTTCAGATCTCCTTTTGAGGTCGACTTGGTGGTGGAGTATTACATGACTAAATTACATAAAATAATTATCTTTCTTTGACACAATGAGCCCAACAAGGGTTTTTTACATCATGACTTAGACTTTGGCTTAAGACACAAAACCTAGAGCACTCAATGGGTGCTTTTGACCTAGAAATAAAATAAATAAACTGAAACCCATGCTAATAAATATTTTTTCTTTTACAAATAAGTTCATTTTTCTTTCTTTTGACAAATACATTACATCACGACTCAAATATAATTATAAACACCGACACTAGTTACATTTCTCAACAATATGGAGTTGTCTCATAAGACAAACATAGAAGATTTCAAATCAATTGACCCCAGCGTCTTTTGTATAAGACTTAATGGTAATATTTCAGATATACCAAGTCAAGTAACTTACATATAGACCTCACTTGTTTGAGGAGGTAGTATGAAGAGACAATAATAATAGAGGCATATGCCTTTCCCTCTGATCATATTGTGAAATTGTGGGAAAGCCTATGTTATCAAGAAAAGAGATATCTTTACTAAGAAATTTCAATACATAATTGTATCTTGACTAATTTTATAATAACAAAATATTATTAAATACATTTATTTTTTCTAAAATAATATAGAATATGTATATGATTTTATTTTATTTGATTTTAATTTATTTTATAATAAATAAATAAAATAATATACTTTATAATAAACAAAACACAAAATTTATACATAAAAATAATAATAAAATAACTATAATACATAATTTAAAATAATACCTAATATTTAAATGACCAATATAAATATTTCATATATGGAAAAAGCCTTGCCGTAAATTTACATGATAACAAAGTGTGACCGTCAATATTTATCTTCAATTTTTTCTGATGGCTGCCTCATGAACCTCGCATCTTGGACAGTTTAGACACTCTGAAGTGTCGTTCCCACCTCCAACTTTGTAGCATGTTGAATTCGTGAAAAGCACACGCTCTTAACTTATTTTCTCCAAATTTCAAATAACATAATAAAAATATAAGTTAATGGTGTAAAAAATTGAATTTCAAATATGAAACTTTATAGTATGTATAGATTATATGAGATAATGCATATGGATTGTATTTCATTAATATAATTTTATTTTAGTTCTCAATTTATTACATTGATAAGGATTAAATATATTAAAATTTAAAAAAATTTACACTCAGGTTAATTTTCTTTAATTAATAATTTACACTCAGGTTAATTTTCTTTAATTAATAATAAATTAAAAATTAAAATTATATTAATTATAAGTATACATTTTTCAGATCGAAAAAGCATAATTGTATTATATTGAGGCAATATAAAGATGATAGATAGTACATCAAAAGCTTTTTAAAGCTTGAGCATCTCAGAAACTAATAAAGGACAAAACTGGATACCATATGCATCCTGGAAGAAAGCTTTGGAGTTGACACACAATAAACCAAGCACAGGAATTTATTATATAAGTATACATAATGGAATAGTCTTTAAGTGTGATTTTTTAGAGTTTTTGAAAGATTTTTAGAATCTCCCAAAAATAAATTTGTGGCCAAATCTTGATTTGTGTTATTTAAACTGGTTTTTTTACTACATATATGTATTCATCACCCTCAAAAATCCCTAAAACACTTTAATTATGAAAAATTCACGTGTCAAACTTGTGATTTCAATTAATCTCTGCCAAATTTTAGACAAATTAGATTAGGAAATAAACCAGAAAACTTTCTAAAAAATCACTCTCAAAAACTACTCGATCCATAATTACTTACCGATAAAAATATATATATCTTATCATATAATTTCTTTTAATTATATATGCTTATCATATATTTATATTTAACCAGATATACTTATATTCTAATTATATTCATATTAATTATATAAATGTGTGTATTTAATAGTATATTTTTTATTATATTTATATACATTCATATTCATATTTTATAATTAAATAGTTATTTCTATATTTATATTCTGCTCACATTGGTGTATAAAATTAAAAATAATGAATCTCATGGGAGGTGGGTTTATCATATAAGTTTGTGCTTAATAGTATTTATTTATTATATTTATATTTTAATCATAATTATTTATAAAATTAACATGATATATTTTATTATATATTTTTGTTTTTATTTTTATTTTGAATTTTCGTGTTTTTATTGATAATTAAGAAATTTACATGTTTTTATAAATATTATTTAATTTTGGTTTACCATAAGGTAAATTAAATTAGAAACCATGTCTAAAAATCATAGTCATTGTTCAATATTTCATTGTGAATGACCAGAGTAGATAAGCATATAGAAAATTTAAGCATGTTGCCTTAACATAGGGAAAACAAGGAGGTGGTGTTTTGAAATAGACTGAAGAAAAACTAGAAGATTGATAATAGCGAGCTTGTGTTCCTATATACTAAAATATAATGGAAAATAGATAACCAAATGGAGACCTTGATAGAAAACCTAAGCACTAAGAGGACAAGGAGGTATCCAAGTTGATGGGTTGTTCTTCTCTATTGATGTGAGGAGGTGTTGATTTCCAT
The DNA here is from genome assembly GCA_031772625.1 of Pinus tabuliformis. Taxonomy (NCBI): domain Eukaryota; kingdom Viridiplantae; phylum Streptophyta; class Pinopsida; order Pinales; family Pinaceae; genus Pinus; species Pinus tabuliformis. The sequence continues at coordinate 142,030,414 of CM062815.1, forward strand.
TACGCTGAGCCTATTTCCATGCATGCTAAGTGGCCTTCCATGCCAATAGCAACAACTTCAGTTCCTCCAATCTTTTCAAGAGATTGTCCTCAACCTCCTTTCTATCGACAAACACCTTACATAGGAGGAGTTTGATGTACTAGTGAAAATCAATGGTGTGGAGATAGTGGTTCAATCTCTTCCTGGTATTACTATGGTCGAGAATCCATAGTGCTACTCTCTATAAAACCTCTGAATCCAAAACATGTTGATGGTCCTAGTAAATTTCCTCCTATGTGTCATGAATTTCTTCTTGGATGGCAACCATAGTGTACTCCTTTTAGTGGTATGCAAAAGACTTTACCCGAAAGTGAGCATGAGAATCACCCACTCAGCCATGGCCATCGTCTCTTTGTTTGCAGCATGTCCTTTGCCTTGTCATGGTAGTTGGCAAGGGAAGAGAACTTAAGGAGCAAAGAAGATATAGCATTGAGACATTTTGAAATACCAGCTCCAAAGGATGAGAGAGTTCACTCGTGCAAATCCAGGATAAGCAGTGAAGTGTGTGGAGCTCTCATTTTCATTGGACAATCCTAGCACAACCTAATGAAAATGCAATGATGGATAAGCATCACGTAATTTTCCAAACAAAAGTTTTTGATTGAAATTCAGTGTAGGGAGGAGAAATTTTTGGAGGAGGGAGGCACCCTTTTTTTCAATATGAAAAAACTTACATACTTTCATTAGTAAAAAAAAATTAGTTACATTTGAATGGTTTTATCTCATCTCCTTACATCTTCAACCCCATATGTGTCCCTCAATAAATTACTATTGACATTTTTCACTCTAGAATGTTACATCTATATCTTCTATTCATTCATATGATTTGTCTCACTATTACAATTATGGCTTCATATAACAAAACTACCCTTTCCTACTCTAGCAAGGATATCTAATAGAGCTACAAAAAAATGATTTTAGAAATCGACTTGTAACATAAACATTTTCATAAATACAACATAAGGAAAAAGTCTAATACAATCCTTCATATTTTAATAACCCCCAAACGTTGAAAGGAACCGTTTTCAAACGCTGAAAACTTGAACTTGCCCGAAACACAACTACAACCATCTTTTAACAGACCATCTACAACATGATTATGTTCTCTAAAGATATGTGAAAAAATATCCTCTTGAAAGTGTTAATTAGTAGTATGATACGATGCATCCAATTTGAGAGAGATGTTTGCTCGAAAATTGATCTCATCTTTACCCATTCAATAATCACTTTTCAGCCTCCATATACATCAATCTCATCAATGGCAAGCCATTAAACACAAAATACGTCTCCCCAGAGTGCAAGGAGCTCTGATTTATTATTGGAGCCAATGCCACTACACTAGCTAAAATGAAAAATTTCTTAGGATTCAATACTACGAACACCCCACTGCCACATATAGGAAAAGATGAAGCCCATAAAAAAACCCACTGGGTATTTTGTCCATATCTCCTTGATATGGCAAAGTCTTCTTGAAAACGTCTCCTTCTTTAGTCCTATCTCCAAAAGGTAGGTTGATACCTTTAGGCATGTGCCCCTTAGGTTTGGCTCTACTTGGTCGAAAATCTTAGCATTCATGGACCTCCGAATTCCCCATAGGATATAGAATCTTGAAGCTCGATATCCTTTAAAATCCACAAACCATTGAGAAAGGCAATCCTTAATTGATGACTTGTCCCAAATAGCATGTAACTTAAGTTGATATAATACCCCACACCATACTAAAATCGCAAAAGGACAAGAGAGGAAAAGATTATCCACATCTTCATAATCTTCTCTACATAATACGCATCTCCCTGATCCCTGAAAACATCGTTTAAGAATATTTTCCCATGTACAGATCCTGTTATGAACAACCAACCAAAAAAAACATTCTAATTTAAGCGGGATCTCCCACTTCTAGGACTTTTGAAACAATAAAGCTTTAGCAGCCATGCTTCGTCCTTGAGAAATATAAGAATAAATGTCTTTGACTGATATATGGCCTTTAAATACATGACCATCCCATGTCATTTTATCCTCTTTCTCTTACAAGAAAATACCTGCTAAACTTAACTGAAGTATATATTGATACCACTAAATTTGAAATGTGCTCAACATATACATGGTTTAGGAAAAATAGACCATTGTTATGTAAATATCTGAGAATAAGGAAAGTTAGAGAATGATTACCCACCAGTATTTTAATGGATGCCAACGTCATCTCTGCCACCATTCCCATACCAACCTCCCATCACAAATTACCAATAAGCCAATGCTTAGTCTTCATCATACTCCTTCAAATGAAATATGTCAACTTCTTTTCGAGAGCCCCCTCTTTGATCTAGTTAACTAGTTGTTTATTTTTGAGGTATTTAACTTTAATGAATTGTTGCCATATGCCTTTGCCACTTAATGCCCTCCATAGTTTCTTAACAAGGAAAGCCATATTGAAACATTCTGAATGTTTAATATCCCAACCACCTACATCCACCTATCGATAAATCTCATCTAAGCAGACAAATTGAATTTTCTGCGATTGTCTTGGACCTACCCAAAGAAATTTGGCAATGATAAATTTAATTATATTAATGATATCTTTAGGCAACTTGTAAATATGCATCTAATATGAAATCCGAGATACTCGGACCGGAAATAGGAGGGAAAAACTAGGGTTTGAAACAAGGGTGATAAAAGGAAGTTGGTAACTATGGAGGGGCAAGGAGGAGGGAGCTCCACTCCCTCCTACAGTAACGTAGTTTCAAACAGAGGCAAAGGGACGAGTAGGAACAAGCTCCAAAATCCTTCAGAGAATGAGACAAAAACTACTGGAACCCAAAAGACGGAAGGCAACAAACCCCATGATAAGGAAGGGACCCACGAGGAGGTTCGGTAGGATACGAAAGTGGGTGACAGTGGTCAGAGGATGGAGGGTAGAGCTACAACAGGACCCTGCAAACCCAAGTCCAATATTAAACCACGGGTGGTCCTGAATGATCCGGCTCTGCAGGAGCACAGAGATCACATGGCAACCTATGCAGTCATATGCAAGTTTATGGGTATTTGGCCCATGGAGAAAGCACTATACACATGGATAAAAAACACCTGGAAACCAAAAGGAGAACTAAACATACATCTTGGGTCTAAGGGTTTTTTTACAGTGGTATTCACAAACCTGGAGGACAAAGATAGAATTTTCGAAGGAGGACCATACTTCTATGCTGCTGCAGGTCTCTACATGCGACCTTGGACGATGAACTTTGTGCCAGAGCGAGAAATGTTCACATCGGTCCCGGTATGGATTAGATTATATTCCTTACCTTTAGATTACTGGCTTTCAGAATCCTTAAAAGCTATAGGTAATAAATTAGGAAATTTTATAAAGGCAAATATACCTCATTTGCTCGCATATGTGTAGAAATGGACTTATCGGGGGCACGCCCGAATGAAGTCATCCTGGAAGTGTATGATGAGGAATGGGTTCAGGTGGTTGACTATGAACGCATCCCTTTTAGATGCCACAAATGTCATGAACATGGGCACCTCTTTAGAGAATGCCCACTCAACAAAAGAGAGGACAAACTGAAAGGCAGCATTGGAAGAGATTTTGAAGGATACACCAAAGTGGTAGGTAGGGGGAAAGGAGGGGGAAAAAGCACCAAAAGAAACCTAGTGAGAACAAGATACCAAGTCACAATAGTTTTGAGATTTTAGAAGAAGAGGGGGAAGAAAATGGACAGAGTAAGGATCTGGAGGAAACTCCATCAGAAAAAGAAAAAGAGGACAACATGGACATCACACGGCCAGATAATGAACTAAAGGAGAATCCACTAAGCACCACAGGACTTGGAAGGGACCAGGAGATGACCCCAAGTGAAGGAGGAACGGAGGACCAAGACCTACAAGAGATTCTGGATAGGGAGAACCTGGAACTAGAACACTTTCTAGAACAAGGAACCAACAAAGGGATAGACTCTCTACCACAAGAGGAGTTTGATAGAGTGCAACAGCTATTCCTCTGAAGGTCCCAAACAAAGGCTGCAGGAGTCAAAAGGAACCATGACAGCTAGGAGAATAAAGGGGTCAGACAAATGGAGATTACATCTGGATACTCCACCAAAAACCCAGGCAAGAAAAGAGGAAGAAGGAGACAGAATGAACTCCTGTCAGAATGTGGGAAACTCATGATTAATTCAGGTAAGATGAAAGATCTTACCAGCTACTCTTTCACAAACATATCATTATGAAGCTCACATCCTGGAACATTAGGGGGCTGGGTAGCAAGAGAAAACAAAGAAATCTCAGTAACAGAATAAAAGAAGAAAAACCAGACATGGTGTTTATTCAAGAAACAAAATGCTCAGTAGACAAGATCAGAGAACTACACAGCAAATGGCTCTACAATTACGAGTTCCTTGAAGTCAAAGCAATCAACACAGCGGGGGGAATTCTTACCCTATGGAATCCACAGAAATTTGAGATCATAGACGCAGAAGCTACTAGAAATCACCTTTCAATGGTAATACAACCTTTGGGAGACAAAGAGTGCTACTTGATCACAAACGTATATGGTCCTCAAATGCTAGAAGAAAAACTAAAGCTCCTTACCTCTCTGGAGGAGCTAAGAGAGAGACACTCTATTATCCCCTGGATTATGGGAGGGGACTTCAATATGATCAAATCCCTCTCTAAGAAAAAAGGGGGAAGCAGAATGTTAGGACGCGACTCACTGGCATTCCAGAACTTCATAGACAACATGAGATTGGTGAGTATGGAAACAACAAATGGCACCTTCACTTGGAACAACAGGAGAGGGGGAACTGCCCAAGTTTCCTCGATATTAGATAGATTCATAATCTCAGAGGATCTCCTTCTTTCCGGTCACTCTATGACTTCGTGGATCCTTCCTTTTGGAGGCTCGGACCACTGGCCGGTCCAGTTGGAAGCTTCTTTTATTGGAACCCCGAGAAACAGACCTTTCAGGTTCAAAAATGCATGGCTCACTCACCCCAACTTCATTTCTAATATTAGAAATTGGTGGGTGGAAGACATGCCCACCCAGGGCACAAAAATGTTCCTCCTGCATCAGAGACTCAAACATATCAAACAAAGGCTCAAAGAATGGAACATAAATGAGTTTGGCAACATTTTTGAAGCCAAAAGAGAGGTAGAAAGAAAATTACAAGAAGTTAATCAAATTCTCATCAAGGAAGGATTCATAAAGGAAAGGAAAGGACAGGTAGACTTTCTGCAGCAAGAATGGGACTACAGATGCCAGTAGGAAGAAATCTTCTGGAGACAGAAATCTAGAATAAAATGGATAAAGGAAGGGGAGAGAAACACTAGATTCTTTCACAAATCCACCATGAAACATAGGGCTCATAACAGGATCACTAAACTCTTAGATCCGCAAGGGAAAGAGTTAAATACTCACAAGGAAATGGAATCGGTTCTGGTGAAACATTTCCAAAGCATAGCTGAGGAAAACATTGGAGACAGATCTCAATTCATCAAAAGCTTCACAAAGAACATTCCAAAATTGGTGACCAAGGAAGACAACCATAATATCAACAGGCCAGTAATGGAAGAAGAGGTCAATGAAGTCATCAAATAGATTCACGATGGGAAAGCTCCAAACCCAGATGGATTCAATGTAGACTTCTTTGAAAACATGTTGGGAAATTGTCAAATTTGACATTCTATATGTGGTGGAGGACTCGAGATAATCTAGAACAGTTCTTAAAGCGATTAATGAATCTTTCATAGCATTAATCCCTAAACAGGAAAAAGCCATGACACTTGAAATATTTAGACCCATATCTTTATGAAATGTGGTGTATAAAATCATTTCCAAAGTTATTGCTAACAGACTCAAACCTCTACTTCCATCGCTTGTGTCAGAGGAGCAAACCAGATATGTGGAAAGCAGACAAATTCTCAACAAAATCAACCAGCTCACGAAGTGGTGCACTCCCTCAAGACTAAAAAGCAAGCAGGGATGATAATACAACTGGACATAGCAAAAGCTTATGACAAGCTAAGCTAGCCATACATAAAGGAAATTCTTAAAGCTTATGGCTTTGACTACAACTAGATAAAGTGGGTTATGGCCCTAGTTACCACAGCAAGTTGCTCTATCCTTCTCAATAGCTCTCCATCAAGAACCTTCAGGACTTCAAGGGGCCTCAGGTAGGGTGATCCTCTTTCCCCATTCCTCTTCATTCTCATGATGGAAGGATTGGGCAGAATGATAAACTCAACCAAGGAAGAAGGAAGAATTAAGGGGCTAAAACTCACTCAAAATGGGGACACTTTGACTCATCAACAATTTGTGGATGATAATATGCTACAAGGCACACCCACAGTCAAGGAAGCCAAAGCCTTCAAACAAATCCTACATGACTTTGCCATGGCTGCTGGCACAGAGGTAAGCCTCACAAAATCAAAAGTTTTCTTTTTCAATACGGATATTTCCATCCAAAGACATCTCTCCAAAATTCTAGGATTTCAAAGAGAGAATCTTCCATCTAAATATCTGGGAATGCTTCTCACTGACAAACCTCTGAAGAAGGAAGTATGGGAGTCAATTACGAATAAACTAAAGGACAAAGTCAATAACTAGACTAGTAGATCTTTGAATTTAGTAGGAAGATTAATTCTAACAAAGGTTGTTCTTCAAACCATTCCAATTTATATGTTTTCAGCCCTTCCTGCCCCAAAAGGAGTGTTTAGTCAATTTAGTGTGTCCTAAATTGCTACATTAATTATCAATCCGGGAGTCGTAGACTGATGAAGTGTGGCGCACTATATGTGCAAGACAACCTCTTTCTTACTTTTTGTCGTTTTCAATTTTTATTATGTGCACAGTAACTTTAACAACAAAATTACATTCAAAAAGACTAACTCTATGCTTATAGAAACGCGTTATTTATAACAAAAGTTACATCACTGTTTTCCTATGAAACTACGTGAGCAAAGGACACGTAAAAGACAAGGTCCATGGATTTAGCATAATGGTTGCCGAGATTATTAAATCTATCAAATGTGGCTGTTGGATTCACATCGTGGGGCAGTCTACAGTTGTCAGCATGTCCCCAGGGATCTAGGAACGACCACGAATCCTTCACGTGTTTGAAAACAAAGTCCTGTTGATGTAGGATTCCTTTGTTTGACCACCGCTTGACCACCGTTGACCACGGCTTTCCTTGATGAATCCGACTGAACCAATAGGACCTGATCCATGTCCAGGTCATTCCTGACCTACCCACGTGTCTTGTTTTGCCTGATGACACTTGCAACCTGGAGTTTAACAAAAAAAGCTGCGGAAAGTTGAATCAGCTACGGAAAGTGGCTGCATTCCGCAGCTCATGAGAAAAATCTAAGTCAAACAGCAAACACAAAAATATAGTTAGAAAACCACTTAAATGCTCTTTTAGAATCAATATGCAATGATTTCTGATAGCTTATGGAGTACTGGTGAGGGGAAAAAGTTTGGGAAAATGTGTAAGAGAGGTGTAATTTCAAAGCTCAACAAGGAGTTTTACAGCAAATTAGGAATATTCAAAGAAACTTTCTTTAGGGTAAAGGAGAGGAGAAAAAGAAATGGGCCTTGCTAGTGTGGGAGAAGCTTTGCAAACCCAAAACCCATGGTGGTTTAGGTCTCCATGACCCAAACACCCTGAGGAAAGTCTTGGGAGCAAAACTTTGGTGGAGATGGCTAAAGGAAACCAACAACACATGGACCAAGCTATGGAAACAAAAGTATGCAATGGACTGGTAGGAACAGGACCACATTCAGATGTCAGGGCACATTAGGGGTTCTCATATTTGGAACAAGGCTTGGGAAAACAGAGCCTTAGTTCAAAATCATAGTTTCTGGGAGATAAGAAATGGGAATCTTTCCTGGTTCTAGGAGGACAACTAGCGGCGGGAACAAAATCTCAGTAGGGAAGGCATAGATATCATCAGAGATGACACCCTCAATAAAGGTCTAAAAAGGGTATGTAACTTTTGGGATCAGTCAAGAGAGGAAAGGAAATGGAGAATCTGGAGGGTACTAGAATATAGTGCAGAGACCCCTTTGAAAGCCCAGTCTAAATTCCTAGAAGAGATCCTGGAAAAAAGGCAAATTTTAACTTCTAACTCGAATGACCTGCTAAGGTGGGGTAGAAACAATGAGGGCAACTTCAACCTTAAAGAAGCCAAAAGAATAATCATAAGATTTGATCATCCAAATCCTAACAAGACATGGCGAAACCTTTGGAGCAACCCTCACTAGATGAAGATCAAAATGTTCATATGGCTAGTTCAGCATAAAAAGATTTTGACCTGGGAAAATCTTAGGAAAAGAGGTTTTGCAGGTCCTTAAAAATGCCATTTACGTGGCCTATAGGAGGAGACCATGGATCACATTCTTAACCTTTGTGTGTTCACCTCCTCTATATGGAACTGGATAGCCTCCATCTTCAACCAGACAGTCAAGAAGGATGATGATATTACTGCTACTCTAAAGAATTGGAGAAAAGACTTTTCGAACTGTGAGACAGTCAATGTAGCTTGGACACTGATTCCAGGTTTCTTGATATGGGATGTGTGGAAAGAATGCAACAATAGGATCTTTAAGGATAAATCTGGTTCAGCTCAAGGCATCATGGCTCAGATCCTAAAACAGCTCAAAGAAATAGTTAATGTCTTTTTGAAGCATCCTCCAGAGAAACTGTCGAGTTAAAGGGACACTCACATCCTTGAAAAGTTGGGACTTAAGTATCATAGCCCTTCTGACACCCATAAGAAAGCAAGGCATAGATTAGATGGCAAGGCTTTCTAGCAACCCCCTCCCCATGGCTTACTGAAACTCAACATAGGTGGAGCCTCAGAAGGGAACCCAGGGGACGCGGGTTTCGGAGGAGTCATTAGAGATGCAGAGGGCAATATCAAAATCATTTTTCACAGTCATTTGAGGAGGCCTACCAACAATATGGCTGAAATCATGGCCATGGAGCAAGGCCTAGAAATCCTAAGAGACTACAATTTACATAATACTATCATAGAGGCAGACTCAGAATTAACGATTAACTCAGTCAAAAGGATAAGCACCGGCACAACACCAGACAAAGTTTCAAACCACTGGCGACTCTCGCAAGCTTTTCATCGAGTTCAATCTCATCTCAGAACTCTTAGAACTCTGAGCTTTGTTCACGTGCGCAGAGATGCCAACAGAGTGGCTGACAGGCTAGCCAATGAAGGGGTGATTTGTGCAAGAGAAAACAAGTGTTGTTTGTGGGAGTTTGCTCAGAATGGACAACTGAGAAAGGACTGCAGCACTTTGGCGCGTGAAGATAGGGATCTTTATCATCACTCCAAGGGGAAACATCTGGTAGATATCTAAGTGGATGGAAGTCAAGGGTACTTCTAATTGGTAGCCCAAGTTTAGGATCTTGCAGGGGACTAGTGGGCAAGGGAGAAAAAAACATCAAACCAAAAAATGGTTCGAAGCTTCTCTTCAGAATCGGGTGGTTTTGCAGCAATACCAGGGTTATCAGAGGGCCGAGTGTACCCGAAGTGGTTTTACCAAAATGTCTTTGATGCCACAAAAAGAGTTACACGTGGTGCTAGGAAGACTGTGACGGTTTGGCTGGTGGGACGACGACGTTTTTCCTGTAGTGTCCTTGGTTATCAGGCATTGGCTATACCATAAGCAAATTTTCGGATATGCCTCCGATTCCACTGACCGTGTTACACGTGTCTCCAAGCTGTTTAGATTACTGCCCTCATCGGACGGGTAATCCTAGTGCTTTTATTCCGCTCGATATCCCTCTCAGCCATTGGATTTCGCGGATGCAGATCAACGGCTCCATTATGTCGTGCATGTTTCTCACCATCGGGTTGACTCATATTCACTTTTGAGGCCGCCCTTTTGCTTTGTTGGTTTTTAATGTTTTGTGGGCCCTTAGCTGCGTTCTTGGGCATGTTTCTCAGTTCTCAAACTAAGGGTGTATATCAAACAATTGACATCTTGTATACTATGTATCGTCCTTGCTGCTTAATTTGAATAGAAGGTATGTTTCTTTCTTGAGAAAAAAAAAAGTAAATATGCATTTAATATATGAAAATACTTTGTAAAACCGATTTAATCTGAACTAGCCTCCCTCCCAACAATAGCCAATTATGTGACCAAAAAGACATATTTTTCTCAAATTTCCTTACTATCCATTCCCAATTGAACCCAAGATATCTAAAATTTCCTTCCATTGAGATCGACTGCACCACAAAGATACTGGAAATTTCCAACATCATTGCATCCTCATTCTTTGATGAAATCAAGGCAGATTTGCATTTGTTCATATATAAGCCTGGGGCATCCCTAAAGCCGACAAGTAACTGATGAGAGGCTTTCCATTCAGAGATTGTGGCTTCCCTTATAAAGAGAACATCATCTACAAACATTAGATTAGTTAATATTATATATCTAAACAACCTGCAAGTTGTTAAAATTCCCCTAGATTGTGCCCCATTGATGTTTCTGCTTAAACCATCAATAACAAACATAAATAGAAGAGGTGAAAGAGCACACTCCTATCTAAGATCTCTTGTTTCCTTGAAAAAACAAGTAAGAAGCGCATTTATGATGACAACAAAGTTTACTGAAGTTATAAAAGCCATGATCCAACCAACTAACATGACTTTAAATCCAATCTTATGAAGGATCATCCTTAATATCTCCTAATCCACATTGTCGTAAGCTTTTATCAATTCAATCTTCATAAGAAATGCTTCCATTTGGCGAGTTTTAATAGTGTGTATTGATTATTGAGTAATGGCTACCACATCAGGTATCTATATATTGTCTAAAATAACGAAATTGTTACAGAGAAATATTCTTATGCTTTGACAATGTAAATTTAATCCTACTTGCAATGATTTGAAAAATCATTTTATACATTATATTACATAATAGGTGGAAAATCTATAAATGTTGAAAGCCTTTCCATCTTAAAAATGAGGTCAATGAATATGCGCAAGTATGGCCGAAAGATTTTTATGATTTCTATATTCTTAAACCTTTTAGAAATAATACTTTATAGATCATTTAAAAATTCACCATTTTATAAATTATTAATATTTTATATAAAATCATGATATATATCAAACGAAGAGTCAATTCTATATTAAATGGCCTAACATGTCAACCTTGGAAAATCCATTCCATTATTATTAAAAGAAAAAAAATTCAAAATTTCTATATTACCAATAATGACAATGCATATAATACTTTTTATACTTTCTATCTTATTAATCACTCTAATACAAATAATATTTTATAAACTACCTAGATATTTTATATAAATTTATAATATATATGGAATGAAGACTCCATACTTTCTATCTTATCAATCACTCTAATACAAATAATATTTTATAAACTATCTAGAAATTTTATATACGTAATATTTTATAGAAATTTATAATATATATCAAAGTCCATATTAAAGAAGGCGGAAGAGTGGCAGAGATGCGAACCAAGGTTAAGGGTTTCTGAGCAGGCTTTTCTCCATGGACGGGTGCAGAGGAGGGAGCTCCACTCCCTCCTACCGCGAGGCAGTGGCTAACAAGAGCAAGGCATCTCCAGTTTCAGGAAAAGGCAACACGATGGAAGGGGGCAAAAGGGGGGAAAGGAAACAGAAAGCAGCAAGGAGAAGGAGAATGACGGCACAAAGGATAAAGAGGAAAATGACAAAAAACAGGGAACAAAAGACAGGAAACATCAGGGCCCGTGCAAGCCCAAAGCTGAAGTCACTCCCAGAGTAATATTAAATAACCCTGAGCTGCAGGCCCACAGGGAGCACATGCAAACTTATGCAATCATATGCAAATTCATGGGACTATGGCCCACTGAAAAGGCTTTACAAACTTGGATCAGATACCACTGGAAGCCCAAAGGAGGCATTGGTCTTCATCTAGGATCCAAGGGTTTTTTTACAGTGGTGTTCGCGAACATAGAGGACAAAGACAGAGTGTTTGAAGGAGGGCCCTACTTCTATGCAGCAGCAGGGCTCTACATGCAGCCGTGGATGATGAACTTCATGCCGGAGCGGGAAACCTTTACCTCAGTCTCGATATGGGTAAGACTCTACTCGCTACCTTTGGATTATTGGTAAATAGAATCACTTACAGCCATAGGAGATAAATTAGGAAGGTATGTCAAAACTTCTGAAGCCACAAGAAGGGGAAAATATACCTCCTTCGCCAGGATTTGTGTAGAGATGGACCTATCTGGAGCACTTCCGAACGAGGTCATATTAGAGGTATATGATGAGGAATGGGTGCAAATGGTTGACTATGAGCACATTCCTTTTAGATGTTGAAAATGTCATGAACACGGGCATCTTCTTCGAGACTATCCTATCAGTAGGGCTGAGAACAAAAGCAAACCTAGCACAATGAAAGAGACAGATGGCTTTCAGAAAGTTGCTCACAAGGGTAAAAACAACAAAAAAGGTCCAAAACATCACCAAAGTGGAGACCAAAAAGGGAGGCCAAATCAGTTCCATGTTCTTGAAGAGGAGGAGGATGCAGCAGTCGAAAATCAAGTTATGAAGGATGGAGATGACAAGCAGGAAAAGGAAGAAGAACAAGATCAGGAACAAGCAAAGGAAATACATAAAGGGATCATGATGAGTGAATCAGAGATGGATATGGATCAGGAAATGACCTAGAGTGAGATAGAAATGGAAGACAATGAGTTACAAGAGATTCTCGACCGAGAAAACCTAGATCTAGAAGGGTTCTTGAGTAAGGGAACAATAGGTGGAGTAAAATCTCTACCACAAGAAGAATGCAAGCGAATAGAGCAGTTATTCTTATGGAAAACTCAGACAAAAGGCTTGGAAGAAGATAATGCCATGGAAAAACAAAGCAAGCAGGGAATGAAAGTGATAAAACCAACTCCAGTTTTGGCTCCAAAAAACCCGGGGAAAAAAGGGGCAGAAAAAAGCAGAATGAGCTATTAATGGAATGTGGAAAGCTCATGATAGACTCAGGTAAGATGAAAGACCTATCCAGTTACTCCTTTTCCAATTAGTAATTATGAAGTTTACAACTTGGAACATCAGAGGCCTAGGAAGCAAAAGGAAACAGAGAATGCTGAATAATAGAATGAAACAGGCAGCTCCAGATATAATTTTTGTCCAAGAAACGAAATGCTCTGTTCAAAAGATAAGAGAAATTCATAGTAAGTGGCTCAGCAGATATGAGTTTATAGAAGTCAAAGCAGAAAATACAGCAGGGGGTATCCTCATCCTTTGGAATCCCCAAAAAATAGGTATTATTGATGCGGAGGCATCTAGGAATTATTTATCTGTGGTTATACAGCCAGTAGGAGACAGGGACACCTATCTTGTAACAAATGTTTATGGTCCTCAAAAGTTAGATGACAAAATCAAGTTTATTGAATCCTTAGTGGACCTTCGAAACAGATTTGCAAGGCTACCGTGGGTGATAGGAGGAGATTTCAACATGATAAGATCGCTCTTGGAGAAAAAAGGGGGCACAAGAGCACTAAATAAGGATTCCTTAGCTTTCCAATGTTTTTTAGAAAACATGAAACTGGTAAACATTGAAACAAATAATGTTCTTTGCACTTGGAACAACAAAAGAGGAGGGGATTCCTAGGTAGCTTGCAAGCTAGGCCGATTCATGATCTCTGAAGAGCTCATGCTTCTTGAAAAGGAAACAATAGCTAATATTCTTCCTTATGGAGGCTCAGATCACTAGCCGATTCAAATGGAGATCAAGGGCATTGGCACCCCAAGAACCAAACCGTTTAGATTTGAAAATATTTGGCTTTCACATCCAGATTTCATCAACAACATTGGAAACTGGTGGGATGAAAACCTGCAAATTCACGGCTCATCCATGTACATTCTACATAAGAGGTTAAAGCACATCAAGCAGAATCTAAAGGAATGGAACCAGAAGGAATTTGGCAATATTTTCACTAGTCAAAAAATAGTGGAAAACAAAATCCTAGAGCTCAACCAAGCTCTAATCAAGAATGGCTTTGATAAAGACAAAAATGTTCAAGAAGAGAAATATCGCCAAGAATGGGAAATGTTGTGTAAACAAGAAGAAATTTTTTGGAAACAAAAATCCAGGGTTCAATGGCTAAAAGAAGGAGAACGAAATACTAAATTTTTCCACAGATCCACCATTGCAAATAGAGCTCACAACAGAATCTCTTCGATCAAGGATGAGAATGGCCTAATTCTGTAAACCCATGAGGAGATAGATGCAGTGTTAGTAAAGCATTTTCGGGACATTGCCAAGGAAAACTTCTCAGAAAGAGAACCATTCATTAAGAACTTAATTAAACATATTCCTAAACTGGTATCCAGAGAGGATAATTGTAATCTCAACAGACCTGTGACGAAATAGGAGATTAGTGAGGTCCTCAAGGAAATGAAAAATGGCAAGGCACCAGGTCTAGATGGATTCAATGTGGATTTCTTCAAAGCCTGCTGGAATATTGTTAAAAAGGATATCGTCGAGATTTTCGAAGACTCCAGGTGGAACAAGACCATTTTGAAAGCTCTCAATACTTCTTTTATTTCCCTCATTCCAAAACAGGATAATGCTCAAACTCCAGAGAGATACAGGCCCATCGCCTTATGCAATGTTGTCTACAAGATAATATCCAAGGTTGTGGCTAACAGACTTAAACCACTGTTGCCCACACTCATCTCTAGGGAACAAACAGGGTACGTGGAAGGAAGACAAATTCTGGACAACATAATTCAAGCTCATGAGGTGATTCACTCGTTAACTTGCAACAAGAGAGCAGGAATGATCATGCAACTGGACATAGCCAAAGCATATGATAAAGTAAATTGGATGTACATCAAAAAAGTGCTCACAACGTTTGGTTTCGATCATAATTGGGTCAGATGGGTCATGGCCCTTGTGACCACTTCCAGCTTTTCAATTTTAGTGAATGGCTCTCCTTCTGAACTTTTTCTCCCTTCCAGAGGTCTTAGACAGGGAGATCCGCTTTCTCCTTTTCTCTTCATCCTCATGATGGAAGGGCTGGGGCGGTCCATCAAGCATGCAAGAGAAATGGGAAAAATTCAAGGACTCCAACTTTCGGAGAATGGGCAAGTCCTGACTCACCAATAGTTTGTAGATGATACCATGTTACAGGGCATTCCCACAGTTAAAGAAGCACTTGCTTACAAACAAATTTTGAATGACTTTGCGAAGGCCATGGGTATGGAAGTAAACCTTTCCAAATAAGAAGTATTTTTCTTTAACACTCACATTGCCATCCATAGAAATGTCTCCAGAATTTTAGGCTTTCAAAGAGAATCCCTTCCTTCTAAGTATTTGGGATTTCCTCTTACTGCTAAACCCCGACACAAAAGTATATGGGATCCTCTAGTAACAAAAATGAAAGACAAAGTCAGGAAATGGACAAATAGATCTTTAAATTTAGCTGGTAGGTTGGTTCTTACTAAAGCAGTTCTCCAAGCTATTCCAATATTTATGCTATCAGCCCTCCGAGCTCCAATAAGAGTCTTACAGCAATTCCGAAATATTCAACGAGATTTTCTTTGGGGCAAAGAGGAAACAAGGAAAAAATGGGTTCTAGTCTCCTGGGAAAAAATCTGCAAACCCAAGAACCAAGGTGGCCTGGGTTTGGACAATCCTGAGATTCTCACCAAGGCTCTTGGAGCCAAGCTTTGGTGGAGGTGGGTTAAGGATCCTAAAGCTCAATGGGCAAGCATCTGGAAGGAAAAATATGCCAATTCCTGGCCAAATTCTGAAATCATTCATATGACTGGAATAGTGAAAGGCTCACCCATATGGAACAAGGCCTGGGAGAATAGAGAAGTAGTTCAAAATCATAGTTTCTGGGAAATCAGAGAGGGCGATCTGGCACTTTTCTGGGAGGACAAATGGCAACAAGAACCTAATCTTCTGAAGGAAGAATTTTTAGGCCTCAAGCATGAGACTGACAACCAAGGTTTAGTAAAGGTGAAAGACTTTTGGGAGAATCCACAGAATGTTGGAAAATGGAGAATCTGGAAAAAAATAGAGGATAGAGGGGACAGGACCCTCAACAGTAAAGCAGAGTCCCTCAAGAAACTGCTGGATCAGAGAACCATTTTAGTCACGGAAGGGCAGGACCAACTGAGATGGGGTAACAACAAAGAGGGCAACTTTAATATCAAGGAAGCTAAAGGTTTGCTCCTTGATCTGGAACCCCAAGATCCTAATAAAAATTGGCAGAAGCTTTGGAAGCACAAAGGTTGGATGAAAATCAAACTTTTTATGTGGTTAGTTCACCACAGGAAAATTTTAACATGGGACAACCTTCAAAAAGGGGCATGCTGGGACCCTCTAGGTGTCAACACTGTGAGATCCAAGAGGAGACTATACAACACCTTCTCAACAGATGTAGTTTCACTGATATGATATGGGAATTTTTTACAAACATCTTCAAACAGTCGGATAGAGACAAAGAAAGTATTGCCAACACTCTAAACAACTGGAGAAATAATTTCTCAGATAATGAAATTCTCAACTCTGCCTGGAATCTTCTGTCCTCTTTCATTATTTGGAATGTGTGGAAGGAAAGGAACAAAAGAATATTCAAAGAGGTAAATTCTGCCTCTCTTATCCTAGTGGAACTGATCGTAAAATAACTAAAGGAGACAGTGAGCACCACGGTTAGGAATCTCCCCAAAAACCCTCCCTCTGTGGCAGAAATGAGAATCCTCCAGCTGTTAGACATGCAGGGGCTTATTCCTCAAGGTCTAGACAGGAAAGTAAGCATGAGAGAAAAGGTGGAGGATTTCTGGCATCCCCCCCCTAAAGGTTTCTTAAAGTATAACATTGATGGAGCTTCCAAAGGCAACCTGGGGGATGCTGGTTTTGGAGGAGTTCTAAGGGATGACACAGGCAGCATTATCTCCCTCTTCCATGGTCACTTAGGAAAATCCACCAACAACATGGCAGAACTAATGGCTTTGGAACAAAGCTTAGAATTTTTGATACAGAGTAATTGCCAAAATGTCATAATAGAAGCGGATTCTGAGTTAGTCATAAATGCGGCTAAGAGAATCAGTAATGGAACAGAGCTGGAAAAGGTCACAAAACACTGGAGGTTAACAAGAGTCCTTCGGAGAATCCAAATGCATCTACAGGAACTTCGTACTCTCAGATTTATTCATATGTGGAGAAAGGCCAACAAATTGGCGGACATTCTAGCTAACCAAGGTGTCAGTAGCAAGGACAATGCAATCTCAAGAAGATGGAATACAATGGCCCAGAGTAATTTGAAAATCCTCTACCACAACCAGGCGGAGGAGGATAAAGAGGAATACAGAGGAAAAAGGACTGGCTTCTGGTTACGCCAAAGACAACACTGTTCGGGGGTCCCCCCTCGCCCCCCCCTCTCACACTCCGTTGTGTATTCCTTAGCGATCAAGAAAGGCCGGGGCTGGATGTACACTTTCCCCTGCTGCACCACGGCTCTCCCGTACCTTTCTGAATTGGGGAGGCAAGGTGCCGCTTGACCGTAAGGGAGATGACAGTGAGATTGCCCTCTCCCTTATGGTCGAGCCTGCTTACGCATCCTCTACCGCCCTAGAGATTTCCCGGGCTCAGGGATAGGAGGATGGCCGGCCCTTGATCTTATATATGTTAACATCTATTTTCATTGATTCATTTTGGGTAGGCGGGGGAATCTAAATAAAGGAAGGCGGTTCCCGGTGAATACGTGATATCCGCTTTCTTTCCATCTAGACTCCGGTGCATAATGAAAAGTTAGGATCAGTAATGGTCAGCGGTCAGAGGACTACACCAAGTGGGATTAACATATGCATAATGAAATGTAAGACAAGGCAACGGGTAAAGTGGACCACGATTAGGTCTCTTCTCAGTGCCGGGAGTTAGAGCTTCCCAAACAGAAGTAAGCAGTAATAGAAATTTTTGCATCATCTTAATTTTTCAAGGACAGAAGTCAAAACCACCTCTGGGTGGTTTCGTAGCAATCATGTCGCTTTCCTGCCAACAGTGGTTTTGGATATTTTGCAGCGATGCCACAGAAAGCTTGCCACGTGGAGGAGGGCCCGGTCCCAAATCCACTTTCCCCGCGCCCTAAAGTTCGATGACCTTGGGCATGCGATTCTCTGCTCAGTCGTCCGATCAGGCCTGGTTAATCAACGTTCAGGATCTATCGGGTAGTTTGGTGGGGTCCATGGTATTGGTCAAGTTGGTGGTTTTGTTTGTGATCGCACCACTTTTATGTTCAAAGTGGTTTTGGATATTTGGCAGCGATGCCACAGAAAACTTGCCACGTGGAGGAGGGCCCGGTCCCAAATCCACTTTCCCCGAGCCCTAAAGGTCGATGACCTTGGGCGTGTGATTCTCTGCTCAGCCATCCGATCTTGCCTGGTTAATCAACGCTGAGGATCCTTCGTGCAGTTTGGTGGAGCTCGTGGTATTGGTTAGGTTGGCGGTTTTGTTTGTGATGGCACCACTTTTATGTCAAAAGTGGTTTTAGTCTTATTGGGAGTGATACCCTTAGGCTTCTGACACATGGCCAACGTGGGGAATGGAAACCACCCTCCATCGTGAGGTAAGTTTCGCACAGGTTTGGTGATGCGATACTTTGGAGCACCGTTGGATTTCGTGGGGCGATGCGTTCCATCGGATCTATTGGTTCCTTTTTTTTGGGGCCCCATGTATTGATGGACTTTTCGCATGGGCTTCGGGGTTGGTTGTTTGTCGTTGATCAGGCCTTTGGGGGGAATGGTTCCTCCTAAAGTTTGCTTCGATTGTTGTTACTGTTTGCAGTGGAATGATGCTTTTCTTTGGCATCACGCCCTTTGTTCCCATGTCTCCTCTTGGAGTACATGCTTTATGTAAATCTTGTATATTTTTCTCGATCTCATGAATTAGAAGGAACCACTCTTGCTTTAGAAAAAAAAAAAAAGTCCATATTATGTTAAATATCAAATGGACTAACATGTTGACCTTAAGACATAAATTTTGTTGTGAATTGAATTCCACATAGTAGTAGAGTAAGTTTGTGTCTTGTGATTTTGATTCAAACTTCATGAGCAATTTCAAATTGACACCATAATTTCTACAAAAGTGTGGAAGGTGTTCATTCAAGCACCCTCTTCCGCACTTCGCACAATGGTCAAAAGAGCACCAATAATCTTCATATTCATTGCGACATAGAATTGTCTGTATATGCCCGTTTTTATTTTTGGAGATTGAGCAAGCTACATATAATACTCAAATGGTGTAGACAAAACTATATATTTATAGATTTGATTAAAAATTTTCATATATGTAGTGTCATGTCTCGAACATATTGCATTGATAATAGTGTAGCCCCGTTAGTTTACGCAATGCGAAGTGCAGAGGCATAGAGAAAGCTTTCATTGTGCAAAGTTTTCTTTGCACCTCTGCACTTTGCACGATGACAAATCTTCCACATAAGGTAACCTCATAACAAATAAAATAATATATTTCACCCAATGAGAAAAGATAGCAACATTTTCAAGTTTTCATGTACATGCTTTTGAACACAGAGTAATTGGTTCTTCATTTTTTTTTTGTAAACGAAGATTTTCTTCTATCGTTAATTGTTCGGTATGCATGTAATTGATATGTAATATTCCATTTAATCCAGCTGCTTAATATGAATTTCAGATAAGACGTGGAAAATTACTCTATATCTTCAATGGTTCAAGGCTGCATATCTAAGGGTTTATCTTTCATTGTCCAAAGTACAGAGGTGTGGCTTGTTGAAACGATTGTGGAAATACAATATTTTGAAATAACGATAGAACACAACAACATTTTCAAATAACGATAAAATTTGGACCCTGTACAAAGAGGTAGAGACTATGTTGCTATGCAACTATCACCCTTTGTTTATATTAATGATTTTCATTTTCCTATACTTTATTTTATGAGGAAAACATACAACATTTTAATTACACAAAAAAATAACACATATTCATAATTTTAATTTCCATTCAAAACATCAATTTTACATTAAAAATATAAATTTTAAGAAATAATAAACACACACACACACACACACACATATATAAAAGGTTGCTCATTCATCTAGTCAGAGCTAATGGAGAATGAAATCAATGATCTGTCTCGTGGAAGCATGTCAATATTCACAATGTTATCTGTTTATTTATGTATGAGGTTGGTGTACCTTGAAACACCTTAATATTATTCACTTTCTATTTGTGATGGAATTAATGGAAGAGGTGAATTTAACTATATAGAATCTTTTCTTGCATGGAATTTTTTCTTGTATATAAGGTTTATTTAGGGAATCATAATTACCAATCCACTTGAACTTCATTTTTGGAGTTGAAATCTTATGAATGATAAGATATAAAGAAAAATTAACAAATATAATGAATTATGTTTTTTTCTTTTCTTTTCAGGGAATTAAATATATGTAGACATAAAATTTATTCATATATCAAATATGGAACATTATAAGTTATATAAAAGAAACTCACAAAACATAAATTTTATAATGAATCAATTCATTCTTATGAGTATTTCTATTATACAATTGGTCTTTTTATATAACAATAAGGGTCTATAACAACTATATAATAATTATATATTCAATTTAAACATATTCATTAACATGCTCAATAATATCTTTATGATAACTTAACTTTATCATATGAAATCCTCATCCATAACTTCTCTATGTGTCATCATGTTTGATTCGTGCATGAATTTTTATTATTGATCCATTACCTCAAATTTATTAAACTTTGTACTTTAAATGTATTTATAGTTACAATTATAAGTTACATTTTCATAATCCTACTTAATTAATACTTATTCTTTAAAAAATTTCAACTATATTGTTTATCTTTAATTTTCAAAATCTTTATCTTTAACCTCTTTCAAATTTATTCCAATATCTTTGTATTCCTACAAAATATAAATACATATTAAAAAAATTATCATCCACTAAAATAAAATATATAGACAAACAACGATTTTATCAATTTACAAAACATAAAACCCTTATTAAATATAATCTATATATTATATAATTTATAAATGGAACACATGGAAATATATATAATCCATATATTATCTTTGATGTTTCCTTGTCTCATTTTGAAGGTATACCAATCTATTGAGAATGATAAATGCATGGCTAAATATTGAAAAATTTACACATGAACGTCTGCATGTTAAATTAACAAAGCTTTTCAAATAATCCCTTTACTTTTTTACAATTAAAAATACTTATATTGACAACCTCTTCCATTTTATAAATTGAAATATTTTCATAATTTTTATATTGTTAATATCTATAATACCATTAATACTCTATCAAACAATTAAAAAATCATCATTTTATAAATCCTTAATATTTTATATGACGTTATGATATATACTAAATGAAAAGTCCATTCTCTATTAAATACTAAATGCCCTAACGTGTCAAATTTGCAAATTCAATTTCATATATAAAAAAGAACTTTTCAAACTTTCTATATTATCAATAATTCTAATATAAATAATATTTTATAAAAATTATTTAGGAATATAAATTATTTGAGAATTTATAATTATATCACATGTGTTTTTAAGATGGGTTTAGTAGAGGCTTAATTTCATTCTCTTTTATTTAATAATTCTTGAATATGTGGCAAAACACAAAAATTAGAAAGTTTGGTTAAAACGCAACAATTAGAAAGTTTCAAATTAATTATGCTTTTTTGGACAAGAATTCACGGACTGTGATTACGATTGGCATAACTACGGCTATAATTGAGTATTTCATGTTTTTAAACTCAAAAACATAAGTGAAATTGGGAAAGGCTCCAGAGTGTTTATCACATGACGTTAGCACGAAACAGGACAATTTAGTAAGCCCTTTATCATACAACAACCTCAGAAATTAAATATTCAAGCACCTTCAATGGCAAATGCAAGCCTATAACCCATTTTAAAGCCTATAATATTGTTCAATATTTTTAATAACCAATGAAGATGGAGCTATGTTATCCCTTTCTAAGTCATAATTTTCAAAACAAAATACATATTCAATCAGCATTATTATTAATAACAAAAGAGGATACGCATTACATGCATCTTTCACTGAATATTGTATTATCGCTAAATTGTGATCCATTGAAACCACTTGTTATTTAGTATGAATTAGTACAGAAATGGATGTTACCCCTAAGAACAAATGAACCACAACAATAGTCGAAATACTTACTTACTCCTAGTTGTGCACAGGAGTGGCTAATCGTGGATGAGAATTAGATGAGGGGAACGGAGAGAGTGGAATAATGGCTCTAAGAGATTGTTGCAATGTCGAGGTAGTCATGTTAATTCTTGCTAATTTTGTTTGTGAGGAAAACCTTATAGTAGGAAACCATCTCACACGACACATACCTTCTTTTCTTGGATTTTTAAAGAATTTGAAGTTGGTTCTTTTGGGTGAGAATTCCTTGTCCGGAGCAATTTCTCCAGAGACAGGCAGGTGCAATAAGTGGAAAATTTTGAAATTTAATAGAAATCATCTTGAGGGATCATTATCATTGCAGTTGGGTCAGTTGCAGAGTCTAAATGTGCTAACCCTTTCTGAGAATTTCATCACTGGTTCCATCCCTAAAGAAATTTCCAATTGAACATAATTGACAAATTTCAAATTAGATACAAATAACCTCAATGGATCAATACCATCTTAGCAAGGTCGGTTGTAGAATCTCAAGTTGCTTCACTTGTTCAATAATTCACTGAAGGGTTCCATCCCTAAAGAGCTTGGTCATTGTTAGTAGTTGACAGGATTGCAGTTGAATACAAATCAACTAGAGAATTCGATATCGTTTGAGTTGAGTCAATTGCAAAATATAGGATTGCTCCATTTGTTAAAAAATTCTCTCAATGGATCTATCCCTAAATAGCTTAGTGATTGCACACAATTAAAATAATTTAGGTTGAATACAAATCAATTGGAGGGATCGATACCATCTGAGCTTGGTCAGTTGCAACATTTGAGCCTACTTCACTTCTCTGAAAATTTGCTCTACAGCTCCATCTGTAAGGAGCTTCACAACTGTACACATTTGATAAGATTGAAGTTGAATATAAACCAATTAAAAGGATTGATACCATTAGAGTTGGGTCACTTGCAAAATCTACAATTGTTTCGTTTGGCTGAAAATATGCTTAATGGCTCTATCCCCAAAGAGCTTAGTTGCTACAAGAATATGACAGAATTGAGGTTGAATACAATCATATTGAGGGGACTATACCATCGAAACTGGGTCAATTACAAAATATAATGTTGCTTCACTTATTTGAAAATTCTCTCAATGGAACCATTCTTGTGGAGAATTTACAACTATAAAATCTAGAATAACTACTTTTGTATAAGAACAACCCTGTGGAAAACATATTAGTAGCTATTATCAACTTGAAGCATCTTAGAAGATTGGATCTCCACCATGATAAACTCTTAGGGGAAATCCCACCTGCATTAGGTGCAAATCAAGGCAAGCTAATTGAAATTGACTTAACATGGAATCAATTTAGTGACACAATACCCACCATGGTATGTAATTCAGAAAAGTTAGAGATTCTTGCCATTGGAAACAATCTAATCCAAGGATCTTTTCCGTCCCAAATTGGCCAATATCCCAGTTTGAAACGATTGATAGTTAATAATAATAATCTCAGTGGTGTTATCCGAGATTTTCTTAGTACGAAGCCTTTTATGATTTCTTATTTGGATTTGACTAGCAATCATCTGGAAGGAAAAATCACCTCGAGCCTAGGGAAATGTAATAATTTTAGATATATAAACTTGTCAATGAATAATTTGATGGGTTGTATACCAAGAGAATTTGGGAAGTTATCAAATCTGGAAGTCTTGAAGTTATCCTCAAATCACCTCCATGGTTCTCTTCCTCCTTTAGGTGATTGCAAACAAATTCATTTCCTTGATTTGGGTTTCAACCTTTTGAATGGTTCAATACCAGTTAAGCTCTCAAAAATTACCACACTGGAGCATCTTATTCTCCAGGAGAACCAATGACTGGAAGCATTCCAAAGGTCTTCTTCAATATACAACAACTGTGAGAATTGAATCTTGGAGTAAACCAGTTGGGAGATGTTATCCTTCCTGCACTTGGTAACCTTTCAAGTATGTCGATTACATTGAATTTGAGCATAAACAAATTGACTAGGTAGATTCCAACAGAGTTAGGCAGTCTTAATAAGCTTAGAAGCCTTGATTTATCTTACGATAACCTAAGTGGACCTCTTCCATCTACCATGGATGGTCTTGTTTCATTGAAAGTACTGAACATATCCCATAATCACCTAAAAGGAATCTTGCCAAAGTCATGGTTGAACTTTCTAAACTTGTCCCCCGCCTCATTCTTGGACAATCCAGTATTGTGTTTTCTAGACAACACCCTTCACAGAACTCGTTGAAGAGATTAAAGCAGTCAAACCCATTGTGTGGCCTGCGAAATGAGTTGTTGGCCTAGACGAGATCGATCTCCATATTTATATAATATTTTCTTTATTAGAAATAAGGGATTTAATGTTTAGTGATTTAGTTTTTCAAAATAGTCGAGTTCCAAATCTGCTATTCCTTCGGTGTACCTTTGCACCTTTAAGGACAATTGCTATTTTTATAGATAGATAATATTTTATATAAATTTATAATATATATTAATTTTATGAGTACACTCTATATCAAATTATCAGATGAGACAACCTGTCAACTTTAAAATGAAATTTTATTTTATATATTTAAGAACTTTTAATACTTTTGATATTATCAATAACTCAATGCATCACCCATGGTTGGGTGCATGCATCCCTCACACCCCACTCACCTGGCATGGGGATATCTAGGGAAACATTTACCTATGTTTCTTTTTTGGAGAGACATGGGGAGATGTAGGGGGCGTTTCCCAGTGTAGGGGACGTGACTCCCCAAAATGGATGCTTTTGGGCATCTATTTTTCTTAATCCTAATTAAATTATAAAATTATAAATGAATGATATATGCATTAGTATTAGTATAAATAATAAGTATAGATAAGTGTATTTCCTATATATATATATATATATATATATATATATTCAGGGGGATAGGGATCTGTGAGTACCTCTAATTTTGGGGAAATTTTAAGAGACATGGGCTTGTATATATATAAGAAATTTAAGGGTGATGGGAACATCTAAGGGTACTCTCAACACATCCCATATATGCATCTTCCCGCACCCATGTCCCAGTCTTTGTGGAACATGTGTTTTATCTCACAGGTGATGAGAGCATAGTAAAGCATTGATATGTGGCACACAGTACGAATTTAAAAGCTTAAGCATGATGGCAAATTTGCCTTTAAAATTTGATTCCTGTATGGCATTTCTAATTTTTATCAAATCATAATCCATCCTGGAGTGAAAGTGACAAGAGGTTAGCTTCTAACTTTGATAATCAGAATCCCATGTTTGAATCTCAATCCAAGAACTAATCTCCAAATTGAACATTTATAAGTTTAGAGTGGAATATTTAGAACTGGAGCATTTGTCAACAATTGTTTCAACTGCTCAAAACTTGTTGCACATTCCTCTGTCCATTCAAATTTCTTCCCTTTTCACTGCAATTATGCGATAGGATATTCAATACACAAGAAGTTCCTAATGAACCTATTGTAGTAACCTGCTAACCCCATAAATGACCTTACCTCATCCACATTCCTAGGAGTTTCCCATTCCATGATAGCGCTTATCTTTTATGGATCTACTATTATGCCTTCCTTGGAAACAATATGCCCCAAGTAATGTACCTTTGTCTGAAAGAAACTACAATTGCTAAGTTTGGCATACAATTGATGCTCTCTTAGCAATCTCAATATTGTTGCTAAGTGTTATGCATGCTCTTCCTCGTTCTTAGAATATATCAAGATGTCATCAATGAATACTATCACAAACTTGGCCAAATAAGGACGCAACACACTATTCATCAAGCACATAAAAATAGTTGGAGAATTAGTCAAACCAAAAGGAACTACATCAAACTCATAATTCCCATACCTCGTCCGGAAAGTAGTCTTATAAATGTCCTCTTCTTTGATGTGTACCTGATGATAACTTGAGCTAAAATCAATCTTCGAGAACATTGATGCTCCCTTTAATATATTAAACAAGTCGTCAATCCTCGACAACGAATACCTATTCTTGATGATTATTTTTTTCAACTATTTATAATTAATGCACAACCGGAGAGTACCATCCTTCTTCTTCACGAATAACATTGGTGCACCCCAAGGCAATACACTTGGCCTAATGTATCTTTTGTCAAGCATTTCCTTCAACTATAACTTCAATTCCACTAATTGTCGAGTGCTCATCCTGTAAGGTGCCTTTGATGTTGGTGTTGCCCCTGGTACCAACTTAATAAAAAAGTCCACTTCCCCATGAGGCGGAAAAATTTGAAAGCTCTGCAAGAAATACTTCTTGAAAATGTTGTAAAATTTGGCACCTTTTCAATAGCTTCACGTCCTCAACATCCTTACCTTTATCAATGGAAATATGCATTGTAAATAAACACAAAATTTCCTGTGACTGCGCTTTTCCTGCATAGTTGTAACCATCCTCACTGATGTAGACTTCTTCTTACCCTATAAGATTATTTATTTTCCATTGTCATTCAAACACTCAATAGCCTTGTCATAAAAATACACCTTATTTCTATGAAGATACAACTAGTCCATACCCAAAATCATATTGTATTATCCCAACAGAAGTACATTCAAGTGTGCTGATGTAGGAATACCATTCAACTCAAATGCACAAGATCTTACCCAATGATGAACTCTTTTTTTTGTACCTATATCCAACTAAACTAACCAATATTTTGCATGTACTTCTTTATTTAAAGCACACTTATCCACCAAGTTAGGTTTAACATAACAATAATTATATCTACGGTCAATCAAAATAGAAACAACTTGATCACAAAGCTTGTCATCCATCTTGATAATAGATGTCTAGTGATCGTCATGCATGTTCCAATGTTGCATATATTTGAGTAATGCTTTGTCCAACAACTCCAATTGTCTTCACTTCCTGTGCACTGTAGATATGAGGCCTACCTCCCTCATACGACGATCAATCCTTCTTCAAATGCTCCTTGCCACATATCCAACATTGCAATTGTCCTTTACCCTCACCTTTATTCCGCTGCCCTTCAGGCTATGACCCATGTCCTTGTTCTCACTTTCATCCTATGGTCTTGTTCGCTTAGGTGGCCACTTGCCCTTATCTTTGTCTTTCCCTTTCCAACCTGGTTGAGACTTTGTCTTACACTTTGATTGCTCATAAAAAGGTTTCAACTTTCTGATGGTTTCCTCCAACGATCGAGGCTCATCAAACTCGATCATGTCTTTCAACGCTATCGGAAACCCACTAATTAATCTTTGAATCTTCACCTTCTCCTCCTTCAAATAAAGAACATACCTCAACATCTCTAAGAATACCCTAGTATATTACTTATCATTCATAGACCCATCTTTAGCTCGTAGAACTCATTTTCCCTGTCATCATAGAATCTCTTAGATAGATACTTCTTGAAAAGTATTTCAAAATCCCTCCAAGTCAACTCCTCTTCTTGATTGCCTTTGACATTCTTCACATATTCCCACCAAATGTTTTCTTTACCTTTACGACTGAAGGTAGCTATCCTGGCTTTCATATTCTCTGAATAGTCATGTAATCCGAAGAACTTATTCATCCCAAGAAACCAAGATTATGCATCTTGTGACTTCTTCATTTATCCATCAAATGTAGGTTTCTTTTCTTTCTTGAACTCATCCGGAAAATATCCCTTGTCACTCCTCCTATAAGGATGATAGTGATGATGACCATGATACATGTCTGAACCAAAACTAGAGTAATGCCCATGTCCACTACCTCTCCTATCAGGTGTGTCCAAGAATTTGTCATCCCTAATAGTATCATCGATATTTGATCTGTGTCCATCATGATATCTGCCACCATATGCTCCATTAGTCATGTCCTCTTGTCCATGACTGATCCTAAGTGGTCCCTGTCTTTGCAAGTCTGACAAACTCTAAAGGATAACTTCAAACTCTTGTGGCTCAATGATTATGCCATTATCTTCTTTACAACTTCTTATTTATGCCTTCAAACTTCTCAAAGTGTCTGCTATGTGAGGGGAATACTGATCACCATGTTTCTCATTTGATCCATAGCGATAATCTCGTGAACTATAGTCTACCATTTTGCTAGTCATCTTTGAACTTATTCTTCCTGCAATTATATCATGTTAGTTAAACCAAAATATAAACATAACCAACATAGCTCAATAAAGTTCAATGGAGGATTTCTGGTCTGCAAAGTCAATCTAGATTAGCACAATACATGTATAATCATAATCATAATAGTATATAGACATCATCCCAGTTACCATACATGATGTCACAACTATAACACAAACTAGACACAATGCATGCATAACCACATATAGACACTAACATGCATAACAAATGCATATACAATTGACATGCATTCATGACAACACATCCCAACAACAACATCAACACTTCTACATGAAAACACAAATGCAACAATGGCCATCATCGTGCATACACATCAAGCACATATATAATCTACATGCATGCACGACAACCACATTCTTCCCATCTAGTCCAAGGGGTGAACCATGCTCTGATACCACTCTATGGTATCAGATATTTCCCAAAGAGAATGGAAACCAGACACCACCGAAAGAGAATGGAACCTGCTCTTATACCACTCTGTAACACCCTCCTCCCACATTTACCCAAGTTAACTGGACTACTGTGGTAATGTTAATTTTAGGTATGTTCTATGCTAGAGCAATTTATTTCAATTTTCATAGTTAGCTCCATATCTTTTCCAAATTAGCAATCACATCAGTATTAAAGTAAACTGCAGATAGAACATAAACATAAATTGCAGAAGAACAAGCCAAGACAAGAGGACACAAGATGTGGCATCAGCCAGGGACAAACCCCAATGTGGGGAAACCCTTGATCAATTCTTCTTTTATGTTCTTCAATGTTTAGTAGAGAGAGAGATAATACATTTACAACAGAAGTCAACACTTTGACTTATCTAGATCTAAGCATAAATCATCTCCTATAATGATGATACATGAGATCAGTTGAAGACATTCTTCTTCAACTGATTCTCCAAGGTGATAGCATCATCTAACATAGTGTTGCAGCTTGTACTCATGTTGCACCCGTCACTATGTTGCAGCTAGTCACTGAGCTGCTCCCATCTGCTCCCATCATCATGTTGCTCCTTACTAATATGCCCATGATCTCATTCATCATCATGCTGCCCTTTACTAACATGCCCTTGATCCCATTCATCATCATGTTTCCCTTTATTATATAATTGTGGCTTATTAAACAGTTCTTAAGGCATATGAAAAATACCTTCTTTTATCAAAGCAAACTAGCTGTCCTAAGGACCCCTATAAGTTGCCCATCAAGCTTTCTCAGCACATACAAGATACATTTCAGAATGTGTGCATTAGCTCACTGTTGGAGGGTAATTAGGCTACTGCGATTATGGACTGGTTAGGACACCCAGCCATAGTCCCTAACAACCCTTAAAAATAACTCGGAATTGCCTCTTCTTACTGTGGTTATCCTCCAATAAGGTGATTCCCTCCATGCTACTCTTTAAGGGAAATTTCAAGCCCAACGCATAAACCTTTCACCCCAAAAATGGCTGCGGCATTCTCTTAACATAACTGTTCACTCTTCAATAATGCTCAGAGACAGTCCTTTCATTCTCGGCCTTCAAGATCAAGGCTGCAACCCGCAAGACAACACCTCGGCCTGCCTGAAACAACGTTCCATTCCTTGTTGTCCTATCCTTTTCTTGTTGTGCATATTAGGGTCTACTTGCTACGGAATTAGGGCCTCCCTCTGGTTATGGATAAGAGCCTCTTAGATCTGTGGCTAGGTCTTCTTTTTTTGTCTCCTTAGCTGTGTCTTTAGGGCTCTTCTAGAATTGCGGCTAGGGCTTCTTTTGCTGCGTATTAGGGTCTCCTCAATGGCTGCAGATCTAGCCTTACCCAAGCCTTCCTTTGTATGAGGCCTACTTTACTGCAGCCAGATCTCCTTCAACTGTAGCTAGCTGTCTCTCCCTTCAACTGCGGCTAAGTGACCTTAGTTGACTGTGTCTAGGGCTCTCTTAGAAGACCCTTTCCACTACATCCTCCTTGAGAGAGGACAACCCAAACGAGTGGAGAAGAGAGATCACATGAAGAGTGTGTGACTCAAATTACTTCAAGTCCTCCCCTATTTATACTAAAAAATAGATGATGAATAGACATGACTATTGGGCTTTTGAGCCTACACAAGTTGTTGGCCGACTTGACAATTTGTCTTATAACACAAATAAATTCATAACTCCATGAATACTTGTCGGAATCAGATGATCTTTAGATCAATCCTACACCTCTTGATGAGAGGGATCCAATAAAATTATCATCTACCATAAATAAGATGACCTACATGGAGTTTGGCCCTAGTTTCCAATTTTAACATTCCCTCTCAACTAAGGAGAACTCCATCCACTGATCCGTATGTCCGACTGTACTATCTCTACCATCAGTCCATTGCACTGCTCTAATTAGCTTTGCTCAGCTCTGCTCTACTCAACTCTACTCATCTTTGCTAAGCTCAGCTCTGCTAAGCTCAGATTTTCTCAGCTCAGCTCAGCTCTGCTCAGCACTGCTCAGCTCTGCTCAGCTCTACTTAGCTCTGCTCAGCTCAACTTTGCTCTGCTGAACCATGAAGAAGAAGAATTGATCGAGAATGTATCATACCATTCTCCACTAACCCAAAGTCAGTTTTAGATTATGTACCACTCTCATTGGTCCCAAACCAGTATCATTGATCCCAGATTAATGAAGGTCATCCTAGCATAGGGAGTACGGTAGATACAACAATTTGTCCATCAGTACTACTATGGTCCCTATCCTAATTTCCCTGCTCATTGATTAGATGAGAGGTACTTCCCATGAGTCCCAGACTGCATGGGTAGGATGCCTCGACAAGAGAACTAATCATCCTATCCACAGGAGAGCGAATCATCCTGTCCACAGGAGAGTGAATCATCTTGTATAATGGATGCCACGGAGAACTAATCATCCTAGCTTACTGGAGAACAAATCATCTTTTTCCATAATCGCCATGGAGAACACATCATCCAGGCCCATAGGAGAACTAATCATCTTGTTCATAGCGCACCACCAGGGGAGGGTGAGTCACCCTGTGGTCGTATGTTGCTCCAGTAAGTACCCCAAGCCCCCAAAGCTCCCAGAGCTCAATGTATGCAACATGTAGGACCCTTTTACAAGGGTCTCTTAACGACTCAAATTCATTCAAGAAAATCACAGATTTGATCTTTCCCCACGGGGTTTTGACAAAGTCTAGCGACCTGTCCATCATCTCACAGCGATGAAGCTTCTTTGCTCATTGACTTACCATATCCCAGATAAGGTAGTATCTGATGTCTATCTGCTGGAGCAATCATCGAATGCGGGATTCCTCAATAATTGAATCCTACTCTGGTTGTCACAGAGAATCACAATGGTATTCATCATGTGTACAAATAGCTCACTAAAGAGCTTCCTCAACTAGGCAGCTTCATACGAGATCATACTCGTAGTTGTGTATTCGGTCTCGGCGATGCTTATAATGACCGACTTCTACTTCCTGCTCATCCATGATATGGAAGCATAATCCAAAGAGAACTAGCATTAAGAAGTGCTCTAGTGTTCCTCCACACTGCCTACCTAGTCAGCATT
Source organism: Pinus tabuliformis (assembly GCA_031772625.1). Lineage (NCBI taxonomy): Eukaryota > Viridiplantae > Streptophyta > Pinopsida > Pinales > Pinaceae > Pinus > Pinus tabuliformis. The sequence continues at coordinate 142,062,368 of CM062815.1, forward strand.
CGAATAATCATACAGTTTCATATTTTCGGAAGTGTATCTCAATCCATGAGAGATTGTGCCCTTAAGATATCTCAGAAGATTCTTGGCACTAATCCAGTGAGGCTCAACCAAATATGAGCTCACCGTGCTAACTACAAAACATATGTGCAGACAGAAGTTCACCAAGAACATCAACGCGAATGAGTTTATGAAACTTAGAGGCATTTCCCAAATCTGGTTCGACATCACTACCATGTAACTTCTGAAAGTTAATATCCTCGAGGTAGTAATATGCTTGCAGTTTATCATTCCACATTTGGAATCCAACTCCCTCTTACTTCTGCAAATGAGAGGGTCTGCACTTGTCAGAAATAGGTCATCCTCATAAGGTGCCGGTATGAGAGGTCTATCATCCACAACCTTCGGGTAATGGTTTGGATCGGTTTCACTCCTAATGAATCTCATCTTCATCTGACAGCTATCAATCCTCTCATACTATGCCCGGGGAGTTTTGCTTCAATCCATAGAGGGCATTCTTCCACCTGTATACATGAGATTCCCGATCATGAATCTCAAACTCCTCGGGTTGTTCCAAACCTGTGCACCTGCTACATGAGGGGAATGGTCCCCTTGTAATATTTTCCTTTGGTACATCTCAGACATGTGCTTTCATGTTCTTTTTGAATTTCGAGCATCCCTGTCACCATCTAACTCACAAATCTTCGGTGCTATGTGTCAATGGACATGGTCCCCAGTGGACTTCTTGCAACTTGATACAACCCTGAACTCAAAAAAATCTTTGAAAATTATATTTTCAAACACGTACCTTTCCATCGATGAGTGCCACCTTGAAACCTTTGACTTCCATTGTTGAAATGGACACCAGGTTCTTCTTGCGATCAAGTACATAAAAGAGATTCTGTAAATGAATTGAGTTACCCTCATTTAGTTGAGGGATAACATTCCCTACACCCTTTCCAGGATAGGTGGCATCGGCTCCAAGTATAATCCCGCAATTGTTTCCATCTCTACCAAATTAGAGAGTGCACCCATCTATCCAATGAAGTGCCTTGAAGCACTATAATCAATAAGATAGATTCCCAAAGAATCTAAAGGAGAGGGCTAGTACAAGATAATTCTACTTTATCTTATCAGAAACAACATTTAATTCTTCATAACTAGGGTTCCTTGCTTTCTTTGAAGAGTCGACCATTTCCTTGATGACCTGCATTACTCGTCATTCCTTTGATAATTGAAGATGTCCCTGGAATGATTGTTATCATCATCAAGTGATGTGTCCTTGCCATTCAAACACTCCTTTTCATAATGGTCGAACTAGTTATCTACCTTTCCTTCCACCCTGAGATCCAATCTTCCAATGAAGTGATCTTTAGGTAGGCCATATTCCACTATGCCATTCTGATAATATTCTCTGCTTCGACTTCACCCTTGGTGAATTTGAAGAGGGATGAGGAATCCACAGATCCTTTTGTCCTTTCCCAACTGTTTTCAGTGATTTCTCTTTCACTCTTGTTTGGGCATTGTCTTCACCTATCCTCTGATACCATGTTAATTTTAGGTATGTTCTATGCTAGAGAAATTTATTTCAATTTTCATAGTTAGCTCCATATCTTTTCCAAATTAGCAATCACATCAGTATTAAAGTAAACTGTAGATAGAACATAAACATAAATCGTAGAAGAACAAGCCAATACAAGAGGACACAAGATGTGGTGCCAGCCAGGGATAAACCCCAATGTGGGGAACCCTTGATCAATTCTTCTTTTATGTTCTTAAAAGTTCAGTAGAGAGAGAGAGAGATAGAATATTTACAACAGAAGTCAACACTTTGACTTATCTAGATCTGAGCATAAATCATCTCCTATAATGATGATACATGAGATCAATTGAATACATTTTGCTTCAACTGATTCTCTAAGGTGACGGCTTCACCTAACATAGTGTTGCAGCTTGTACTCATGTTGCACCTGTCACTGTGCTGCACCTAGTCACTTAGCTACTCCCATCTGCTCCCATCATCATGCTACTCCTTACTAATATGCCCATGATCTCATTCATCATCATGCTGCCCTTTACTAACATGCCCTTGATCTCATTCATCATCATGCTTCCATTTACTATATAACTGTGGCTTATTAAACAGTCCTTAAGGCATATGGAAAATACCTTCTTTTATCAGAACAAACTAGATGTCCTAAGGACTTCTATAAGTTTCCCATCAAGCTATCTCAACACATACAAGATACATTTCAGAATGTGTGCATTAGCTCACTGTTGGAGGTTAATTAGGCTGTTGCAATTCTGGACTGGTTAGAGCACCCAACCATTGTCCCTAACAACCCTTAAACTAATCCAGAATTGCTTCTTCTTACTGTGGTTGTCCTCCAATAGGGTGTTGCCCTCCACACTACTCTTTAAGGGCAGTTTCAAGCCCAATGCACAAATCTTTCACTCCAAAAATGACTGCAACATTCTCTTAACAGAACTATTCACTCTTCAATAATGCTCAGAGACAGTCCTTTCATTCTTGGCCTTCAAGATCAAGACTGAAACCCACAAGACAACACCTCGACCTACCTAAAACAATGTTCCATTCCTTGCTTTCCTATCCTTTGTTTGCTGTGTATATTAGGGTCTATTTGTTGTGGAATTAGGGCCTCCCTCTGGTTATGGATAAGAGCCTCTTAGATCTGCGTCTAGGTCTTCTTTTGTTGTCTCCTTAGTTGTGTCTTTAGGGCTCTTCTAGAATTGTGGCTAGGGCTTCTTTTGCTGCGTATTAGGGTCTCCTCAATGGCTACGGATCTAGCCTTACCCAAGCCTTCTTTTTTTGCAAATAGGGCCTTCCCTTTAACTGTGTATGAGGCCTCCTTTTCAATGTGAACATACATTTCATCATTAACTGAATATTTAATTAATGTTAATGCTTTTGCATTTTTAATATAGTAAAGTTGCATCTGTAGGTTTACTTGGTTTAACATCACCATCACGTACATCTCGCTAAAGTTCATTGTAAATAAAAGTTCTTTCTATGCACCTTTTTCATGTCTTGTAATTATTTGTGCCTTCAAGTTTGTTCAATTCAGAAAATAAATTTACCAGCTTGGACATTGTAAAAGTAAATGTATGCACCAAAAAAAGAAGATGGATAACACACCATGCACAACACCACAAACAAAAAAAAATAATCTATCAGGGCTTGACCTTGACCCTCGTATAGTCGTTAGAGGAGAAAAGTGACTGAGCTTTGCACTTGGCTCTAGTCAACTTCTCTGAAATTTTACAATCAACTTTCAAAATTTGACCTTTTACAATGCTCTTGCAAATTGACTTCTATGACTATAGGCCCCCTCAAAGTAAACATTACTTTGATTTACAATTTGTTTCCCTCTTAAAAAAACAAAATATTAAACCTTATTGCTCCATAATTACAAATTACAAAATTATACCTTACCACTCCAAAATTACAAATTTCAATCACACCTTATTACAAAATTTTACACCTTATTACTCCAAATATTACAAAATTTTACAAAATTAACCACTCCAAAAATTACAAATTACATAGCAACACCTTATTTTTTTTTTTACAAAGTCGGTTACTTGGTTTCTATTCCAAAAAATAAAAGCAGAGGCAAGCCCTCATTACATCAATGCCAAATGGAGAGGGACGACCCGGAAGAAGACGAGTGGGCAAGCATTCTCTATCTTCCAAGCCCTTCCATTTTTTATTATGAAAGTACCAATTGCACTATCCTTATAAATAACTACGAACTGACTCAACCTGAGTATACATTTACATAACATAATAGACTATTGGAGGAAGAGATTTGCAGATAGAAGAAGGGCAGACTTGAGGAGACTAATTTTTTTATTATTGAAGATTCATAATGAGTCAGAAGTTGATTCTTGCTACTTTGATAGTTAGAGTTCTCTTCCATCTGTTTAACTAGTAAACTCTTCAAATAGTTGGTTGTTTCTTCCATATGCTTGCATCTGTGCTTTAGTTCTGCAATTTTCTTCCTTTGCTCTTCCAACTGTCTCTTCAGGAATGAGTTCTTAGATTTTGCTTCAAATTTATAGTCCTTTATCATTTCCCTTATCTATTCAATCATGAATTTATTGGCTATACACACAACGTATCTCTCACACTTAGATACATTTTCCAGAGGATTCCATTACATTTTTCTTGAGGGATGAAAGCGATCTTTCCAGCAGGGAGAAGAATAGATGTTGATTTTCTAGAGTCAAGAGAAGAAATAGGCCACTAGATCAGCTCTAAGGGAAGAATCACTGGCCACCAAGATAGCGTGAGGGGAGGCACAGGCCTCTAGAGCTGCGCGATGAGGAGAGGCAAATACCACTAGATTTGTGCGAAGGGGAGAAATGAAAACCACAAGATCTGCGCGAAGGGGATGACCAAGACTAAGATAGAGAGGAAAGCTAAGAACAAAGGATCATAGAGACAAATACAAGGAGAAAGAGAGCTTCTTCTATGACTAGGCAGAGAGTTAAGGAGAGTGAAGGCAATAGAGCGACCAGAGAGGTGAAGGCATCCGATCCAATAAGCCAAGAGTCGAAGCAGAGAAAGAAGATACCAGAGTTGCGTGAAGTGGAGAAACATGATCCACCAGAGCTATGTGAGGGGGAGAAGAGGAAGAAACCATCAACTCAATGTGAAGGGGAGAAACCTATACCACCAGAGGTGCGTGAAAGGAAGGGGCCAAACTAAATCAGAGAGGGTAATCTCGAACACCCAAGGGGCACAAAGACAAATGCAGGGAAATTGAAAGCTGCATCTGGGACTCAATGGAACTAAGCCCGAGGATAGGAGAAAGACGGAGAGAAAGAGCAAAGAAGAGATGGGAAATAGCACTGAGAGAGAAAGATTATATAGCTACGCAGAGGGCCTCTGCATGATAGATAAATTTTTCATTTACGGGGAGCCAATGTGGATGAGACTTGCTTGATTGACAAAGTCTAGTAGTGCTATATGTACATTGTGATTTTCCTAATTCTATTAAGCTTCTGAATTCTAACTCTTTGTGTTGAGGTGACCTTTTCCCACCTTGATTTTGTCTGCTTGAGTGAAGTTCTCTGCAATTTGCAGCTTGAAGTCCCATGGGATGGATTTTTGAGTAGTTTCATTATCAATTCTGGATTCTCCCATAGGACGATTGACCACAAAATTGGCATGTGCATCAATAGTACCATTATTTTCTCTTAGGATATGATTGAAGGTGAATTCTCCAAGATACTGAATATTTTTTCCACCCTTTTGATTATTTGGCTCAGAATTCGGTTCTTGAGGCTTCTTCTCTCAACCATCGATTGAATAATTATTGCCAAATCCCCCATTATGACTGGGTTTTTCATACTTCATTGCCTTGATATTTCCAATCCCAAGAGGAGGTTGTATGCTTCTGCCCTATTGTTGGATAATTCTCCTAATCCCCATTCATAAGTGATGGGATTTATTCCTCCTGGATCGAAGATGAGACCTCCAGCTCCAACCTTACCTAGATTAGACTTAGAAGCTCCATCAAACAATAAGCAGGGCCTATTTAATTTCTCCACCCATGATTTAAAATCCTCTTTTTTAATTCTGATTTTCCTACTCTGAGTGCTAATAGCATATCTACTAATGGTTGATTTGTTGGTGTTTGCTTTTTGTTGCTTACTCATCACGAATTCTAACCAGATTCTTTCCTCATGTTGCATATGTTTGATATCTATAGTTTTAGCTCCTTTGGAGTTGATGAACTCGGTTGTCATGCTCCAAGTTTTAGCTAGTATTGTTATGTTGCTTGGAATGCAATCTTTGAAGATCCTCTGGTTTCTTTCTAACCAGTTGAGGGCAAGCTCAACCAATATCTTTTGATTGTTTATTTTCTTTTAAAGTACAAGGATAATTTTTTTCCAATTTGTTAGGAGCGATTGCAAAGGCAACGAATGCTTAATACTTACCGCTAGAGGTCTTATGAGCTCTTGCCAACATGCTCGAGCAAAGGGACATCCCATGAAGAGGTGTTGGATGTTTTCTTCACTTTTATGACACATTGCATAGCGTGAAGGGCCTTAATAACCTTTCTTTTTAAGGTTGTGAGCAGTAAGGATCTTGCCTTTGAGGAGTGTCCACCTAGAAAGTTTGATTTTTGGTAGGGATTCTATTTTTTTCCTCCCTCCAGTGGTCCCAATCACTATTTTCTTATTGAATTTAGGCTTTTGTGATCCATATCAAGTTTAATAAGATGGTTTTCAGCAATAATCACATTAGAATTCATTTTTCGACGCGTTTCGAACCAACCAGTGTGGTTCATCGTTAGGACACGATGAAGAATCAAATCAAGGCAACAAGTTAAATAGAGAGATTGACCATTCAACAACTATAAAAACGGATACTTTTGACCAAGGAAATTACTACAAGGGATTGGGAAACAACTACATTTGACTAGACCGAGAGATAGGGAAAGGAGTAATATTAATTTAATTAATTAATTAGTTAGTTTGTTAAATAAATTCATTATAATTTTTATTGTAACAAATATATCTGATTATAGTTAACTAAATTGTTTTAACAAACTTAAACTCAGAACCTAATTTTTTTTTTAATATCTTCTTTAATACTTTAAAACTAAATAATTATCCAAAGATATGTATTATTATAGGACTATTATAAAACTAGTTAGTTAATTAGTTAACATAATTCTAAGATTATTTATTTAATATTTAGTTATATTTAACTAATTTGTTTTAGTGAACTTAAACTCGGAATCTAAAACCTAAAAATATTATAAATTACATGTATTATTATAGGACTATTAATAATTAGTTAGTTAATTAGTTAATATGATTCTAAGTTTATTTATTTACACAGTATATGTAACTAAATAAGTAATAAAATAAGGGTTAGTTCTATGAATATTTATGGGACAAATTGTTTATAATTAATTAAATTACATATTAAATTTATTTATGTTCATTTGCTAAAGGTATCATGGGATAAATAGGGAATAATAAAAAAGGTTTAGTAATTAACCCACTAATTAATTAATAAGTTTATTAAAATTATATATATATATATATATATATATATATATATATATATATAATATAATAATATATATAATAATAATAATAATAAAAATAAAAACTAGGTCAAGTGTAAAACTATTTTAGAACAAAAAACAAGAAATTAAACCTAATAAAATGAAAAGAGGGAAGCTTTATAAACCTTTTATTATCAATTGAAAATGAAATCTAAGCAAACTAATAAGAACAAAATATTAATAATATTAATTAAATAAAAAGTTAAAGAGAACCACAGGAAAAATCAAAACACTAGTTAGGGGAATAAAGGGGAAATTAAACAATCCTGAAGATGAGGGAGTAAAAAAGAGATACAAAATGGCCAAAATGGAACCAAAAGGGTGGGGGAGGGGAGAGGGGCTAGGGGGAAAGGGCAGGGATCCAATAGCTGCTAATCTTCCAGTCGTCATCTCTGTTGAGATTTCTTAGCCTTCTTTCAATTTCAATGGTCTCCCTAAATTTCCGGCGATGAAAAGGAGCAATCTTAGCAATAACCTGGGCTTCTTCAATACATATATTATGCTTAGTCTTCTCCGCGTGTTCTGCCGGGGCAAAAGATTGGTCCTCCCATGTTTGATGTCGGCGACGTGCTCATGAATCCTCTGATTAATAGAGTGCCTCGTTTGACCCACATAGGGGGTCCCACAGGAGCAAGGGATAACATAAATACCTTTCATGTCCTTGGGGTAAATAGGGTCTTTAACAGATGTAATGGAACTACGAATGGTATTAAGGAGTCTAAAGGTGGAGGGACCATTATGCTTCCTAAGGATTCTGGCAATCTTGTCAGTGATCCCTCGGATGAAAGGGAGATGAACCCTTGAGAACCGATTATTAGGGTCTTTCTTGACCTTGGGACCTCTGCTAGCTTTAAGGAAGGCTTTTAGACCTTAGTGCCTACTATATCCATTGTTAACAAAAACGTTAAGGAGATGGGCTTTCTCTTTATCAAGGGACTTTTCATCAGAGATTCTTAGCACCTGAGTAGCTAGTGTGTTGAGAACACCCAACTTTTGAGCAGGGAAATGATGGGAGTTGGCATGAAGATATTGCTCAGTATGATTTTTCTTCAAAAACACCTAATGGGAGAAAGAACCGTCATCATTCTTTAAAATGAGAACATCAAGGAAAGGCAAGCACCCATTGTAGTGTCCTATCTAGGGTGCTAGACTAGGCTATATTTATTATCGACCAGGATGCGTAGACTTAGAGGCATGCGTCTATAGTATATAGACATAAAGGATTATTAGCTAAGTGGTTATGATGGTAGGTCACAGGACTTCTTTACGGAAGGTTGAGGTGTGTTACCTATCACCAAAACACTTAGGTCACTCAGTTAATCTACCTAATTACAACACTGTCATTCAATTCATTTACCAAATTAAAACACTGTGTATCACTTCAAACCAAGATTTCAATCTCCTTACAGAGACACTATGCATAAAACCCTTGCTCAGCAAATACTCAGCATTCACTAATATTCATGCAAGATAAAGACATACGGAAATCATAAGCATACTTTGAAATGATAACAGAGTTCATGACATTGCTTTAAAAGACAACAAAGGATCGAATCCCTTACAGGATACGATTCACGATCTCAATGATGAACTGTTCAAGCACTATCATAATCATACACCATACGCATTCTATTGAAATCAACAACCAATTCTAATTACTGTGCATATCATTTAATACCCTAATTTGCGAATAAAAAGGAAATGACAGTATACCAATTTAACGCAGGGCCCGTCCGCATTCCAGAGGTATACTAGACTGTGATCAACCGGTTATAAAATCAACGCAACAAGGAAAAGATCGCGACTGCAACTGTGTTCTTGATATTAAGTTCAAACTCTGTTTTCAAACGATACAATGATAACCAACTACTGACTACACATAACTGTGTTTACATATGTTTTTACAACCCTTACATTTCGAAAACGAATGTACATTCATGATGTGGCTATTGCCGCTTTTATCATGTCGTGATTTTTAAAATGTTTCTATCCTAAACTGATTTCAAAAAGGAACAAAACTAAATCAATTTACAATGCTATGCTATTGCTGCCTTTGTCGCCAACATGATATACTTTGACCATCGTTGACCGTGCATGTAGGAGGGTCGGTTCTGCTGTAGGATAGGTATTCGTCCATGCTTGGACATTCTACTTTTCATCCCTACCCTTCGCTCTAGCCTAGCTGTCATGCCACATGTCAAACAATAAACCAATTACAGGATGTTGGAACTTCCTGTAGTCATTTTACCAAAAATTCCTAATTCTTTAACATAAAACTCCTAAATCAATTTCAATGCATTTTAATAACTATAGGACTATTAACTAATCAATTTTCAAGGGATCTAAGAGATGTATGATGGAAAGAGGTAGACAAATGATATGTTTTAGGAGGAAAAAGGAGGTCATGGGATGGTACCAACATCTCTCCCCGACTTAATGAATTAGCATGTCCTCATGCTAACCCTGAAGTGCTTCCCTTGAACTCTGTCCCTGCCTGTACCTCTGCTGCCTTTAGCAATGTATCCACATTCTTTTTCACCCGGGCATCTTTCTGACCATGGAGCTCCTACTTTAATCTTTTGTATCTTTCTTTGAGGGTCTTCTTCTGGTTGTACCACTTAGTGGCCCATTTACAAATATCTGTTTGCTCAGCCTCAAGTTCACTGATTCGCTCCCTTAACTTTTGATTCTTCTGTTGAGTCTCTTTACTCTGCGCTCGGAGCATCTCATTTTCTTTCTTGATAACTTTTTCTAGCATATTAGCCTCCATGAGTTCTTCCTTTAGTTTCTAAATTTGTTTCTCCAGTTTCTTCTGCTTCTTAATGGGAGGTGGTGAACCTTTTTCTTGCCTGTTATTGCTTTCAACCTCTATATCAGCTCCTGGTCCTGGTTGTGAGTGGACACTACTCTCAATATCCATAGGTATAGGTGCATTGGATTCAAGCTGGTCTTCTTGTAACTAGGCTTTTGGCGCTCTCCTTGTTCTTCTTGAATAAGTGGTGAAAATTTTATCTTGCTCTGCCTTCTGAGCATCATCTTTTCTCATTTTCCTAGTCCTTATGCTACTCACAGGTGGAGGTACCTTGCTTGCTTTGGATACTGGGATCTCTTCATCGATATCCTTCATGAATCCTGCAGTTCTTCTTTGTCTTCTTCATCTTTAATTTGGTTAGCAACTAAGAACTCCTTCCACGTTTTCCCTCTTCTCTGCAATTCATGCTCAATAAGAATTTTAATTAAGCCAAAGTGATATAGGCTCTTGTCTTCATTTCCCTTCTGCTTTTGGATGGTCTTCGACATCTTGGTTAGGCTTTGCAATAGAAAATATGGTAGACTGATAACACACTGCCTTTTCAAGTGTAGCAGTAGTTTAATATGGTATAGATAGACAATACTGTAACGACCTTCGCAAGTTACGAATTTTTGGAGAATATAGACCATCTCGTCCCAGGGATGCATCAACCAACTCCTTGGGACGCCTTTCTTCCAATTAGCTGATGAGACTCTGGATCTAGACATAAATTGAGTCCATGACTTCTCTTTAAATTGCTTTGTCTTAAAGTACTTCTCCCCTTCTGGGCTGATCCCTATTGACTGGGCTATGGTGTCTTCCGAAACCCTGAATGAGAAGTTACCTATCAGGGCTTTCTCTCCATTGAATGTGAAAGCGAATTTTTTGGTAACCTCTTCATTACTTCCATGAAATTTCTCTAAAAAGGGCAACCACTGTATCTCTTTGAGAATTGAGATGCAATCTTCATGATATTGAGAACTGTTGAACATGCTCGGCTCGACCCTATTGGTCATTTTGGCAGAGGGTCGTGCTCTAACTCTTCTCTGTTTATGTTTTGCAATTTGAATAAAGAAGTTTCAATTTGTTACCTGGTGGTGTCGCTCCCTTAATATCTAGTATGATGCTCGGTTGAATGTCTTGTGACTTTGGTGGGAGTCGAGACCGAATGGTTATATCTCCCTCTTGTGGCACTCACTGCTTTCAATCCTTACTGTGGAAGTCACGGGAGTTAAATGCTAGCGTGAAATAACTGAGAATTATGGTGAAATAACCAACTACACTTACTTCATAGCGTATTCATCTTTTGAAACAGAGGAATGGCTGTACCGCTTGTATAGATGCCATCATAGGAGCGCTGGAAGCGTATATGCAATGCTGGGGTATGATTTCAGGGAGTCCTCTGAATCATTTGGCTACGTCGGGTGGTGGAATCATAATTCAGCCATGTGGGATACAATGAATAGTCCCGCATTAACATTTGTTTCTTTCCCTTTTTTTTTTTTTTTAAAACACAATCCACCACGTGTCCTGCTTCTATTGGTACTCGACCAAATGGAAGATGTTGGTATGGCTGTAGGATGCGATTGGCATAACAAGGTTGATATGAAAAGGGGTAATGGATTTAGAGGTATGAAATAGGTTGGAGTATGAAAGATGATAAGAATCAGTGAGACAAGGGATGATGGAAAATGTAGTGTCCTTGAAATCGATCATAACAATCACAGTCATTAAATTTAACATTAAAAATTAATCTAAGAAATTAAATGTTAAGAATAAGGAACACATTACACTTTTGTTGGTTGTTGTTGCATTGGCATGCTGAGTAGGACTAGTCTCTTTTGACTATTCTTTGCTGTTCATAACAGGTCCCCTGAGATAGATTCGAATGTAACATGTCCCTCTGAGATCTTGAAGATGTTCATGCAGCTCCTTTGAAATCTGGAGAAAGAATTATATGTATACAGGTTCCTTGAGCTTGGGTATTTGATGGAGTCTTGGTGCCTAGCAACCTGTGGATCCTTGTAGAAACTTGATGAAGCTTTGTTGAAGTAACCCTGAAGTAACAGTCTCTTAACAGGTCCCTTTTATGTGTCTTAGACAGGTCCCATTACTGCTGGTGTTGGTAGCATGGTCTTCTGGACAGAACAAGTCCCCTTGCATAATGTTTATAACCAGGTCCCTCTGAGATAAAGCAATGACAAAACAAATTCTTTATTGAAATCTGGAATGCTCGAACAAACTGTTTTGGAAATTTACAGTGAGGAGATGAGATAAGAAATCTTTAAGAATTTACAATGGAGAGATAAAAGAACAAAATGCTGATGCTTCTCTCCCCCACTAAAGTTTTGACTTGTCCTCAAGTCATTATTCAGTTGATAAATCAAACGGTGAACAAAAGAAAGGGGAATTATTACCCGCCAACGAATTGGTTTTCAAGTAAGAATTCGGGGTTAGAGTGTGCCAGAGTCTGATTTTCACATCTAACCTAGTGTTATTATATCTATATATATATATATATATATATATATATATATATATATATATATATATATATATATATATATATATATTTAGTTTTTGTTTTGTTTTTTTTTTTAATTTCTTTTTGAATTTCTAAATTGAAAGGAAATGAACTAAGGCAGGGATACTGCAGCTGAAGGCTGCAGTATCTCAACCTCTCTTTGTTGAGATACTGTTTGGAGAAAATCTTGCTTGCTGATGGGCTTAGTGTATAGTTTCAGGCGATGACCATTGACAGTAAAGGAATGACCTTCTCCATCAATAGTTTTGAGCTTGACTGAACCATTGTCGTAAGCCTGAATAATTTGGTATGGACCCATCCAATGGGTGGTAAACTTGGCTTTATGATCTCTGAATTTAGAGTCAAAAAGTAAAGCCCAGTCACCGTCCTTGAACTGCTTCTTCTTGATATGTGCATCATGCCACTACTTCCTTTGTTTTTGCATGAGGATTGTGGTTTCCTCTGCTTGCTACCTCATTTCATCCAGCTGGTTTAACTGCTGAATTCTTTCTTGTTGTGCTTGGTCCAAGTCAATTTGCAAATCTGCAGCCAGTTTAAAAGTATGTATTTGAAACTCAATAGGAAGCATTACCTCTTTGCCGTACACCAACTGATATGGTGTAAATCCTGTAGTATCCTTCCACGTAATTCTGTAAGCCCAGAGTGCATCTTTGAGCTTCTCTTCCCAATTCTTCCTGTTCATTGCCACAGTTTTAGTAATGATCCCTTCCAAGGTTTTGTTTGTGGATTCCACCTGCCCATTGGCCTGTGGATGGTAAGGTGTGCTTCTCCTATGCTTGATTTGGTATTTGTCTTTGATGTCCTTCACTAGTTTTGAGGTGAATTGAGTACCTTGATCAGTCACTATCTCCCTTGGTACTCCATACCTTACAAAAATCTCTTCAAAAAGGAAATTTACCACTGTGTGTTCGGTGGCTCTAACTAGTGCTTTGGCTTCAGCCCACTTTGTGACGTAATCAGTACATACTAATATGTACTTCTTACCATTGGAGGTTGGGTTAATGGGTCCTATAAAGTCTAGAGCCCATTTTTCAAATGGCTCTAGGTGAACTTGGGGCTGAAGGGGCATCTCGTCTGTAGCTATTGGCTTGCCCATTCTTTGGCAGCTGTCACAACTCTTCACATACTTCTTGGCATCCTTGAAAATGGATGGCTAGTAGTATCCAAGAGTAAGAACTTTGAATGTTGTCCGATTAGCTGCAAAATGCCCACCACACGGTTCATCATGGCAAGATTTTAAAATATCAATTATCTCATCATTTTTTACACATCTTCTAATGATCATGTCATAACCAGTGTAAAATAAATCGCCATTAAGCCATGAATAGCTAGCACTTTGTTTGACTAGTCTCTTCTTTTCCTTTGCAGTAAAGTGTGGAGGTGTCCTTCCTGTAGACAAATAATTGGCCAAATCAGCATACCAAGGATTTACTATGGAAATTGCAAATAAATTTTCATTTGGAAAAGAATCTTCAACCGGAACAACCTCACCTAGATTTTGTAGTCTAGAAAGAAAATCTGCCACCTGATTCTCTTTACCTGGTCTATCTAACACTGTGATGTTAAATTCCTGTAACAATAATAACCATCTGGTAACTCTACCACTAGTTATTGGTTTATTCATTAAATGTCTAATGGCAGAATGATCAGTATGTACAAATACCTCATAACCAGTTATATAATGTGGGAATTTATTCACAGTATATATGATAGCAAGTGTTTCCTTTTCTGTGACTGTGTAGTTTGACTCTGCAGGTGTTATATTTTTGTTAATGAAATAAATGGCATAGTTACAAGATTCCTCTTTTTGGCCTAATGATGCACCCACTGCAGTGACAGATGCATCTGTAAAGATATGAAATGGTAGGCTCCAATTAGGCCCTCTTAAAACTGGTGCGGTTGATAATTTCTTTTTGAGTACTTCGAATGCTTGTTGGCAGTTCTCATTCCAGTTGAAAAGTACATCTTTTGTTAGAAGTTTAAACAAAGGTAAAGCTATCTTACTAAAATGTTCAATAAACCTTATGTAATAGCTTGCATACCCAAGAAAACTTCTTACCTCTCTTTGATTCTTTGGAATTGGCAAATCAACAATGGTCTGGATCTTTGCTGGGTCAACTTTGATGCCTTGAAAAGAAATATAGTGGCCTAATACTATCCCTTTGTTTAACATCATAAAGCACTTTTCATTGCTCAAGGACAGATTAGCTTCAATACATCTGTTAGCACTTGAAATTTCACCTCAGGCTGAGAAAGGCAAACCTCAAAGCTACATCAAACCATTCAGCCTCGTAGCTAGCCCTACGGGGCAGGAGAAGGCTCTCTCTGGTCAATCTCGGTAGATCTTCAATGGGATGAGATGACCAACACGGTAACACTGATATTAGGCTAGTAAAATGATTTGAAAGTTGATTTGTGGGTTTTTGGGGTTTTTAGTGGCAAATTGAGGAGCTGCAATTTAGGGTGCGGGGATTGGACACATTTTCTGCAGGGGGGTCTTTGGGGCGAGGTAGGAGCCTGTATTGATGTCTTTAGCTGAAGTGGATGATTAGGAAGAAAGATAAGAAGGCTAAAGAGAGCAAACAATGATTTTGAATTCTCTTTAGACAGTAGAAAACATAGAAATTAAACAAATTTAAAAGCAGAGCATGGCAAGCATGAATTCTTACTTTAACACTTCATTTGTTTAATATACAGCAGTATAGAAAGGAAATGAATCACATAACAAAGCTTACAATAACATGGAGAAACACACCATCAACACATGAGTCCACAAGAATCCCAAAAATGACTGCAGAACCCTGGTCTTCCTTAGCCAAAAATTGCAGAGATACAAGTGATAATACAATGATAGCTTCTCCCTCAAGAGTCCAACCATGAAAATGAGCAAGAAATTACATAATATAGATGATCTAACCTCTTTCCCTGCCTCCATGGGTCGAGCTCACTATCCTAGGAGCTGTTTGAACCACTTCTAAACTAAGCACTACAAAATAGGCAGTCAAAACAACTTGCCTCTATAAACTTGGAAACCAGTTTATACATTCAATTTTTACCCTTTACATGAATAAATCTTCTAGAAGTGTTAAACAAGAGTAAAAGTATCCAAAAAGTGTCACAATTACATCCAAGAGGACCATCATTAACCTCAGAAAGTCGAAAAGGGTCAAATCTGCAATTTCTGGGCTGAACTGGTCAAATCTAGCAAGATTTGCTCAACGGGTCGCGCCCCTTTTCTCAACGGGTCGCGCACTTTGGAGCTCTGTTTGGGGAAATTCCAGGTGTCAGAATTGGGTGCAGGATAGCTCGTTGGAAAGGTCTGCAAGTCTATTTTCCAACCCAACTGGAATTTTTGAATTTGGAGTTCATTTGCCCAGTAAAAATGCAATTCTCCCAAGACTGCTTCTGCAACTCAAAAAAGGGGCAGAAAGTCAAATTTTGCATGTATTTTGACCTTCTGGAGGCCCAAAACCCCATAAAAACTCAAGTCCATCCATGGGAATATGTAATTTTGCATGAAAAATCTAAAAATGCTGAGTTTTTGTAAAACGGAGCTACGATGACAAAGGGTCTCACCGGGGGTGAGACCCGTTGAGAAGCCAAAACCTGTAAATTTCCAAAAAATTCCAAAATTACCCAAAATTCTCAAAATTTTTTGGGATTTGAGCTGTGGCTAGGCTAATGAGTGCCATGATCCTTGAGTGAAGCCTCAGCCAAGATACAGAGGGGATTTGGCCTCTTTCTCCGTTTTAGAGCCTCGGTCAACCACCTTTGAAACATCTTCATTTTGGCCTTGCACACATGCATTCTTGCCCAATAATGGTTCTTCATGTTTCTTAGCAGCCTCTTGTCTTGTTTGGCCTTTGCCAATAGCTTCTCTAAGTGTGCATTGACCCGGATGAGCATAGACTCCCTCTCCTTAGGCAATAGGTCACCGGGCCTTCTTCGGTTCAAGGTTCGGTCACTACGAATCCTCCATAGCTCATCGAGGACTTTTTCCTCCTCCAACTGCTTGTTGCGCTGCTCAAGGTAGGTGATGGTCCATTGTGCTCCCTCTAACTTCCTCTGCAAGGCATCATTCTCAGCTCTGAGATGCTGAATGATCTCCTTTGCCTCTTGGCTAGGAGAACTGGTCTCAAGATCCACAAGCTCAATATCTGGAACTCCTGATGGCCCCTCATGACTCATGGGCTGCTTGCCCCTCCCTGGTACCTGTGCTGGTGAAGAAAGCGAGGCCCCTTCCATCTGATGTGGAGATAGCACTCGCTGAGCTGATGATGAAGGCGAGACCCCTTCCACCTGCAGTGGAGATAGTACTCGCCTAGCTGCTGCAAATAAGGCCCCTAGGCCTCTCTGATAAGTAACCAATGGAGGAGAGCTGACATGTCTGGTCTCAAGAATATCATGCTACTGTGATGGCCTTCCCTCCTCATGAACAACCTTAGGGGGTGAAAGGGATAACCTTGAGAGCAGCAAAACAAAACCCTATCTCTACTTGCATTTTGACATTTTTAAAGCAAATATACATGAACTTCTCATTTCAACTTGATGGCATTAAAACACATTTCCCATGCTCATTTTTCTCTATTAAGCAAAATACTTTGATGATCAGAGGCCTACCTGCAACCTTGAAGAGATTTGGGGTCATTTGGCAGCTTACTGGCAAATTTCTGTGGAGAAATCCCCAACGGGTCGCGCCCCTCCCAACGGGTCGCGTACGTTGCTTTTCTGAACTGCGGAAGAGCTCTCAACAGGTCGCGCACCACCCAACGGGTTGCGCTTTTGCAGGAGGCTTTTGGAGGCCTTCCTGGTGTCGGAATTGGGTGCATGATAGCTCGTTGGAAATTTCTTTGAGTTTACTTTCCAACCCAACTGGAATTTTTCAATTTGGAGTTCATTTGACCTGCCAAAAATCAAATCTCCCAAGACTGGTCAAAAAGTGCCAAATGAGGTTGCCTCAAGGAAGAGTGTTGTTGCAGTCAACTTTTGAATGCCTTCCTCAACCCCAAATTGAGCTCATGATAGCTCATTGGAAATATCCTTGTGTATAGTTATCATTTTACCCATCAAGAAAATCATTTGCCCAACCAAGCTAGGAGAAAACTTGATTTTCCCAAGGTCACTTCAGAGGTGTCTTTGATTCTCCTGAGGCAACGGTATTCTTGACATTTATCTCAAAAAATGACACCTGTGCAAAAAGTGAAGGAGGTTTTTCTTCTTTGGCATGTTTTGGACAAAAACCTCTCTCAGCTTTCCAAAATTCATCTTTTATTGCTCTAAAACATCATTTGAGTGAAACTTGTCCCGATGTGTGAAACAAGGAATTTCGTCGAAATGAAGCGAAATGAAGGGGATAGGGGGCTTCTAAATTCTTGAGGAAATTTTTGGGAGTGGGGAGGGATGTTAGGAAATAGGGGAAAGTAGAATCTCAGAGATTGAGCGAGGGGAAGGGGTCCAAAAGGGAAAAACACAGGCCCAACCTAGAAAATTGCCAAGTTGTAGCTAGAAACTAGGGTTTGTGCAAAAATGAGGAATTTGGCGGATCTAAGGGATGGGAAGTGTTTGATAAGGTAATTTAAGGATAGGGGAAGGTGTATGAACATCTGGATACAAGTTTTGTCGATGATTTGACGGTCCAAGAGAAATTGGCTTCAAAACCCTAGGAGAGGGAAATGAACTTGCCAAGGCGCAACTGAAGCATGAATAAGGTATAAAATGACTCATTCGACACTGACATGATAATGAAAACCCTCTGAATGATGATAGGCTCAGCTGAATGATGACATGGACTGACATTTGGGCAAACCCTAGACCTAATGCCTAGTGACCAAAGTTTTGCTTGAAGACTCACTGAAATGACAAAATTTGACCTTGACACTTCAAAATCACTTTGTAAGAGCATATTTGATCACTGGAGGAAGGCTGGAAAGACTGACACTAACAACATCTTTTCAAAACTCTTTCAAGGTTCTCTAATGCATGTTCAAATGAATTGCCGTATACTGAAAAATCATCCATGTAAACTTCAACACAATCATGAACTAAATCAGCGAAAATAGCTAATACAGCTACCTGAAATGTAGCTGGAGCATTGCAAAGTCCAAATGGAAAAACATTGTCAGCATAAGTGCCCCAAGGACAGGTGAATGTGGTTTTCTCCTGGTCTTCTGAGGCTATCCTGATCTGGTTGTAGCCACTGAAACCATCAAGAAAAGAAAATGATGATTTCCCAGCTAGGGTGTCTAACACTTGGTCAATAAATGGTAGTGGGAAATAATCTTTGAGCATTGCTTTGTTCAGTTGTCTGTAATCAACACAAATTCACCACTTACCATTTTTCTTGGGCACTATAACCAATGGGGATACCCACTGACTGTCAGAAATAGGATATATAAAATTGACTCTCAACAGTTTTTGCAATTCTTCTCTGACAATATCCTGGAGCATGGGGTTCATTCTTCTCTGTGGTTGCCTCACTGGTTTGATGGTACTATCTGTATAAATATGGTGAGTGCATGTGTTGGGGTGAATCCCATGCATATCGGTGTAGTCCCAAGCAAAGGCTTTCTGGTATTTTCTCGATAGTCAAATCAATTTCTCTTGCTGAGATGAGTCTAGGTGATTGCCTATGTTCAGAGTTTTCCCTGGACTAATCTCTATGATCTGACTCTGTGTGTTGGTGATGGATTGAACTGGAAAAATGTCGTGAAATGTGGTTTGCAAAGATTGAATGGTGCATGTTTCCTGAAAATTTTGGGCTAAAAGTACATCTGCAGCATGATATTGGTCATTTCTCAAATTTTCGGAAATATCAGGTTGAGAAAGGAATAATTCTACCAAATCATTATTGTCTTGTTCTTGGAAATCATAGATTTGGTCAATGCTAAAAACAGATTGTACTTCCTCTTTATCATTGAATTTATCATCAAGCCACAAATTGTGTGTTACTGCTGGTGATTGTGTCGATGGATAAAGAGTGAATTGTTTTCTTTCGGTCCCTCTTGAAATGATCATGTTGCCTGATCGACATCCTATGAATGCATCAACAGTCGCTAACCATGGTCTACCAAGGATGATAGGGTGCCCTGCTAAATTGGATTTGGGTTGAAGAACTAAGAAATCCACTGGATACTCCCAAGAGTCCAGTGAGACAATTATGTCCTCCAAAATCCCTTCAGGAATCACTTTAGACCTATCAGCTAGTTCTAGAACAATCGTTGTATGTTGTAAATTTATGAGCTGGAGTGTTCTCATGGTTTCAAGAGTCATGACATTGATTGCGGCCCCAAGATCTATCAAAGTGTTTGGAATTTGTATGTTGTTAATGATGGTGGTCACTTTGGGAATGCCAGGATCAACATACTTCTCCATAGAGATGGTATTGGTCATAAGGCCTGCTAAATGTCCTATAACATGAATGGTTTGAGGATCAAACCTTTTTCTAGCAGGCTTCTTGAGGCACATGTCTTTGATGGCTTTACTATATATGGGAATGTCTTTTATAGCTTGCAGCAGTGGAATCTTTATGTAGACATTCTTGAGTTCATCTAAGACATCAAACTGTGGTATAGACAATGGAGGTTTTATTTGGACCAATCAGTCTGGAAAAGGTGGATGCAATGGTTGCATATGCTTATCTTTGGTATCATCGTTTGGTTTTCTTTGATTTGTCATTTCATTTTCATTTTCTGTGTTTTCTTCTTGCTTATCTGTTATTGGAGAATCTTTGTGGAGTACCCTACCAGACCACAAGTTGATATTTTGCAAGGGTAGTGTGGGATATGAGGTTCCCTCTTCTACATTGTAGGCTGGCCTCTTTGCTCTATTATTTGGATTTGGGAAAGTTTGAGCAGGAATTTGAGTAGGTCTGGGAGGTTGTGAGTTAGCTGGAAATTGCAGTTGTGGTGGATTTATTGGTGGAGGAGCAGGCAGTGCTTGTTGAGTAGGTTGAGGCTGATAAACAGCTTGCTAAGGGTACTGCTGATATGGTTGAGAATGTGATGAATACGGCTGATGGTATTGCTGATATGGTTGTGAATATGGTGGGTATGATTGAGGATATGTATGATAGGATTGAGAGTACTGTTGAGACGGTCGCCATTGTTGCTGTGGGTGGTTTTGGTGCTGCCATGGCATGGGTACATTCCATGAATTATGTGCATACATTTGATCATTCACAGGAAATTGCAAATTTTGATTTGGAAACATACCTTGAGGTGATGGCCTTGGCTGCCATGGTCTCTTTGTGCCCATGTAATACACGTTTTCCATCTCTATCTTGGCTGCCATATTACAGTTCTGCAAAACCTTAACTTTAGGACAATTAAACATATCATGATGTTCGGTACAGAAAGCACAAACTTGGATGTTTTCTAGTGGGCAATCTTTTAATGCATGTTTCTTCCGGCATTTTGGGCAGAAGATAGCCATTATCTGATCTTCATTTTCTTGTTTCTTCTTATCTTTTAGAGTGTCAATTTGGTTCCCTAGGGTGCTTAACAGATCTATTTTAAACTCTTCTAACAGATTCCCTATTTCAGCCCTTGTGACACTTGCGGAGGAAGATTTTGTGACTTTGGATGACATGGTTCTTTTTCCCATTTTAGCTCCTTGAATACTTTTCGCATAACTCAGCGATTTCTTCAAAGGGTAAGGCAGAAATGTCACCTTTGCCCATCAAGTTAAGATCATCCATGTATTCCTCTCGGATACCTTTCAAGAATATTGTGCGGATCAGATCAAGAGGCATAGTTCGGTGTTTGGATTTTTGTAAGTTGTAGACAAACCGTTCTAAGTATTCCTCTAAGGTTTCATCCTCTTGCTGGCTCATTCTATGGATATCATCTTTAGAATCTTTGGATCTACAATAAGGTTGATATTTCCTTAGAAATATTCTTCTCATGCCATGCCAATCAACTATAGCATGCTCACCAAGCCTCATGAACCATCTTAAGGCTGATGCCTTTAATGTCGCTGGGAAGAGTCTAAGCCTATGGGCATCATCTGT
The DNA here is from genome assembly GCA_031772625.1 of Pinus tabuliformis. Taxonomy (NCBI): domain Eukaryota; kingdom Viridiplantae; phylum Streptophyta; class Pinopsida; order Pinales; family Pinaceae; genus Pinus; species Pinus tabuliformis. Next base: position 142,083,817 of record CM062815.1, read on the forward strand.
ATAGCCATATGTTCGACATACAATGTCAAACTCGAACAAGAATGAGTCTGGATCTTCCGAAGCCATACCACAAAAGTTTGGTAGCACGGATGGAGGTATGTTTTTCATTTTGATCTCATCATCTTCTTGTGGTTCATGTATAGGAAACTTAAAATTTGACTCTTCTTCATCTCTCTGTCTGTGATTTGGTACTAATCCAGCTCCTTCCTCAGCCATTCTAATAGGTCTCTCTGTGTCAGTGTCACTTGTTTGAAAGAGGAGATTAAAGAAAGATTGTTCGGTCATTGTGCTACTTTCTCCTTGTGTGGAAGATCTAGGAAAGTGCTTCTTCTGCGATTTATGTGTTAATAAAGTTTGCCTTTCGATGAGAGTAAGTCTTTGTCCTGACTTTTTTTTTTCCTCTAATGCTTGGATGGTGACTTCCTCAGCTGTTGTTGTATTCCCTAAAGAGTCTGCTCCTGATGATGATGGGTTAGTTTTTGGATGGTGGGGGGTTTTTATGAATCTACCCTGATTGTCTCTAAATCTAGACATAAATGAACATGATTTCTAACTGTGTTTTTGCTCGTTTTTGTTTATTGAATTTTTTTTCTTTTTAAATCCTTTAAGTACGCCTCCCCGGCAACGGCGCCAAAATGTAGTGTCCTATCTAGGGTGCTAGACTAGGCTATATTTATTATCGACCAGGATGCGTAGACTTAGAGGCATGCGTCTACAGTATATAGACATAAAGGATTATTAGCTAAGTGGTTATGTTGGTAGGTCACAAGACTTCTTTACGGAAGGTTGAGGTGTGTTACCTATCACCCAAACACTTAGGTCACTCAGTTAATCTACCTAATTACAACACTGTCATTCAATTCATTTACCAAATTAAAACACTGTGTATCACTTCAAACCAAGATTTCAATCTCCTTACAGAGACACTATGCATAAAACCCCTGTTCAGCAAATACTCAGCATTCACTAATATTCATGCAAGATAAAGACATACGGAAATCATAAGCATACTTTGAAATGATAACAGAGTTCATGACATTGCTTTAAAAGACAACAAAGGATCGAATCCCTTACAAGATACAATTCACGATCTCAGTGATGAACTGTTCAAGCACTATCATAAACATACACCATACGCATTCTATTGAAATCAACAACCAATTCTAATTACTGTGCATATCATTTAATACCCTAAGTTGCGAATAAAAAGGAAATTATAGTATACCAATTTAACGCAGGGCCCGTCCGCGTTCCAGAGGTATACTGGACTGTGATCAACCGATTATAAAATCAACGCAACAAGGAAAAGATCGTGACTGCAACTGTGTTCTTGATATTAAGTTCAAACTCTGTTTTCAAACGATATAATGATAACCAACTACTGACTACACAGAACTATGTTTACATATGTTTTTACAACCCTTACATTTCGAAAACGAATGTACATTCATGATGTGGCTGTTGCCGCTTTTATCATGTCGTGATTTTTAAAATGTTTCTATCCTAAACTGATTTCAAAAAGGAACAAAACTAAATCAATTTAGAATGCTATGTTGTTGCTGCCTTTGTCGCCAACATGCTATACTTTGACCATCGTTGACCGCGCATGTAGGAGGGTCGGTTCTGCTGTAGGATAGGTATTCGTCCATGCTTGGACATTCTACTTTTCATCCCTACCCTTCGCTCTAGCCTAGCTATCATGCCACATGTCAAACAATAAACCAATTACAGGATGTTGGAACTTCCTGTAGTCATTTTACCAAAAATTCCTAATTCTTTAACATAAAACTCCTAAATCAATTTCAATGCATTTTAATAACTATAGTACTATTAACTAATCAATTTTCAAGGGATCTAAGAGATGTATGATAGAAAGAGGTAGACAAATGATATGTTTTAGGAGGAAAAAGGAGGTCATGGGATGGTACCAACACCCATCAATTTCTTGCTCCATAGTGAAATTTATGGAGGAAGATTGATTATTGAGATGTTGGAAAAAAAGATCTAATTATTCCTAGCTATGAGACCAGATGACACTGGTGTCATCCACTAATATCTTCCATAGCTTGGGCAGGACACAAGCCGAGGCCAAAGCCTTGGATTCAAAGTATTCCATAAAAATATTAGCAACTACCGAGGACAAGGGGGAGCTCGTGGCAACCCTGCAAGTTTGCTCAGAGAATTTCCCTTCAAAGCAGAAAAAAGGTTGGTAAGATAGATTTCAACCAAGCCAAAAGTATCGGTGTCAGTGAGGTAATTGATGACCTCAATGGCCTCCTGGATAGGGATGCAAGTGTAAAGGGAGACCACATCGAAACTCACAAGAACTTTCCCATGGTAAAATTTTATGCCCTTTAACTCATTGAAAAATGAAGAAGAATTTTTTACGAATGACTCTGTGAGGTCAATGAGGGGTTTAAGCTTAGAAGCAAGGTATTTGGCTAGGAGGTAGGGTGGCCCTCCTATGGTGTTGACGATGGGTCTCAGTGGGGGCCTTCTTTATGGATATTTGGGAGCCCATATATCCTTGGAGTGATGGGGCTACTCTCAATAAGCTTGTGGCATATCCAGATTTGACTGAAAAAACTCCCCCATCGGGATCCCAACATAGAGAGTCCTTTGAGACCAAGCTCAAAGGGGAAGCCCCTTTAAGGTGTGATATTAGATATCTCCACTGAGGGACATGGACTTGGGGAGACTGTGGACTCTCCATTACACCCAATCTCCATCTCTCCAAATAGAGATGTCTTCCAACGTACGGATACATTTTCAATTCTTCCACCTTCTCAGGTCTTGAAGATTTTCTTGGAAATCTATAGGATGATTTCCCATTATTTTGATAAGTCTACCATTCCTAGGGATCTTAGAGGAGTTTTATTTGATTAGGGGAAGGGTCTTTTTAATCAAACTCTAGATCTAGGAACACGGCCTTATAGGGAAACCTTTTTCTAATAATAGGATTCTATTATGGTTCATATATTTTTCTTCCAAGATTTGTTTCTACCAGTATTTCTCTCGAGTTATAAATCTCCAAGTGATTTTTGCCCCCAGTACCAGATTCATTATCCCAGGAAGTCTTATTTCCAAGATGCCTTTCTCATAGAGTTGCGTTACTTCATCCCATTTCACTAGACTATGCTTCTTTGTTTCTACTTTACCTACTTTCCATAGGAACCCCCTAATTACTAGCTCAATTTGTTTGTGTATACTTGCCGAAGCTAGTATTGCTACATACTAATAAATTGGGAGTGATGTGAGTAATGCTTTGATTACTACCACTCAGCCTGCCATGTTTAGCCAGTTCATTCCCCAGTTTTGCGCCCTTTTTCATTTTTTATATATACTTATTCCATATCTCAATCTTCAGATTTTCTTTGGAGATAGGGAGGCCTAGATGATGAAATTGGCTCCATTTATCTTCTAAGGGAATTACATAATTTCTGAAATTTTTTGTAGATCGCACAGAGGAGAGTTCCATCCAAAGATTCTACATTTTTTATTATTTAGAAGTCCACCAGAGACTTCCATAAAATTGTTCAACGCCTTTTTTATTCTTCTTGTCATTATACAAGAGGCCCCTCCGATGACCAAGGTGTCATCTGCGAATAGAAAATGGTTTATGATTTTTACTGCAGAAGAGATTGAGAGACCCGTGATAGACTGTTCTTGTCTGCAATTCTCAAGTTTTCGGCTTAGAGAATCTGCCATTATAATATATAGGAAAGGAGATAGTGGGTAGCCCTGAAAAAGTCCTCTTGAACTTTGGAAATATTCACTTGGTCTTCCATTGACCAATGGAGAAATCTGGGGACCTACTATACATGCCTTAATTATATCTATTGCATTTTTTGACAAACCAAATCGTTGAAGGACTGCCACAAGGAAGTCCAGATTGACCCTACCAAAGGAATTTTCCATATCAAGCTTTATAATCATACATTTTTCCTTTTTAAGAAGGTTAGAGTGTAGAGCTTCTTGGACAATTAGGATATTGTCAAGAATTTGTCTTTTTGGAACGAATCCTCCTTGATTTTCTGAGATAATTTCTGGGAGTACTGCTTTTATTCTATTTGCCATAACTTTTGTAATAATTTTGTAGGAGGTGTTACATAAAGATATCGATCTGAACGTACTAAAAGTGTTTTCATTCGGTTGTTTTGGAATTGGAGCAATGAAGGAGGAATTTGTGAATCCTCATATCTTTAATTTCCCAAAAACATTTCTCATCATTCTTATCAAGCCTTTTTTTATGATACTCCAATTATTTTTATAGAAGGATATAGGGAACCCATCCAGGCTTGGAGCCTTATCTAGATGTATATCCCAAATAATAGAAACCACTTCCTTTTCTTCAACTTCTTTTGTTAATTCATTGTTTTCTCCATTGCTGATTTTTGTTTGGGTATGTTGGAGAAATTATTGATACTCATTATTTGTTGTTGAGGATGATAATAGATCTTTGTAATATTTGAATGTCTCCTTCTTTATTTCCTCTTGTCCTCTCACTTTTTTTTCCCTCATTATCCATAATTCTATCAATATGGTTTTGCATTCTCCTGTTCTTGGTAGTATTATGGAAGAAGGTTGTATCCTTATGACCTATTTTAAGCCATAAGCTTTTGGACTTTAGTCTCCACTCTTCTTCTTCCACTATGTTTTTCCTATACAATTCCCAATATGCTTGTTTTTCCTTCCATAGACTCTCCTGTATTTCCACTTGGTACTCTTTTTTTACTTGGATTCTCTCAATTTTTTCTGTTATTTCCTATTTTCTTCTTTGTATTTCTATTGGTTTTCTCCTTTCCCACTGTTTCAACTCTTTCCTCAATGATTTAAGTTTAGTTTCCAAAACATAATTATGAGTGCCAATGATTTGATTTTCCCACACATCTCCAATGATTTTTTTAAATTCTCCATCGTTGTTCCAAATGGAACTAAATCTGAAAGGAACAAAGCCAAAGTTATCTAAAAACCCAAGTGAGAGTGCCACCAGTTTGTGATCTGATGCTATGTTGTGAATGATTTTGGAATTTATTTCACTGGAGGAGGTGGCTGTTGTGTCTTGGATTAGGAATCTATCCAACCTTTCTTTTATATTATTTTTACCAATTCTTTTGTTACTCCATGTATACTTCCCATTGCTAGGAGGCGTGTCCATTAATATGCAATTTTCCATGATAGATTCCACCATTTCCCTTGATGGACCAACATTATATTTTCCACCAAAATTCTCCTCTGGATTCAGTACCAAATTAAGATCCCATCCTATTATTATGCCACTATTTTGGACCTGCAATAGATGATTTCTTAGGGTGTCCCAGTAGACTTCATTATCGCTACAGTGATTTGGGGCATAAATGTTAACAATGCAGTATATCTCATTTGTATTTTTGTTTTTCAGTTCTATTTTCATCCAACGCAACTCTTTTTGTGTCTAAATCAACTCCCACTTCTCTGTTTTCCATAATGTACAAATCCCTGTTGAAGATCCTATTGTTAGGATTGATGTTCCTTGGTAGTTTTTCATTTTTTGAATCATTGTTTCCATTTCCTTTCAATTTATTTTCGTCTCCTAGATCATAAAAATATCAGGCTTCTTTGACACTATTAAGTCTTTCATTGCCTTGATTTTTGGCATACTTCCCATTCCTCTACAATTGGAGGAGACTATATTCATTATCACTTGGACTTGAGGGTAGAGGGACCTTTCCCTCTAACGGGTTGAGTGAGTTTCTCCTTGTTTTTTTCTAGAAAGGTGTCCAATGGTTGTTGGGTGCCCAGAGCCATATCCTTTGCCACTGCTTCATCTTTGATTTCTTGCTTGGATTTTCTGCCTACCTGTTTAGGGTGGTCGAGGGAGGAGAGGAGATCTTTGGAGATGGTTCGAGTTATTATTCAGTGGAAGGAGGAATGAGAAGGGATATGGGAGAGGATGGGAGAGGTTGGGGAGGGAATGGAAGGGAAGGGGAGGAGAGGAGTGGAGGAGGGAAGATCAAGGTCCCCAAGAGAGCTAAAGGGATTAGAAGCCAAAAGATCCAAGCGGGGGGGGGGGGGATAAAAGAAGGAGGAAGAGATGAGGAGGGAGAGGAGGGATCATTATGAGGAGAAGGAAAAGGAGCTGAGAAGGAGGGAGGGGGCGGGGTAGGGCTGAGGATGGAAGGGAGGAGATAGAAGAAGGATGGGATGAGGGTTTGGGTTTGGTTGCTGACTTTTTCTTCTTGACCTACTCCCATTTTGGTTCCTGGTTTTCTATTTCTTATGTTTCCTAATTTTTAATACATCTATTTGCAAAATGACCATATTCATGACATACCTTAAATTTGAACAAAATTTGTTCATAATCTAGCTGTTGAATGTGAACCCAGCTATCGACTTTGATCTTGACTGCTTCTGGGAGTCCTTTCTCCAGATCTACTTATACACATATTATCATGTAGGAATGCATGTTCCTTTGGCTCACTTATGTCGATATATTTCCCCACTGCATTTCCTATTGCTTTAACATATTCATCTCCCCAACAATGTAGAGGAAGGTGGGGAACCCTGACCCATACTGACAGTGCATTTGGCATGTCCAACTCCGGATCGAAGTGTGGAGTCCACTATTGAGATAAATCCCTCTTGAATCCATGACATATGTCTCGTCTCTGAAGATTAAATCTCTGTCCTCTTTCATTTTAAAGTGGAAGGTAAAATAACCTCTTCCACAAAATCTGGTGGAGAATTTCCCCATGATAGATAAGGCCCAATTTCTTTCCACCCATTTGAGGACTGAACACGGAGAGGGCCAGAGTTCAGTAAACTGACCCACCAAACCTCATTCAGAGAGGGACAGAGCTGCATGGTGAGGAAGGGAGGGAGGAATAATTATTTCAGGTATTTCATCGATCTTCTTAACAAACTTTGATATGGACGGTCTAGGACGAGACGGTCCCAGGGAGGAGAGTAGAGAGGCAAATGCTTCCACATTTTCTCCCAACTGGGCTGAAGTTTCGGTAGATGAGATAGGAATTGATGCACCCTCAGGACGAGTCTTTGCATGTTCCATTGCGTACTAGTAGAGGGCAGCAAGCCCCGGGAGCAGGTGGCCTTGGGAGCAGAAGGAAAAAGTCATGCTTAGGGACTGAAATCGTTAAGGCAAGAGAAGAACACGCGCACGAGGTAGAACCATCGTGTACATAGTAACACCTTATTACTCTAAATGAAAAAAATCATAATAAAAAAACTCCTTATTACTCCTTTCACAAATGTGACCTTTTAAAGTTACTTTTTAACATTCCTCATAAACTATAAAAAAAAATTATTAACACAAAGTTCCATGAGAAATGCCAAACTTGATATTTTAGCAGTCGTTGAATGATTTATGCCACCCACATACTAATTCACCTTGGTGAGTCAATGCATTCATGCTGCCATGCAAATGTTGTTTGCCTAGCTTTACACTGAGAGTTGACACCCGTCAAATTAATCCAATGGTAAAGTAAGTTTTCAATTTCTATCAAAGCAATTATTCTAGTGATCTTGCGTGAGTACTATGACTTCTTAGTATTATTTATGTCAAAACCATTATTTTGTCAAAGCAAAGGAATACTACGACTCACAGAAGTTGATCAATCAAATAAAGAGGCACTTGTGCCTTATCAACAAAGTCTTATAAACCCGCAAGCCTTCTTAAACCAATGCGATGAGACAAATGATAATCATCTCCAAACTATTCGATCCTTATATGCCTCTGGGCAAAGTGGGGAATGTTGGAGGAGTTGTTAAGGTGTACAGAGATGAAACATTTTTACCTCAAGAGGATCATCGACTCTTCCAAAATTTATTCAACTATTTGGTGCAAAAAGAAGCATAAACTGAGGTCGCGAGTGTTGGATGAGATTTTGGGGTTACGGGTTCGACTCTAATTGCCTTTGTCTCACCTCCAATGATAACCACAAACACATTGCCTCCTGGTAATCGTGTGTTTCCACTGGATGTACTACAAAGACCCTCCAATTAAAACCCCAGAACTCAAAGGTGGGGTGTTCGGTTAGCAGAAACACTAACCATAAGCAAATAAATCTAGGCTTCATCTATAGATTGCATGCATCATTGCAGACCATGTTCGATGCAACAAGTTTTTTTCCTAGGATGAAATTTGCAAGAAGGTTCCCAACATTGCACAAGTGGTCTAGCTGGGTTATGGATGTTGCTTTTAAACTTATTTAAAACAGAGGCAAGAGAGGGAGGAGAAATGGAGGGGGGAAGAGAGGGCTCACATAAATGTTTTCAATAATGAAGTTGGTCAAATTTGTAACATCCTTGCATATGCACTATAAACAACCATAAATTTAACAAATAATACAATTTTGATAATAAAAATAATAATTTCCAGACTCAAAATCTGAAATCAACAATAATAATAATTTTTCTTTTCCTTAATAGAATTAAGATTTTTTCATACCATTCAACCACTGAACAATTTGATGGAGTTTTGTAAGAGCCTGCAGAGCTAGAATCTCCTCTTTCACATCAACTGCATTAATGTTGCTCTGATACCACAATAACAACAGAATTGTTCTCAGACACACAAATTTTATTAATAAGGAAAAGAAAATTACATAGAATCTTCAAGAGTTTACACGCAATCACTCGACCCTCTTGCAAGAGGAGAAACAAGCTTTAAATAATCTAATTTTCTAACCTAATTTTTTTATGGGTCACTTATTTCATTTACAAGTGTCCATTTACATTTAATGCTCTCATAACAACACTCCTAACTATTTTCCTAAATTGGTTCCTAAGAAACGACACCTTTCTAAATGTTACATCATTTACAACAATTAACTATTCTAAAATGTATCCAAAACCTAATTAAATATTTTAGATAATTATATATTATATTCTAAATAATTAAACTAAAATTTATATATTTTGGATTATCTAATATAAGTATTAATCATAAATAACAATTACAAATTTAAAATAAATAAATAAATAAATCATCGTAAAGTTTTATAATATTTTATAATTATGTACTATTTATTATTATTAATTAATAAAAGATAAAATAAATAAATAGATATTTTTATTAGATTCAGATTTTTAATTTTTATTATTTTATATAGTTTAACTCAATTATATTTATGTAAATTTGTGATATAAGAATTTATTCATTTTTCAAATACCAAATTTGTTTGGAGTTAAGTGTTAGAAAATTATATAATACAGAGCAATGGAACACATAAAATATTGCAGAAAGATAAACACAAAAAACTTATAAAACAAGAGAGACACATATATGCGTGGTTCACCCAGTTTGGGCTACATCCATGAAGAAACAACCAGTTCTTCCTTTTATATTATCCAGTAAACTGAAGAGATACAACCTACAACAGATCCGTTGTAATTCCCTCTTCACTCTCAATCTCCTCTCTCTTCCTCACTCAGAATACAGATATACATAAACGCAATACAATTCCCTCATATATAGCGACGGGTTACCTTCTAGGGAAAAAAACCCTAAATTAAACATAACTTCTACCATCAGATTTTCGCCTAATGAATGACCTAGATTGACTATGAAATTACAACATTTTACAAGGACCCCCCCTGCAAAAGATATTTTACAAATGGTGTTGCCGCCCCATTACGAACTGGGGTCCAATGCGGCGATACCTTTGAATACAGAAGATAATCAGGCTCCACACCGAACAATCTCCCACTTGGAGACTGATTATGGCAACTCCACCACTACTTCATTTGCTGGACAATGGCTCCACTTTGGACTTGGTTGTTTCTCATATTCTTCATCATACTTGAAGACCAATCGAAACTGAGCAGATTCTCAGTTTTTCCCTGGTTACAACTTTTGTTAACATATCTGCAAGATTCTAGCTAGTGTGTATCTTTTCCAGCTTCAACTGTCCATCTTCCAACGCAGACTGTATGAAATGGTACTTGAGCAGTATATGTTTAGTCTTAAAATGAAATGCAAAGTTCTTTGCAAGATGTATGGCACTCTGGCTTTCACTGTATAACTTTCCCAACTCTTGCTTCTTACCCAATTCATCCAGAAACCTTTGTAACCAAATCATTTCTTTACTAGCCTCTGTAGCAGTGACATACTCTACTTCTGTTGTTGAGAGTGCAACAACACTTTGTAGTGTTCAGACCTAGCTAATAGTTGTTCCACCTACAGTAAACACATACCTTTTTGTGCTCCTCCTGTTATCTCTATCACCTGCCATATCTGCATCAACATATCCCTGGAGAGCGATATTTGAACCACCAAATCATAATGCTTGATTTGTGGTACCTCTCAAATACCTGAGAACCCACTTCACCGCCATCCAATGTTCTTTTCCTAGATTTTTCATGTACCTACTTACAACTCCCATTGCATGTGCAATATTAGGCCTTGTGCAGACCATTGCATACATTAAGCTTCCAACTGCTGATGCATATGGAACTTTAGACATATGAGCCATTTCTTCCAGAGTCTTGGGACATTCCTCCTTACTTAACTTGAAATGGATAGCCAAAGGTATACTAACTGTTTTTGCATTCTGCATACTAAAACTTTTCAACACCTTTTTTATGTACTCACTTTGAGACAATGTTAGTTTGCAATTCTTCCTGTCTCTAGTTATTCTCATACCAAGGATTTGTTTTGCAGCACCCAAATCCTTCATTGCAAATGAGTTTGTCAATTTTCTTTTGAGCACATTTATTTCCTGCATGTTAGAACCTGCAACAAGCATGTCATCTACATACAATAACAATATAATATAGCTGCCATCATTTTTCCTTTTGAGATAAACACAATGATCAGAGTGACATCTAGTATAACCTTGTTCAGACATAAACCTGTCAAATTTTAGATACCACTGCCTTGGAGCCTGTTTTAAGCCATACAAGCTCTTCTTCAACCTGCACACTAGTTTCTCCTTCCCTTTTACCTCATATCCTTGTGGTTGTTGCATATATATCTCTTCCTCCAAATCCCCATGGAGAAAGGCTATCTTTACATCTAACTTCTCAGGATGCAAATATTCAGCTGCTAATAGACTTAAAATAGTTCTGATTGAAGTCATTTTAACAATAGGAGAAAATATCTCATCAAAGTCTATACCCTTTTTCTGTGCAAACCCTTTCACCATAAGTCTAGCTTTATACCTTTTTCTACCTCCATCTCCTTCCTTCAACTTGTAAACCCATTTATTCTGCAATGTTGTTTTACCTGCAGGCAACCTAACAAAGTCCCAAGTCTAGTTATGTGCTAAGGAGTCCATCTCTTCTTTCATGGCTTGCTCCCACTTCCTGGTTTCTACCTGTACTGCTTCTTCATAACATTTTGGTTCAGCAGAATCAGTCAACAATACATAATATAATGAAGGAGAGTATCGTTCAAGGGGTCTACTTATCCTGGTATATCTTCTAACACAACTTTCAGGTGTTTGAAGTGCTTGTTGTTGTTGTGGTTGTTGTTCTGGCTATTGATCATTATGATTTTTAGGCACCATCACTTTTTCTGTGATCTCGTCAAGCACTGTATATTCTCTGTTTTCTTTTTCTTGTTTCTTTTCCTGTAGCTGATCGTTATACAAAACCTTTTCATTGAATATGACATCTCTACTCCTAATGATTTTGTGTTTTTCATAATCATAAAAGTGATAACCAAAATCATTAACACCATATCCAATAAAAGTACATTTCTTTGATTTTACCTCAAGCTTTGTTCTATTTTCTTTATTAATGTGGACAAAGGCTTCACAACCAAAAGTCTTTAAAAAAGAGTAGATTACCTTTTTACCTGTCCATGCCTCCTCTGGAATACCACCATCCAAGGAACTTGAAGGCCCTCTATTTATTAGATAAACATCAGTATCTACAACATCTGCCCAAAATTGTAAAGGCAATCTTGCATGCAATCTCATGCACCTTGCATGCTCCATGATTGTCCTGTTCATCCTTTCTGACACACCATTTTCTTGTGGTGTTCCTGGAACTGTCTTCTCTCTATGAATTCCATTCTTTGAACAACACCTATCAAACTCTTTGCTACAATATTCACCTCAATTGTCTGATCTAAGACACTTCAACCTTTTTCCTGTCTCATTTTCAACCAAATCTTTCCATTTCTTGAAAGCATCAAATACATCAGATTTATTTCGAATACAATAAATCTAGGCTTTTCTAGTTGCATCATTAATAAAAGTAACATAATAACGAGAGCCACCAAGAGATGATACCTGAGCAGGTCCCCATACATTTGTATGCACAAGCTCTAATTTTTCGGTCTTCTTTTCTTTCCTAACTCTAAGGAATCTGACTCTCTTCTGTTTTCCATAAAAAAAATTCCAACAGAATTTTAAATCAACATGCTTCAAACCTGGCAACAAATTTCTTGAGTGAAGAATCTGCATCCCCTTCTCACTCATGTGCCCAAGCCTATGATGCCACAATGTTGTATCTTCTCCTGTATAGGTTAAAGCATTAACAAAATTAGAAATACCATTGCATAAATACAATGTACCAACCTTTCTTCCTTTCGCTATTACTAGGGATCTTTTAGTGACCTTCCAGGTTTTATCTGTGAAAGTAGTTACGCAACTTTCACCTCCCAACTGCCCTATTGAAATCAGATTTTTCTTCAGATCTGGAACATTCCTTACCTCCTTCAATAGCCATTGATTTCCTTTTTTCTGTTTTATGAAAATTGTACCCATTCCAATGGTTTTACATGGTTTATCATCACCCAATCGAACTTGTCCAAAATCTCCTTGAACATAATCATAAAAATGTTTCCTATCAGGTGTTGCATGGAATGAGGCCCCTGAATCTACCACCCAGGCATCAATAATATTTTCTAATGAAAGAATCAAAGCATCTTGCAACACATCACCTGTCACATTCACTTCATGATTAGTTTCTTGCTGCACGTCTCCTTCTTTTCCCTTCCAAGACTTGCAGTCTTTCTTCAGGTGTCCTTTCTTCCCACATTTCCAACACACTATCCCTGATCTAGACTTCGATATACCTTTTCTTGACATACTGTGATATCCTAGGCTCTTTCCTCTTTCCATTTTTCTTCCCTTAGTCTCTACAGTCAAAGCATTACCTGATGTCTCACCAGAGCTTTTCCATCTCATTTCCTTGCTAAGGATTGCATCAACAACATCATCAAACTTTAAAGTACTAGATCCAGAGACAGAGTTACTAATGGCCATAATTAAACCATTCCAACTTTCTAGTAATGAGCACAGAAATAATAGAGCCCTAACTTCATCATTAAAGTTACCCCTACAGAAATTAACTGATTGGTAACTGTATTAAATTCATTTAAATGATCAGCAAAAGATCCACCTTCTGACATCTTCATATTAAATAAACGCTTCGTAAGAAATACCTTATTTGAGGCCGAGGGTTTTTCATATAGTTTGGCCAATGTCGACATTAAACCCTCTATTGTTGTTTCCTTTGAAATATTAAATGCTACCGATGCTGCTAGGCACAACCGTATTGTTCCAAGTGCCTTTTTGTCGAGAATGTCCCATTCTGTGTCTACCATACTCGTTAGCTTCTTTGCCTTTTCGCTCAATGGTTGGTACAGATCTTTCTGATACAGATAATCTTCCATCTGCATCTTCCACGGATGGTAGTTTTGGCCGTTGAATTTTTTGATCATAAACCTACCATCTTCCGCCATTTCTCCCACTCGAACCAGGAACACTTCTCTCATGCGAGTTTATCAACCAAATAGACCTTCGGCTCTGATACTAGTTGTTAGAAAATTATATATTACAGAGCAATGGAACACATAAAATATTGCAAAAATATAAACACATAAAACGCATAAAACAAGAGAGACACAGATATACATGGTTCACCCAGTTTGGGCTATGTCCACGGAGAAATAGCCAGTCCTTCCTTTTATATTATCTAGCAAACTGAAGAGATACAACCTACAACAGATCCGTTGTAATTCCCTCTTTGCTCTCAATTTCCTCTCTCTTCCTCACTCAGAATACAGATATACATAGACGCAATACAATTCCCTCATATATAGCGAGGGGTTTCCTTCTAGGGAAAAAGCCCCTAAATTAAACATAACTTCTACCGTCAGATCTTCGCCTAATGAATGGCCCAAATTGACCCCCCTGCAACGAATATTTTATAGGTGGCGTTGTCGCCCCATTACGAACTGGGGTCCAATGCGGCAATATCTTTGAATACAGAAGATAATCAGGCTCCACACCCAACATTAAGCCATATTAACAATGTGAAAAGAATGAATTTCTACTTACTCTTCTTAGTTGTTTACTATTACTCTTATTATTTTTTTTCTTTCCACTGGATCAACATAATTTTTATCTTCCTAATTTTTCAAATACCAAATTTGTTTGGAGTCTAGATATAGACCTATTAAGCCATAGTAACAATGTGAAAAGATTGAATTTCTACTTACTCTTCTTAGTTGTTTATCATTACTCTTATTATTTTTTTCTTTCCACTAGATCAACATAAATTTTATCTTCCTAATTTTTATCTTTTATCACAAATTTATATCCCTGCAGTGTTTTCTAAAAGTAAAAGAGTAGCTAACCTTTTATAATTTTATGTTGAGTACATTTTCATTTCTTTTTATTTTTTTAGCAATATCATGTATACAATTATATATAACTACACAAGTTATTGTACATAAACCATGTTGGAGGTAAAAATTAAATGGCGTGTTTCAAATAAGCCTGTCACTATATCTTGATAAGTGGGTAGTTTTTCAAAAGAAAGTGAACATTTGCCTAAATTTAAATAACATGTGTTAAAAATATCGTGTTTAATGCTTGATTGACAAGTATGTTAAATAAGAATCCAAGAACAAATCGGTAAAGCAATCGCCAACAACATATTAATTTATTACACCATGATTATGAAGCTTCCAATAAATTCCATGCTCGAAAACACACTTGAAAAATGCCCTATCCACATATTTTAACCATTATATCTATTTTAATATAAATAATTAACATATACACCTATTTAAGTTTCTAAATTTTGAAATTAAACTAACCATTTTTACAATTAATAAAACATCTATAAGATGTATTCCAAAACATCTTATCCATTTCCTCAATTGGCCTGCATATAGACTGTGTTAAAAAAATTGAGAAAGAGTAGAGAATGATTAAAAACACAACCAAACACACATTATGTTTTATTCATCTCACCGAAGTTACATATATAGTATATAGATCACTAACACAACCAAAAACACATCATGTTTTATTTATCTCATAGAAGTTACATATATAGTATATCGATCACTGACTTTGACAAATCTAGATCACGACTACAACTTATACATAGGAAACCACAACATCTAGACTTACTCCTTGTGACTCATAATCACAACTACACATAACATGGAAGCATTACTTCTAACACCCTCCCTTAATGCTTACATGGAAAACACTAAAAACACATATTACAACAATAATATCAATTTTTGTATCACTGGTCTTCACCAACACTTACATCCACTTTGAAGTCTCACAAACATCGTTCTTTCTTCACTACCACATCTTTGAGTTGTTACTTGATCCATTTAAGACATAACCACTTCAAACCATCTTTGACGTACTTTACAGAATTGACGCTTCTCGACCTCTCAGAGCACGGCGAGTTAGTCTTGATACTGAACCATCCTATGGACATACCTCCATCTATTGAACACATGGTCTTTCATTATATTCCTTAGTTATCTAGGAAGCCTATTTGAGTACTCAATGTTTTCAGAAGTCAATTATACAAGGTGACCTCCTAAACATATAATCAAATTAACGTATAAGATGATGTTCATGGCTTCATACAATGCCACCAACTTATAACATATTATATGCAATCAAATTAGTGATATGTTCTTATGTTACCATATGCATCAAGAACCACCAATTTGAAAATATGTAAATATGTTCAATAATTAGTTCTTATTTGATTTTTCACATTACACTTAGACAATAAAACTACAACACACCACATAATAAAACTGCATATAGATGCATAAATATTAAAATATTTTGAAATACTTAGAAGTGTATTCTTACTCACTCTCAGGTTCTGCAATTTTTTTTTAAATAAAAATATAAATATCACATTACCACTCATAACAACACCAATTTTTTAAATCACGCCGATAGTTGTTTCCTTTGCTGGCTTTGGGTGGGAAAACATTGTTCACCCAGCCAATCAGAATGCTTAGATTTTACCCTTCTAACTAATTAATTTTTGCATGTGTTCCTCCCTCCAACTAAGAGAAATTTTCCATCTGTCCAAATTGTCTTCGTTCTGCCCATGTTCTCTCCAACATTAAAATGCATTCATTGTTCAGTTGAAATGCATTCATTGTTCTATACTCACATGCCATCCTAAGTGCCATACTTGTCTCAATGCTTACACGCCATCCTCCTTCTGCAACATTGAAATGCATTCATTATTCTGTACTCACAGGCCATCCTCCGCGCCATACATGTTTCAATACTTACATGCTATCCTCCACAGGCCATCCCCCGTGCCATACCTATTCAATATTTACACACTATCCTCCACCTGTTTCAATACTTACACACCATCCTATGACATACTTGCCATACTTGTTTCTGCAACATTGAAGAGAGTGTTAGGTCACACCATCACCATGCCCCAAACTGAAGACGATCCTCCACCTGTTGCAATACTTACAATACTTACACACCATCCTCAGCCATACTTACTATACTTGTTTCTACAACATTGAAGAGAGCTTTAGGTCACGCCATCACCATGCCCCAAACTGAAGACGATCATTTATGCCCATAATCATGATGCCCAAAATTGAAAGCGATCATTTATGCCCAATCTAGGTTGGTAGATTGTCGATCTCAAAATGGTGAGCTCACAATCTCTTCTATCTCCCCCAAACATTGCCCTCCCTTCCACTTTTCCTTTCCACGCCTTCTACTCCTAGTGTTGTACACCAAAATTTCATGGTTGGGTGCGTTTCTTGTTTTCTATATCTCAGAGTGACTGTCTGTCTGTAGATATCCATTTGGTCAAAAGAGGAAAACTCACCATCGAACACTGTTTGGGAAGGTAGGCAAGTTGTCTGGAGTGAATACTACATTCCAGTAAGGTCATATTTTTAGGTTAATCCTTTGCAAAAATAAGGCCGCCCAATGAGATCTTATGGTGGGACAAATATTCTTATTTGAAGCACTAAAGGAAGGAAAACAAATATACACCTCGATTAATCATTTCCTAAATAAGGGCGAAGTCAATCCAGGCATGATGGCAATGGAATAGCTCCTAGTGACAGAATTGGTTACTATTCTATCCTGTCGATTGTAGTTACCTACATCATCATTCTACTAATCTTACCCTCGCTAATAAGGCCAGTAAGGTAAGGTTAATAATACCAACCAAGAGAAGGTATGTAACTCAAGAGGTTGTAACTAGATTTTATGCAACAATCCTACATATGCATAAATTAGTGATGAAATCGGAAGATATATTAATGTCGATAATTTCCCATTGATCCCAATAATGGTCCTTACCTCCTCCTCACTTCTAGTGATGTTGTTGTCCAAGACTTCTGCAGAGAAATCTATGGATTTAATTATTTTACATTCCCATCCATTGTAGGATACACACTGCCTTATGCATGGGTTGGGAATTCTGAAAAATAGCGCCCAGAAGTCTGTGCCTATCCTTTTGCAGTGCCAAGTTACATGACTGGAATGAAGGCACTCAAGGCACCTAATGGGGATGTTGGTATCGATGGGATGATAAGTGTGATTTCCCATGAATTGGTTGAGCTTTCGTCAAAACCCCTTATCAATGCATGGTATGTTGATGAGGATCCTACTTCTCCTACTAAGATTGCAGATCTCTGTGAAGGTCTTTATGGGACTCGAGGTGGTGGATCTTACAATGGACAAGTCCTGACACACAAATTTGGGGCTAATTACAATGGGAATGGAATTAGGAGGAATTATTCACTGCAATGGATATGGAGTCCTATTGTGAATGCTTGCTCAGGACCAAATGCATTGGATAACTGAAGGTGCACTCTTGTTAGTGGAAAATGGGTTTGCTAGTGTTACGGTTAGACTCTGGGGTTGTTCTCAAGCCTTAATATCACAAATTCTATTTGTGGGTTGGATCTAGATAACTTATTCATGGCTTCTTTATTGGTATAGACCTCAATATGCCTTAGGATTATTGTACCCAATAATGTGAAAAAGTGTTCTAGAACAGTGGAGGCTCTAATCCCATTTTTATTTCTGGATAGTATGTAGTGATTGTTCTTCTTTTAATGGTCATCTCACTCTATGTGCTTGCATGTGTCTATACATCTTTATCTATTTAGACTATTCAGAGAAATCTTGAATAGAGAGCATTTTTCTACACAACTTTATCTATTTAGACTATTCAAAGAAATCTCGAGCAGAGAGCATTCATGTCTGTTGAATTTTTAAGATCTATTTTGATTAAGTAGAGGAGTAATTCTATATGCACATCAAAGTTTACTAGAATTTCCATTTATGGTGACTAGGTTTCTAGAATGATGTCAATGTTGCGTCTTTTTCACTGGTCAAGACTCACTTGGATACATCTTGTAAAATTTAGAAATGGAATTTGTTGTTTTGAATGGTGTTTTAAGCCCCTCAACATCTGCATAAATTTTTAGTAGATATAGTGGATAGATGTTTGACATATAAGATCTAAATGGCTAAATGGATTGAATCCTTAAGATCTCCATTTGATTTTCTGATTATTTTTCTGATTCTGAAATATCTGAGAGGCAACGAAGTCTGTTCTCTTCTAGTTTCCTAGAGCACCCAAAATTCCAGATTATAGCACTAAAGGCTTTCCAAGTCCATGAAATTTATGTGTAATAATGTTAAATGAAATGCTTGTTTAATAATATTACATGAATGACTGAAACACGTTGCATTAGTAAATGCATGTTACATAAACATGAAGTAGCAATGTAGAGTAGGTTTTACATAAACATGAAGCAACAACATAGAGTAGGTTTTGTATCAATGGAGTGTGTTCTATATCAGTTAATGTCATGCAAAAATTGTGTAAGAACATTTACTACTAGGTTCTTTAGATTACAAAACTAAAGTCTAAAAGTCTTTTTTTATTTTTTTGGCTCCATTTTACCTTCAAATTCATAGGCTTGAATTCTTTGAAAGACCACCTTCATATCCACCTCCATGTCTATCATTTATGCAAAAGCTAATTTTTAGAAGCATTTGATTTGCAAAAGCTAATGCTCAGAAACACTTGTTTTTTGCTCTAGCCTAGCTAATTCTCAGAAACAATTGATTTGAAAAAGCTAATGCTCAGAAACACTTGTTTTGACTCTATTTTTGATTTTGTGTTGTCTTTACTATTTACTGTTGCAATATGTTTGCAATGTGTTAGCAATCCAAGTAAAAATCTAAATAATCAACACCTGCAACTTGAGAATATACATTTGTCTCCGGTTTTACCTTGTGCCTATCTATGATGCCATCCGCCATCAACTTGATTCCAAACTAACCATTCACTTAATACCCTCTTTAAGTTGGAAAATTTTAAACAAAACATTCACATAATACCTTCTCTTTCAGCTAGAAGAAACCAACTCCAACTACCCTCTCTGTGAGGAGGCTAGCTCCAACTCTCTCTACCCTCTCTATGAGGAGGTGAGGAGGTGCGCTAGATATTGGAAGATTATCAACAAACCATCCACATAATAGTAGTCTCTCCTCAAGCTGGAAGATGTACCAACACCAAATGTTATTTTAAATTAGAAGCTAATGGCTTTCATTTCTTTTCTCATCACCGTATTCTACAATAATAGTTACAATATTAGTTAGACTGCTTTCATCTTCATGGTCTAAAATACAAATTAATTATCAATCCATGTTTTTACTCATCTATGGGTTCTAAAAAATACATTTACATAATAAGTTGGAAGAGGTGCTAACTATGATTTTCATTTCAAATCAGAATGGGTTTTAAACGAACCATTCACTTAATAAGTTGGAAGAGGTGCCAGCTCCGATTTTCATTTCATTTCAAATGAGAAGCTCATTATTTTAATATATTTCTTCCTTGCACACAAATATAGATGAAATAAGCTAGGTATTTGCCTAAAACAAACATTATATCAAATAATATGCAGGACAATAAAAATATATACAATGCTACATTGGCAAGATGTTTGCCATTGTAGTTCTCATTATTACCATGGAACCTTAGAAAATGATCAAAATAGTGAAGATTTGTCATGCTTGCAACGACATAATCAGAAACTGTTATGCAATTATTGTGTCCATTCCAATGTTAGACTGGCAAGTCACAACTATCAGAAATGCTAGAATAGAAAGCTTTCATCTTGTTAATTCATTCGATACGAGCATTGAGTGGATATATAAGGTCTTATCCAATATATTGATATAATCAAATTGGGCCCATAACCTTTTATTCATTTCTGCCAAATTATGGAAACTCCATCGTGTCTTCAAAAACCTAGTGGGGTCACACTTATTAAGTATCCACTTGAAAATGAAAATGAGTTGACATTCTGTAGTGACTGCTATTCATTGCTTTCAGGGATAGAGTTCAAAGTTATTTACTCATGTAAAAAATGTTGACAACATACAAAAATATTGTTCAAAGTAGAAACAACTTAGTAAAGTGAAAAACATTGAAGAATAAAGTGATACGGTAGAAAATTAAATTCATGCTTGTGCTTGAATACAGAGAAACTAGCTTGTATATTATCTCTTGTCATATTACAGTTTTTTTTTGAGGTATGGTGTTTATCTCAAATAATTTCCTGGAAAAGCTAGGGGGAAGAAAGTGGCTCAATCTTCCAGTTTGAAAATAGGTTGATCATACTCAACCATATCCTTCTTTGGTTGTACAAGCTGCTTCATGGGACTGATTTCAGAAAAATATTTTCGATTTCAAGCAAATCAAGCATTTACAAGCCAAAGGTTTTGACTCAACTTCCTTATAAGGCTACAAAGTTCAATCTCGAGTGGAACTCGACTGCTGCATTGATGGTCAAAGGGTCTGGTTCCAGCGGAAGAAGAAGCAATCTGTGTTGCGGTAATCAAATGGTAATAAAATGCGCTTCATGAAGTAGCGTGTGGGTGGGCCTAATGATCCTCATCATTGGGTAATTATATGGGCCTTAATTCACTTCCTAGCTTAGTCAAACCAACTATTCTCATAACTTATTGCATACTTTTGATTATATTTTGTTTATGAGATGAGTTAGAGTTGGATATTTTGCTTTGTGGTCTAATGTGCATTTAATGCAGAATCAAAGCATAAAAGCAAGGAATTTTGGAAAAGACCATGGTCAAAACTGGAATGGGACAAGGGAGAGGGATTATAGGAGGTAAATCCTCCTCATTTACTACCTCTCCATTCGAATATTCCGCCATCAGCTTAGGCTGCAAACAACCAAATCATGAGGATTAGAAGGCAGCCGACCAAGTGAAAGACAAAGCACCAGTTTATCTCGAGTTTGGGAGCCGAGCCTCCCTAATTTTAAGGAAGTCGTTGGAGACTTCAGATGTATAAGTAGAGAGGCCTAGGACCTCAATAGGATTCGGATTTTTGATTGTAAAACTCTACTTTATTTTCGAGTTGCAAGACTTGTGACGGTTTTTGATGTTACAATCCATTGTTTTGGTAATCAGAATGAGTTTTGTTTTGAGCCAACACTGAGTTAACTCAGAGGGCTGAAGCTCTTGGGTTATGGCCCAACCCTAGCAGCCAAATCTCCTCTTTATTTTAAATGTATGCTAGTATAGATTCATAGTTTAATTGTTCATTTGCTTAGTAGATGCATTTCCATTACAACAGTGTAGATTAGATTGGTTGTGTGATACTTTTCTTCCATTTGTGCCTTCTTTCAAGTCGCAGGTTAGCAAGGAGAAAAAGGATCACCATAAGGTTGACAGCAAGTGTCTCGGCCTCACTTCCTCCCTCTGGGACCATGACTTGAGTAAGGGACCCTTCAGCAGCCCCAAAAACATAGATTTCTAGTTCTTTCATGAGTTTTGGAGTTTTTTTCTTTGATTTAGTATCTGGTTCATGTTGCAAGGAAGATTTCATTGTCATATTTTTCCATCTCCATTTCTGTAGTAAGATCTCACTCATGCTTTCATTCCCTTCAGCAACTTTCTTCATGCATAATATAGGAAATTGGTTCATGCTTTTCTAGTTTGTGAAAATATATCTTGTTGCATAGTTCTGGTAAGAAACACATGTTTTAAGTAGAGCAAGTACTTCAGGAGGAGACCTAGACTTCATCACCAACAGCCACCTTCACCCTCACTGGTTTTTTTTATCATTTTTCATTGAAATTCCCCTCAGTACATTGAGCGAATCTAGCCATCTCTTATCTTGGATATTCACTCCTGAGTGCTCCTAGACCTTCTAACACCCCATTGCACTCATCATACACCTTTTCCAAGCTTCCCAACAACTCCAACACCTCACAATTAGCTCTCGTCTCTATCGTGTAGGTTTCTTGTAATTCCTACAGGATCATCTTATAGGTTTCTAGTACACCCTGTAGGTTTTCCTGAAACGGCCTGTTTTGAGGCCGAATTAATGGGGAACCTCTAGGAAGTCACAAAACGCCTCCTAGGACCATTCCACACCATCCAACCACTCCATAAACCTTCTATCCATCCTCCATCACCTTTCATTCACCTGTCACATCCACAAGAACAATTAATTTGCATACTTGATTTTTCCTAAAAAATAAAAAAAAGTGAAAATAGATTTAGTTTATTTTTTTGCTTACGCACTAGTATGGTTTGATGCTCTTTACTTATGCAGCTTAGATAGTAGCATTTTTTTAGTGTTGATTTAGCAATTCTGCTTAGCATAGTTGTTTAAATAGTTAATTAAGATATGGTGTGATTTAGCATTACATGTTGTTTTCTTCATTACTGCAGTAGAACAACTCTCTTAGAGTAGATTTTCTCTTCTTTCATCAAAGAATCAAGCTTCTTCTAACTTTATAGAAGTCTGGCTTGGAACCCCTGGGGTCTCTGGCCAGACGAACGGTGACAACAGGCAAGACCTTCACTTTTACTTGTGCATACAACACTGTCACCTCCAAGTTTGTATGAACCCTTGGTTGATAGTAAAGCTGGTAGCCCAGGAGTTGCAACATCCTTGCTGCAATACTGGCGCTCATCAGGGCCTGAAAAAGTTGTTGTCCAAAGGTGAGATCTAGCTATATATATGTTGTTGAAAATAGATGTATATGGTCTTTATTTACTGATGAACTACCATTCCTAGTTCGATTTCTATTGGTATCAATGCAGAATTGTAGTACTACCATAGAGAGATGAAGATTTATGGATTCCATTTGGAATAACGAATTTCGTTTCGTACTATAAGCATGTTAGACCCAAAATCATCTAGATAGAACTCAAGTTTCACTCAATACAAGAAGAATTCAACAATGTTGCAACTACTCTATCTTTTATCACCTACTTTGTCTCTTATCACGGCAAGGAATAATATCATGTACTATGCCAAAGATATGAAACACATTGAGCAAATTGAAATATGAACTTGACCTACCATGTCACAAAATTACCTAAGCTATCATTTAATAATGACTAATTTTCCCTTCAACACAATAGATTGCAAAAAAAAGGCACAATCTACAACTGTAAGACATTTAATAATGACTAATTTTCCCTTCAACACAACGGATTAAAAAAAAAAAAAAAACACAATCTACAACTCTAAGACATTTAACATGACAAAGGGGAAATAGAAGAGAAAAATCGACATTTCAGGAAATTCTAGGATCACACAAGACATTAAAAAAAATAGCAAAGACTTAAATTATAGGAATATTATTTAAAACAAAGGAAAAAACATAGCTTCAAACTGAGTTAGGGGAACAGTGAGAGCCACCATATTTCCTACTGCAATCTCATCATTTATTAACTTGGCAACTTTTGTAGTTGAACGTATGTAACTTCGAATTTCACTGACAAAATGAGAGCCTCGTTTTCAGCGAATGTAAATTTGAAATTCCAACTCTATGATAATTATATATTCAATTTAGGCATCTCTGTCAACATGCCCCATAATATCTCCATGATGACTCACCTTTATACTATGAAATCCTCATCCATAACTTCTATTTATGTTTTCATGTTTGATTTATGCATAAATTTTTATTGATTGGTCAATTATATCAAATTTATTAACTTCATTACATCAAATTTATTGAACTTCATAATTTAGATGTATTTATAGTCATAATTATGAGTTGTCTTTATTGTCTCTCTTGATGAATACTCTTTCTTCGATCTTTTTTAACTATGTTTTTATCTCCATCCATTTTAAAAAATCTTTATCTTTAGCTTTCTTCAATTTTGTCTCATCTTCTTTTATACCTATAAAATGAAATACATTTAAAATATTATTATCCACTACAATTAATAGACCAATAACAACTTTATCAATTTACAATGCATAAAACCCCTTATTAAATTAAGCATAAAACCCTTTATCATATATATACTCTATATTATTATTTATACTTCTTTGCTTCACTTTAAAAATATACCAATCTATTGAAAATGATAAAAATAACTAAATATTAAAAATTAACATATGAATATCTATTTTTATATTAACAAAATTATTTATATTTTTTAAATAATATCTATACTATTTTATAATTTAGAATACTTAATATTCACCACTTCTTCCATTTTATATATTAATTTTTTTTTATAATTTTTATATTATTAATAAATATAATACAATTAATATTCTATAAATCATTCAATAAATCCTTGATAAATCCTCAATATTTACATGAATTCATGATATATATCCAATGAAGGGTCTATTCTATATTAAATGGTCTAATACGTCAAACTTGGAAATTGGATTATATATATATAATCCAATTGAGAGCCTAGCTATGCTCAGGTTTCTGGTGTACAAGCACAAGCTCAATAACATAGACAATCATAGACTTCCTAAACTAGCTTTAAATTCCAGCCAAAACCACCTAAGGCTTAACCGAGGATGGCATAAGGACACAAGGGCCTGGTTAAACTATTGGGAGATCAATGAGAATGATGCTTTGCAAAACATAAATAACATTAAAGATATTGTCACTTCTAAGTTCAAAGAAAAATTGTGGTGTGAGAAAGATTTAGCGTCTAAAAGAAAATTAAGTTATTATAAGAGGGTCATCAACCCCATCCTTGAAGATCAAAAGTATCTCTCTATTTTAACTAGCTCAAAGAAGAAAATTAATATAGCAAAGATTAGAACGAATTCTCATGAGCTCCATAGTGAAATTGGCCGTTGGGCAGTTCCTAAAACGCCATGGATAGAAAGGATCTGCCATATTTGTGAGAATAGGAACATCGAGGACGAAAATCACTTCCTCTTAGAGTGCCCTGCATACAACCACATTAGATCTCAATTTCACAACCTTTGTTACAATACTGACCTTCCTAGCCTTTTACAATGTCCAAATTATAGTGAACTCGGGAGGCTTCTCTCCAAGCTTTTTGAGCATAGGAATAAAATCTTAAATCAAAATAAATAATTTGTCTTTTTAGGTCCGATAGATCATTATTTGGTCTCAGCGGACGTTAACCATCATCATCATCATCATATATATAAATTCAAACTTTCTATATTATCAATACCTCTAATAAAAATAATATTTCCTAATATCTAGGAATTCATAATTTTATAAATAGTAAATATTTATATAAATTCATAACTTGTATTAATTTTAAGAGTACATTCTATATCATATATAAGATGGATAACGAGTCGACCTTACAAGGAAATTTTATTTCATATATTTAAAAAAACTTTTCCCACTTTTTTATTTTTATATTATCGTTAAATTTTATAAAAATAAAACTTTATAAATTATTTAAAAAAATTAATTTGATAAAATTTTAATATTTTATATTAAATAATAAATGGTATACTCA
Source organism: Pinus tabuliformis (assembly GCA_031772625.1). Classification (NCBI taxonomy): domain Eukaryota; kingdom Viridiplantae; phylum Streptophyta; class Pinopsida; order Pinales; family Pinaceae; genus Pinus; species Pinus tabuliformis. The sequence continues at coordinate 142,109,859 of CM062815.1, forward strand.
TGTTTTAAAATTGTTTTTTTTGTTTACTTAAGAGTTTGTTTTTCATTTAAAAAAATTGGTTAATAATTTAAAACTTAAATAGTCTAAAATCTAAAATCATCTAATAAAAATAAAAGTCTATTTTTTTTTACTACTAAAAATAATTCCAAATAACATAATTTTCTTACAGAGTTCAGGCTTATGTGATCCATATCAAGTTTATGAGAGATTTTTTGGCGAAAATCACATGGAATACCATTTGTCGACGCGTTTCGAACCAACTAGTGTGGTTCATCGTCAGGACAAGTTGAAGAAACAGATCGAGCTTAGCATGATAAATAGTCTGAGTAGAGTCTCCAGCGACTAAATTGACTAACAACTAATTTTGACCTTAAGACCCAGGTCAAATCCTTATTTATTAATTTAATGTTATTATTATAATTATAATTATTATTATTTTTCTTATGGAAATAAGTTAAATTAGGTAAAATGGTTGGTTTTAAAAAGGGAATTTATTTATTTATTTAAATAAATAAATAAATAAAGTCAAGTTTCATAGCGTCACGACAATGACTACCAACAACCACATATACTCTGATATATAATTTGTCTAACCGCTTGCTGCCTCCTGGGTTTGAACAAGTCTGATGCTTTTAATTCAATGGGTGAGGATATAAAATATATTTAACTTTGTATGTTTGAAAGGGTTAGTTTTTTTCATGACAATTTAATTTCAAGAAAAATAAAAAAGAAAGAAAGAAATTATTTTAACATCTATGAAGTTAAAAATAGTTTATAGGATAGATTGCTTCGTCATTTAGTTGATGTATTTGGTCCTTTTTCTGTGAAGCTTCAAAATAAATGTTCTCGGAGTCTCCTCAAACCCCTGGCTAAATAGATTATCCTAAGAGTTAGCTGCCAGCATATCTGCATAATTTTCCCTATTATCTTTGAAAGCCTCGTATTCTAAAATGAAATGTTTTTCTGATTCTGCTTTTCTAGAAAAACAAAAATATATAATTTTTTTTGGCCTTTTACAACGCCTTATTTAATCATTTTTTCTATCAACTCATACAAAAAAATATTATAAACCATGAAAATATTATAAAAACCATAAAATAATGGCTACATTTCCTAACGAATAATTCATTCATTAATGAAAAATTATCTTTATTCGTATTACCTCTGACCTAATACAGGGTAGCTATTCACAAAATTAACATAATGTAGGGTACCTGTCCACAAAATCAAACTTATTATATAGCTCATTTTCAAAGAATCCTACCAAAGTGTTGATATATGCACAATTTTAAGTATTATTTAATAAAAAATATTTATGTGTTTTTTTTTTCTAATAATAAAAACATCAATTTTTTTAAATTTTTATATGTTTTTGTGTGTAGATATTATTGATCAAATTTAATGTCTATTTTTAATGATAGGTTTAAATATTATTTTTATAATAATGTATTTATTTATTTTTTAATTAATTTTGAGTTATGTATGTAAATATTGTAATAATTTTAATTATGATTTAATGACCATTTATTTTTAGTTTTATTTTTATTGCCTTTACAATTAGTATATGTTATGTATATAAATTGTAATAAAATTGGAAACTTGTTATCAATAATAATTACAAATGTGTGGTTTAATGATAATTTTGAAAAACAGAAGATAAACATAAAGTAGATTCAATGATATAGATTTTTTTTCTTCACATTAACATATTTTATTTATGGATGGATACAATGATATAGACCATTTTTCTTCACATTGACATATTTTATTTTCGGATCCATATCTTTTTCTTCATATTCAATGAGGTCATTTTTCATTTTTCATGTTCATATAATGCCAATGTATGATTCAATGATAATTTCATTTCCTTTGTTGTTTTTGCCTTTACAATTCCTCATGTGTTATATATGTATATACATTGTAATAAATTTGGAAACTTGTTCCCCCGATTGGGGTGTGATGGGAAAGGAGATCCAACGATGGATCATGGTAATGCGTGAGGGACAAGTGGCCATGGCTAGTGGGTAGCCCACCCAAGGACCCCACACGCGCGTAGCAAGAGGAACTGATAGAGAAATGCAATAGGTGTCGATCGCCTTCAGAAAGCAAAAGGGAAGGTCGGATTTTAAACAAGGAAAAAAAGTGGTGAGGGAAGACAGAGCATGCATGCAAGGTTGGAGGTGGAAACTGGCAGCAGAAGATGAGACTGGAAGCTGGGGGAAGGACCTTGCCTGTGGGAGGAGGGATTTTCTCCACCACCAGGAAAACACCATCAACGCCTCAAAAGGAAACTAGTATGTAAGTCAAGCCTAACTTAATCTTGATATGGAGTCAATGTTGTAAGAATGGAGGCTGGTCTGGCAACAAATGGTGGCGGTTTTGAATGTTTGTTGATGTTTGATATTTAATTTCTGCATTATATGGTAGCTTGTTGGGGAAAAAGGGGATCCATTGAGGGTTAGGGGTGGCTCTTAGCTCCTGGGTCATGAAATTTGCTTTCGCTTTCATTAATACTAGTTGTCTGGGACAAAGAAAGGGCCGAGGCTCCCTTGAGGGCTTGCGGTCGCCTGGAAATTCTTAAAGTCAGAGAGGAATGAGAGAGGGGTCTGGGATTCACAATGCTTTCATATCTATCTGTCACATACCCCAGTAACCTCGCATGTAAAAGCAGGGAGTTAGAATTTTTTTATACAAATTACCCACAAGTAATTATCGAATTCACAACTCCACAATTCCTCATTAACCATTAGATATAATGTTCATTAGTACATCAGGTAAATTGCAATAGATTACAGTAAGTTGCATAACCATTAACCACCACTGTGGTAGTGTAATAACATAAACTGTCTCATGAACCTTTCGTCCATTTTATGATTTTCCTTAAGCATATTAAGTAATCACCTACTAGGACATTATGATTATCACATCAAATAAAGAAAACATCATCATCAAGGATTCAACATCATCCAACTGACACAAAAGGAAATCACACCATTAGACATCGATATACCCTGGAAACCCCATAGGGTGAAAACCAGCAAACGTTTAATCTTATTATTAAATGCTCGGGAGGGATTTCACCCCTCACTCAATGGCTTATAAGGGGTTCCATCCCTTAACCATTGTTATGAAATTATTACAATGAATTACCATTAAGAATTCACATAACTAGATAAAAGCTAATACAATTTCCATGTAATATTTTACTTACATACCGCCACATGCAACATTCCTTGTGGCATGATTGTTCTAGCAATGTATGATTCCTGCAACTCGTACTTATCTGCATGGTCCATTAATCCTTTTCCTGCCACAATGTTAAACATCAGTTTTCTATGGCACCAACAGCCATCGTTTCCTATCAATGTTGTCATCAACAAGCTTTGGCAACAAGATTAGATACCATATTAATCAATCAATAATCAACCTCTAAAAGAGATCTTTAAACATCTACTCATATGCATGAGCCAGCATGACATACTATTTAACTAGTACATATACTCAAGTAAATATTGTTTTACCTCCAGAATGTTTATCCACACTAAAGAATAATTCTCTCTAAGAGATCTAACTCATTAGTTCTACTAACATGTATAACACAATCGTTATATCTTCATACATGTAATAACATGTTGTTTCTATGCTTAGGCACACATATTGTTTCTATGCTTAGGCACACATGTTCTTTTCACATAGTTATTTTTCGAGAACTCAACATAGTTTCTCTATCATACAAAGAACATAACTCTTATATCACAATGACTATTATTTGTGCATACATTAGCTTATCATAATAGCAATTCCTTAATGTACACAACAAATATTATATTCACTAGAATATTATCATCATTTCATGTAACAAATCACATACTTCTTTCTTAAAGGAAGTCATTATAACCTCATTTCTCTATCTTCTTATATGAGGGTTCCTCATGCTTCCCTTTCAAGGAATTAAATAGATATCCATCTTTATCAAGATACAATAACAAGGTTAACTCACCCTTTATGCATCAAAACAAAAAAATCAACACAACTCATCTAACAAGACAAACTTTTCAAGAGATTATTATTTTCAAGAAAGTTAACATAATCACTTTCTCTACGTACACATAAAATCATACAAAATCATACTTCCACAGTCACAATAGCTACCCTTATGTGCATGCAACATGTGCTTTTCCTAACACAATTACTTTTACTTCAATGCACATAATCTTTCCATGAAACAAGTATGGAATCTTGGTATGATATGAACACTATTCATATGTCTTTCAATAATAAGAAACTCTATTTTTGTTTCAGGAGATCTTCTCAGAAAAGCCATCATCTTCATACATGAAGTATGCACACTTTCCTAAAAAGAAAACTATAGAAATAAATATCTATGAGCCTAGAAGCGCATCATTAGCTAATTCTATCAAGCATGTAATGCATAATTATTTCACATGAACTTAGAAATTAGCTAGTATCACAATGCCATTAGCATATATCCTTTTTCAAGAAACTTTTATAAAAATACTTATTTTAATTCAAGAAAACTTGGCCACTTTTCACGCTATGTCCTCAGGACATTTATATGCCTCATATTCTTTTCTCAAGAAGATATTTTGGCTATATTTAGCGAGGATTTTATTCCAAGAAAATGACAAGAGACAAGCATTTCACACACAAGACCCAGATGTAGTCTTTCTAAGAGGAACTACCTATTTTCTTTACCAAGAAAACATACAAAATAATCAATCTTTAACATATTTTCTTTACCAAGAAAACATATTAAATATTCAATCTTTTACTGCATGCACTAACATATTTTCTTTACCAAAAAAGGCATATAAAATAATCATTCTTTTACTGCATGCATTAACATATTTTCTTACCAAGAAAACATATAAATTAATCATTCTTATACTGCATGCATTAACATATTTTCTTACCAAGAAAACATATAGAATAATCATTCTTTCACTGCATGCACTAAAATTCTTTCTTTACCAAGAAAACATATAAAATATCCTATATTTTCTTCAAGAAAGTGGCAAGTTACTTATATTTTCCATGGCAGCCTCCTTGCCTCCATCACGCATTTGGAAGATAACAACTCTCCCCTCGGCGGTTCCTTCTCCAACTGTTGCGGGCCTAGATCAGTGTTTCGAAGAGCCATCTTCCCACTAACCAAAACGTATCTCCAGCAATCGTCAAGCCGACGGTTTCTCTTCGCATCAATTTATTCATTTGCAGAAAACCCACGTATTTGGCCTGCAAATCTAACATTACAACTCGAGGCATCGAATCATTCGATGAACCCAATACCGCTCTCTCCCTCAAAAGCTTATCATAAAACGTCGCTTCCCAAGAGGTTAACCGGGTTACTTAACTCTCTTCAAAGTGCAACACTACCACTTCGACTATATTCATTTCTAAAAGTCTAGAAGATTAGACCTCCAGTGTTCAATTTACAAATTAATCGTGCTAAGACTGATGGCTTTATGGGCCAAATAGCAACAACTAACAATCAATATACATGAGCTTAAATTTGTGGAATAGTAGACACTTAACGGTGCCTTACAAGCTACGACATTGAAGGAAGAAACATTCATTAACATAAAGAGATGTTGCCCGCGTGAGACTTCTTCCCCAAAAACTTCCTCTGCCCCCGTCCATAAACCTTTCAAAACTATCATCTATCATTCTCCCCTCATTCAGTTTCCGCATATCAAGAATCAGTTAACAAATTCGTAACTATTTATCAACCGTTTAATTTACTCTGTCATGAACAGGATGAGAAAAACAAGAACAACTTCCTCCATTGAACCCCCTTTGTGGAACTTCAGAGACGCTTGAATTAATCCCCTCATTCAGTTTCACGAGAATCAAGAATCAGTGTAATCATTGATTCGTAACTTTTGATTTTACATTTGGTTATTTGGTTATTTACGAGAGGAATATTACATACTCCCCCCCTTAACAAGAACACCATCCTTGGTGTTCATCTCTCATTGGAACTTTAGACTGTACTCATGGTATAACCATCTAAACCACACAAAATGTGATCCTTCCTCTTTAAAATCAAAGATTTCATTCCAAGAAATCACAACAAACAAAATAATAATGATATAATCATAAGAAAGATCAATAGTCATAAGCATTCATAACTACGAAAATATGCAAGTTCTAATTGCCATTACTTGACCCTTATTCAAATTCATAATAAACAATTCTCTATGTCAACTTACCACTACTTACCATCTACTCTTGAAAATCATGAGCACTTTCACGTAAGCATTTTAATAGTGGTTGGCCAACCCATCAACTCTCCATGGTAAGTAATCATGTAATATGTGACAAACAAATTCAGTCGCATTAGTCATAATATTGTGAGTCAAATGAAATACTTTTAACTATCAATAAATTGTGCAATGTTAGATGATTTTTAAATCACAGTACTTTTACAAGTACATTAAAGAGCTCATCATTGCTCCACATGCACACTGAATTAATTCTCACTAAAGACATCCACAAAATACTTCTAAAAGTACCAAAAGAGCACCTAGCTCTCTAATCATCAAAAACAATCAATCACTGCATCAAGTGAAAATTGTCTTAGCCCCTACTAAGACGTTTACAAGATTAGTAACACAATAAAGGAATTAAAATTTCCAATAACTCCTTATTGAGCACTAAGTTCATTTCCTGTTAAATGTGCATGACATATTTTACACAACTATATATAGAATTCATTTTTAAAACAACATATAGCTGATTAGTTAATTTCTTTAGTTATGAGAACCACAATAGGCTAAAGAATTCCCAACCCATGGAAACTGGTTTCCGCAACCAAATCAAGTCATTTTCACATCTAGACAATTTCTTTGATAGAGACCTTACCAGGTCTAACATGGAATTCCACTGGCCAACCAACTCAATAATTCCAATGACCACATAAACTATTTTCCCTTATTGAGATAATTTATCTCTAGGGAAAGGAAATCCGGGTAGACAAGTACCATCAACCCCTCCGGGTAGGTAACTACCATCAACCTAAGGCATTCTAGCCTTTCACAATCCAGGCAGAAAAGTACCATCAACCCCTCCGGGCAGGTAACTGCCATCAACCAAAGGCATTCTAGCCTTTCACAACTATCTGCAACTGTCTGGCATGTTAAATTTCTCTTTTATCACTATCTCCAAAGTAATTTACATAACGAACCATATAATCATTATCGTTAACAAAACAAACATGCATGTGTACCATGCATCTACACTTAACCCTCAACATGGGTCCACAACATCTAGATTGTTAGGAAACACAACTGACATACATGTTGTATGCATTCTGATTTCCAAATAACACAATCATGCATATCATATAACATTATTCTTTCTCATTTATGATTGCAATTCTCATTGCAACATTTTACCTGACGAGTTTTCTTGTTGCCATTAAGCTACCACTACTTAATCCCATTAGCAACATTAGTTATACATATGCATCCTTTAACATGTATTCACTTCCGTAATCTTTTAGTTTGCAGCACAATACTATCATGCATAAAAGTATATGCAAATATTCATTACTGTGTAAATGCCTATGATAGTTGAGGTAACAATCTAAACATTTCAAATTTCCCACAATCTATTGCCATCAACAGACCAATACAGGATGTAACTACCACAATCACTTGTTTGCGAATTGTGATAATCTTAAATCAAATTCAATTCACGCACATAAGTGCTATTAGTTAGTCATACAATACTAACCAATCACAACTACCAATCTTCTTAATGGAACCATGGCAAAACTTATTCAAAAATTAGTTTTACCATCAAGTCTCACCACTTGACTCATTTTTCAATATCTAAAAGGGTTCCTCTAATATCCTTTTAAAACACTCTGTCATCCTATTCAAGGATGTTCCCCATAATTTATATTCATGCATTGACTTATTAAGTTTCGTTAATTGTCACTTTCCTCAATAAGTGTTCAATATTGTTCTTAAGTGCGACAAATGTTTCATTGTCTTTTATCCTCATCAGGAATCCAATGTGATGAATGTAGTTATGCAACACTTTATTGCTTACTACTCAAAGCAGTTTAAACACGAATCACACTTATCATGCTGAAAGTAGTGTACTACGTAAATAAATATGTGAATGGTTAAACTCATACATAAGCTAATGCCCACTGACGGTGTACCTCAATTTCCTTTCCGCTTACCAATTCCCAAAGGCGCCAGTGCTGCAACCTTTAGCTCTGATACCACTTGTCACATACCCCGGTAACCTCGCATGTAAAAGCAGGGAGTTAGAATTTTTCTATACAAATTACCCACAAGTAATTATCAAATTCACAACTCCACAATTCCTCATTAACCATTAGATATAATGCTCATTAGTACATCAGGTAAATTGCAATAGATGACAGTAAGTTTCATAACCATTAACCACCACTGTGGTAGTGTAATAACATAAACTGTCTCATGAAACTTTCGTCCATTTTATGATTTTCCTTAAGCATATTAAGTAATCACCTACTAGGACATTATGATTATCACATCAAATAAAGAAAACATCATCATCAAGGATTCAACATCATCCAATTGACACAAAAGGAAATCACACCATTGGACACCGATTTACCCTGGAAACCCCGTAGGGTGAAAACCAACAAATGTTTAATCTTATTATTAAATGCTCGTGAGGGGTTTCACCCCTCACTCAATTGCTTATAAGGAATTCCATCCCTTAACCATTGTTATAAAATTATTACAATGAATTACCATTAAGTTGTCACATAACTAGCTAAAAGCTAATACAATTTCCATGTAATCTTTTACTTACATACTGCCACATGCAACATTCCTTGTGGCATGATTGTTCTAGCAATGTACGATTCCCGCAACTCGTACTTATCTGCATGGTCCATTAATCCTTTTCCTGCCACAATGTTAAACATCAGTTTTCTTTGGCACCAACCGCCATCATTTCCTGTCAATGTTGTCATCAACAAGCTTTGGCAACAAGATTGGATACCATATTAATCAATCAATAATCAACCTCTAAAAGAGATATTTAAACATATACTCATATGCATGAGCAAGCATGGCATACTATTTAACTAGTACATATACTCAAGTAAATATTGTTTTACCTCCACAATGTTTATCCACACTAATGCATAATTCTCTCTAAGAGATCTAACTCATTAGTTCTACTAACATGTATAACACAATCGTTATATCTTCATACATGTAATAAACTATTGTTTCTATGCTTAGGCACACATGTTCTTTTCACATAGTTATTTTTTGAGAACTCAACATAGTTTCTCTATCATACAAAGAACATAACTCTTATATCAAAATGAATATTCTTTGTGCATACATTAGCTTATCATAATAGCAATTCTTTAACGTATGCAACACATATTCCCTTCACTAGAATATTATCATCATTTCATGTAACAAATCACATACTTCTTTCTTAAAGGAAGTCATTATAACCTCATTTCTCTATCTTCCTATATGAGGGTTCCTCATGCTTCCCTTTCAAGGAATTAAATAGATATCCATCTTTATCAAGATACAATAACAAGGTTAACTTACCCTTTATGCATCAAAACAAAGAAATCAACACAACTCATATAACAAGACAAACTTTTCAAGAGATTATTATTTTCAAGAAAGTTAACATAATCACTTTCTCTACGTACACACAAAATCATACAAAATCATTCTTCCACAGTCACAATAGCTACCCTTATGTGCATGCAACATGTGCTTTTCTTAACGCAATTACTTTTACTTCAATGCACATAATCTTTCCATGAAACAAGTATGGAATCTTGGTATGATATGAACACTATTCATATGTCTTTCAATAATAAGAAACTCTATTTTTGTTTCAGGAGATCTTCTCAGAAAAGCCATCATCTTCATACATGAAGTATGCACACTTTCCTAAAAAGAAAACTATAGAAATAAATATCTATGAGTCTAGAAGCGCATCATTAGCTAATTCTATCATGCATGTAATGCATAATTATTTCACATGAACTTAGAAATTAGCTAGTATCACAATGCCATTAGCATATCTCCTTTTTCAAGAAACTTTTATAAAAATACTTATTTTAATTCAAGAAAACTTGGCCACTTTTCACGCTATGTCCTCAGGACATTTATATGCCTCATCTTGTTTTCTCAAGAAGATATTTTGGCTATATTTAGCAAGGATTTTATTCCAAGAAAATGACGAGAAACAAGCATTTCACACACAAGACCCAGATGTAGTCTTTCTAAGAGGAACTACCTATTTTCTTTACCAAGAAAACATACAAAATAATCAATCTTTAACATATTTTATTTACCAAGAAAACTTATTAAATATTCAGTCTTTTACTGCATGCACTAACATATTTTCTTTACCAAAAAAAACATATAAAATAATCATTCTTTTACTGCATGCATTAACATATTTTCTTACCAAGAAAACATATAAATTAATAATTATTTTACTGCATGCATTAACATATTTTCTTACCAAGAAAACATATAGAATAATCATTGTTTCACTGCATGCACTAAAATTCTTTCTTTACCAAGAAAACATATAAAATATTCCTATATTTTCTTCAAGAAAGTGGCAAGTTACTTAGCTTTTCCATGGCAACCTCCTTGCCTCCATCACGCATTTGGAAGATAACAACTCTCCCCTCGGTGGTTCCTTCTCCAACTGTTGCAGGCCTAGATCAATGTTTCCAAGAGCCATCTTCCCACTGACCAAAATGTATCTCCAGCAATCGTCAAGCCGACGGTTGCTCTTCGCATCAATGTATTCATTTGCAGAAAACCCACGTATTTGGCCTGCAAATCTAACATTACAACTCGAGGCATCGAATCATTCGATGAACCCAATACCGCTCTCTCCCTCAAAAGCTTATCATAAAACGTCGCTTCCCAAGAGGTTAACCAGGTTACTTAACTCTCTTCAAAGTGCAACACTACCACTTCGACTATATTCATTTCTACAAGTCTGGAAGATTCGACCTCCAGTGTTCGATTTACAGATTAATCTTGCTAAGACTGATGGCTTTATGGGCCAAATAGCAACAACGAACAATCAATATACATGAGCCTAAATTTTTGGAATAGTAGACACTTAACGGTGCCTTAAAAGCTATGGCCTTGAAGGAAGAAATGTTTCTTAACATAAAGAGATGTTCCTCGTGCGAGATTTCTTCCCCAAAAAAACTCCTCTTCCCCCGTCCATAAACTTTCAAAACTATCATCTATCGTTCTCCCCTCTTTCAGTTTCCGCATATCAAGAATCAGTTAACAAATTCGTAACTATTTATCAACCGTTTAATTTACTCTGTCATGAACAGGACGAGAAGAAGAACAAAAACTTCCTCCACTCAACCCCCTTTGCAGAACGTCAGAGACGCTTGAATTAATCCCCTCATTCAGTTTCATGAGAATCAAGAATCAGAGTAATCACTGATTCGTAACTTTTGATTTTACATTTGGTTATTTGGTTATTTACGAGAGGAATATTACATACTCCCCCCCTTAACAAGAACACCATCCTCGGTGTTCATCTCTCATTGGAACTTTAGACTGTACTCATGGTATAACCATCTAAACCACAAAAAATGTGATCCTTCCTCTTTAAAATCAAAGATTTCATTCCAAGAAATGACAACAAACAAAATAATAATGATATAATCATAAGAAAGATCAGTAGTCATAAGCATTCATAACTGCAAAAATATGCAAGTTCTAATTGCCATTACTTGACCCTTATTCAAATTCATAATAAATAATTCTCTATGTCAACTTACCATTACTTACCATCTACTCTTGAAAATCATGAGCACTTTCACGTAAGCATTTTAATAGTGGTTGGCCAACCCATCAACTCTCCATGCTAAGTAATCCTGTAATATGTGACAAACAAATTCAATCACATTAGTCATAATATTGTGAGTCAAATGAAATACTTTTAACTATCAATCAATTGTGCAATGTCAGATGATTTTTAAATCACAGTACTTTTACAAGTACATTAAAGAGCTCATCACTGCTCCACATGCACACTGAATTAATTCTCACTAAAGACATCCATAAAATATTTCTAAAAGTACCAAAAGAGCACCTAGCTCTCTAATCATCAAAACAATCAATCACTGCATCAAGTGAAAATTGTCTTAGCCCCTACTAAGACGTTCACAAGATTAGTAACACAATAAAGGAATTAAAATTTCCAATAACTCCTTATTGAGCACTAAGCTCATTTCCTATTAAATGTGCATAACATATTTTACACAACTATATATAGAATTCATTTTTAACACAACATATAGCTGATTAGTTAATTTCTTTAGCTATGAGAACCACAATAGGCTAAAGAATTCCCAACCCATGGAAACTGGTTTCCACAACCAAATCGAGTCATTTTCACATCCAGACAGTTTCCTTGATAGAGACCTTACCAGGTCTAACATGGAATTCCACTGGCCAACTAGCTCAAGAATTCCAATGACCACATAAACTCTTTTCCCTTATTGAGATAATTTATCTCTAGGGAAAGGAAATCCGGGCAGACAAGTACCATCAACCCCTTTGGGCAGGTAATTGCCATCAACCCAAGGCATTCTAGCCTTTCACAATCCGGGCAGACAAGTACCATCAACCCCTCCGGGCAGGTAACTGCCATCAACCCAAGGCATTCTAGCCTTTCACAACTATCTGCAACTGTCTGGCATGTTAAATTTCTCTTTTATCACTATGCCCAAAGTAATTCACATAATGAACCATATAATCATTATTATTAACAAAACAAACATGCATGTGTACCATGCATCTACACTTAACCCTCAACATGGGTCCACAACATCTATATTGTTAGGAAACACAACTGACATACATGTTGTATGCATTCTGATTTCCAAATAACACAATCATGCATATCAGATAACATTATTCTTTCTCATTTATGATTGCAATTCTCACTGCAACATTTTACGTGACGAGTTTTCTTGTTGCCATTAAGCTACCACTACTTAATCCCATTAGCAACATTAGTTATACATATGCATCCTTTAACAAGTATTCACTTCCCTAATCTTTTAGTTTGCGGCACAATACTATCATGCATAAAAGTATATGCAAATATTCATTACTGTGTAAATGCCTATGATAGTTGAGGTAACAATCTAAACATTTCCAATTTCCCACAATCTATTTCCATCAACAGACCAATACAGGAAGTAACTACCACAATCACTTGTTTGCGAATTGTGATAAGCTTAAATCAAATTGAATTCACGCACATAAGTGATATTAGTTAGTCATACAATACTAACCAATCACAACTACCAATCATCTAATGGAACCATGGCAAAACTTATTCAAAAATTAGTTTTACCATCAAGTCTCACTACTTGACTCATTTTTCAATATCTAAAGGGGTTCTTCTAATGTCCTTTTAAAACACTCTGTCATCCTATTCAAGGATGTTCCCCATAATTTATATTCATGCATTGACTTATTAAATTTCGTTCATTGTCACTTTCCTCAATAAGTGTTCAATATTGTTCTTAAGTGTGACAAAAGTTTCATTGTCTTTTATCCTCATCAGGAATCCAATGTCATGAACGTAGTTATGCAACAGTTTATTACTTACTACTCAAAGCAGTTTAAACACGAATCACACTTATCATGCTGAAAGTAGTGTACTCCGTAAATAGATATGTGAATGGTTAAACTCATACCTGAGTTAATGCCCACTGATGGCGTACCTCAATTTCCTTTCCGCTTACCAATTCCCAAAGGCGCCAGTGCTGCAACCTTTAGCTCTGGTACCACTTGTAACATACCCCGATAACCTCGCATGTAAAAGCAGGGAGTTAGAATATTTTTATACAAATTACCCACAAGTAATTATCAAATTCACAACTCCACAATTCCTCATTAACCATTAGATATAATGTTCATTAGTACATCAGGTAAATTGCAATAGATGACAGTAAGTTGCATAACCATTAACCACCACTGTGGTAGTGTAATAACATAAACTGTCTCATGAACCTTTCGTCCATTTTATGATTTTCCTTAAGCATATTAAGTAATCACCTACTAGGAAATTATGATTATCAAATCAAATAAATAAAACACCATCATCAAAGATTCAACATCATCCAACTGACACAAAAGGAAATCACACCATTGGACACCGATATACCTTGGAAACCCCGTAGGGTGAAAACCAGAAAACGTTTAATCTTATTATTAAATTCTCGTGAGGGGTTTCACCCCTCACTCAATGGCTTATAAGGGATTCCATCCCTTAACCATTGTTATAAAATTATTACAATGAATTACCATTACGTTCTCACATAACTAGCTAAAGCTAATACAATTTCCATGTAATCTTTTACTTACATACCGCCACATGCAACATTCCTTGTGGCATGATTGTTCTAGCAATGTACGATTCCTGCAACTCGTACTTATCTGCATGGTCCATTAATCCTTTTCCTGCCACAATGTTAAACATCACTTTTCTTTGGCACCAACCGCCATCGTTTCCTGTCAATGTTGTCATCAACAAGCTTTGGCAACAAGATTAGATACCATATTAATCAATCAATAATCGACCTCTAAAAGAGATCTTTAAACATCTACTCATATGCATGAGCAAGCATGACATACTATTTAACTAGTACATATACTCAAGTAAATATTGTTTTACCTCCACAATGTTTATCCACACTAATGCATAATTCTCTCTAAGAGATCTAACTCATTAGTTCTACTAATATGTATAACACAATCGTTATATCTTCATACATGTAATAAACTGTTGTTTCTATGCTTAGGCACACATGTTCTTTTCACATAGTTATTTTTCGAGAACTCAACATAGTTTCTCTATCATACAAAGAACATAACTCTTATATCACAATGACTATTCTTTGTGCATACATTGTCTTATCATAATAGCAATTCCTTAACGTATATAACACATATTCCCTTCACTAGAATATTATCATCATTTCATGTAACAAATCACATACTTCTTTCTTAAAGGAAGTCATTATAACCTCATTTCTCTATCTTCCTATATGAGGGTTCCTCATGCTTCCCTTTCAAGGAATTAAATAGATATCCATCTTTATCAAGATACAATAACAAGGTTAACTCACCCTTTATGCATCAAAACAAAGAAATCGACACAACTCATCTAACAAGACAAAATTTTCAAGAGATTATTATTTTCAAGAAAGTTAACATAATCACTTTCTCTACGTACACACAAAATCATTCAAAATCATACTTCCACAGTCACAATAGCTACCCTTATGTGCATGCAACATGTGCTTTTCCTAACACAATTACTTTTACTTCAATGCACATAATCTTTCCATGAAACAAGTATGGAATCTTGGTATGATATGAACACTATTCATATGTCTTTCAATAATAAGAAACTCTATTTTTGTTTCAGGAGATCTTCTCAAAAAATCCATCATCTTCATACATGATGTATGCACACTTTCCTAAAAAGAAAACTATAGAAATAAATATCTATGAGCCTAGAAGCGCATCATTAGCTAATTCTATCATGCATGTAATGCATAATTATTTCACATGAACTTAGAAATTAGCTAGTATTACAATGCCATTAGCATATATCCTTTTTCAAGAAACTTTTATAAAAATACTTATTTTAATTCAAGAAAACTTGGCCACTTTTCACGCTATGTCCTCAGGACATTTATATGCCTCATCTTCTTTTCTCAAGAAGATATTTTGGCTATATTTAGCAAGGATTTTATTCCATGAAAATGAAGAGAGACAAGCATTTCACACACAAGACCCACATGTAGTCTTTCTAAGAGGAACTACCTATTTTCTTTACCAAGAAAACATACAAAATAATCAATCTTTAACATATTTTCTTTACCAAGAAAACTTATTAAATATTCAATCTTTTATTGCATGCACTAACATATTTTCTTTACCCAAAAAAACATATAAAATAATCATTCTTTTACTGCATGCATTAACATATTTTCTTACCAAGAAAACATATAAATTAATCATTATTTTACTACATGCATTAACATATTTTCTTACCAAGAAAACATATAGAATAATCATTCTTTCACTGCATGCACTAAAATTCTTTCTTTACCAAGAAAACATATAAAATATTCCTATTTTTCTTCAAGAAAGTGGCAAGTTACTTATCTTTTCCATGGCAGCCTCCTTGCCTCCATCACGCATTTGGAAGATAACAACTCTCCCCTCGGCGGTTCCTTCTCCAACTGTTGTGGGCCTAGATCAGCGTTTCCAAGAGCCATCTTCCCACTGACCAAAACGTATCTCCAGCAATTGTCAAGCCGGCGGTTGCTCTTCGCATCAATGTATTCATTTGCAAAAAACCCACGTATTTGGCTTGCAAATCTAACATTACAACTCGAGGCATCGAATCATTCGATGAACCCAATACTGCTCTCTCTCTCAAAAGCTTATCATAAAACGTCGCTTCCCAAGAGGTTAACCGGGTTACTTTACTCTCTTCAAAGTGCAACACTACCACTTCGACTATATTCATTTCTACAAGTCTGGAAGATTCGACCTTCAGTGTTCGATTTATAGATTAATCGTGCTAAGATTGATGGCTTTATGGGCCAAATAGCAATAGCTAACAATCAATATGTACATGAGCTTAAATTTGTGGAATAGTAGACACTTAACGGTGCCTTACAAGCTACGGCCTTGAAGGAAGAAACGTTCGTTAACATAAAGAGATGTTCCCTGCGTGAGACTTCTTCCCCAAAAAACCTCCTCTGCCCCGTCGATAAACCTTTCAAAACTATCATCTATCGTTCTCCCCTCATTCAGTTTCCGCATATCAAGAATCAATTAACAAATTCCTAACTATTTATCAACCGTTTAATTTACTCTGTCATGAACAGGACGAGAAGAAGAACAACAACTTCCTCCACTCAACCCCCTTTGCGGAACTTCAGAGACGCTTGAATTAATCCCCTCATTCAGTTTCACGAGAATCAAGAATCAATGTAATCACTGATTCATAACTTTTGATTTTACATTTGGTTATTTGGTTATTTACAAGAGGAATATTACACTATCCATTCTAGCTTAGTCTAGTTCTTGGGTGACTTTCAGACCCAGTGGGGTAGGAACAGAGTGTCAGGGCACCACATAGTCAGTAAGCTCGACCAACCGATCGTAGCTTGACTTCCTAGTAATCCTTTGGAGTAGAGGGGAATTGGGAATTGGGGGACTCGTACCTCAGTGCGGCTTGTAATTATGCCATAGCGAGTTTAATCCAGTGGAACTGGAGACATGGCAGGGTAGAGGGTTGAATGACTGACTGGGGGGAGGTCATGGGTATGTTATTCACCATTCTCTCAGCCAATTAAGTTAAAGTCGGGTTGCAGGGTAGTTTCAATGACTAGAGAGGTAGGGGGGAGGAATCGGGGGCTCTAGACCTCAGCGGGCTTGTAATAACAGTTAGAACTAGATCAACCACTTGCATATTTTTTCCTGAGCACCCCAAAGCCTATTTTTCCGTCAACTTGGTTGTTGTTGCACCTAATCCAGGAACCCAACGAGCCGACTACTCCAAGGGGGGAATTAAGAGGCTAAGGGATGAATACGACTTACATCTCGGCACAGTAAGGTTGAAGGAAAGACATGAAGGGACTCAGGGGAATTCTGGTCATATCCCTCAAACCCGAACTCGAGACTCTGTAATGGTGCTTCACATGGAATGGTCGGAGGCCAATATTGACATATGGTTTGGTTATAATGTTTGTGCTTATGCTACTCTTACAGGTTTATTTAATTTTCCTCCCCTTCTGACTCTGGCACTCCTGCTCTGGGATAAGGAAAGAAATCGTGAGTGGTGGTGGCTGGAAGAAACTCTGAGTGAAAGAAAAATGGTGAAGGCGGAAGTGGGGCCAGGAAGAAGAGGGGGTCGTTGTGCTTGCAAACAGATAGACAACAAAAAGAAAACACTGGTGGCCTTGACCAACAAGACCCAGTGGAAGAGGGGCAGGAAAATTGGAGAGGAAAACATGCAGAACCTCATGCATGCATACCATGGAGGAACTCCAACACAGGTTAAGGCCATAATTTCAACATGGGAGGCAGAGCTAAATGCCAAGGCAGCGACAGAGCCGCTTCCAACGAAGGAATGGGATCCCTTGTTCATAGATCCAGGACACACCCAAGGTCGGAAAATGCTATTTAGACAAATAGTCTAGCTTTAATGGGTGATGAAGAACGTGTTAGCTAGGGCCGTGACAACAAATAGGAATCTGGAGGAACCACCGCAAACACAAGAAGAGGGGCCAAGCTTAAATGATATTCAAAGGGAGATTCAGGCTGTGCGGGTGCAACAATATCATCAGAATGTCTGCTTTGGCCGAATGGAGAAACAAATTCAAAGTATGTTGTAGAACGAAGTGCCTGGGTCAAGTGTTAAAGACCCGACTTCCATTGAATCATCAAATGACTGAAAGTATATTAGATAGGAAGTAATGTTTTTTGTTACTATAATGATCTGGTCAAATAGCATTTACTTCGATAGTAGAATGATTAAAGATATACTTAATACATTAGAGTATTTATCATGGATGGATATTATCAAACTATTTAAATTTTGGATGGCATATGATGTTGATCGGTGGCCAACAAACTTGGTTTCCCTTGGGCAGGTTGAGGCCACCAGACATATTTTTTGTTACCTGCCTATATCTGATTAATAGAAAAAGAAAGTATTGTCAAGCTTAAAATAAATAAATAAATAAATAAATTCGGAAACTTGTTAACAATATTAATTACAAATGTGTGGTTGAATGATCATTTTGACAAACAAGCAATAAACATCAAGTCAATTATATATATATATATATAATTTTTCTTCACATGGATAAATATCTAACATGTTGATTCATCCATGTCTTTTTCTTATTGTTCAATGATGTCATTTTTCTTTTTTCATATTCATATATTTCATTTATTTAAATATATATATCATGTTAAGTCATAGTTGGTAACTCTAAATGTGTCATATACCCTAGATATTTACTATTTGTTATTATTTAAACACTTACTATGTGATTTTGGTATCTCTATCATTGCAAAATTTTTAATGTAAAAAAAATACATTTAATTAATACTTGAATGTAAATTTCTCAACAATTTACTAATCTCATAAAAACAATGGATAGTTTGAAACAATGTTTCTTTGCTTTTCACAAAACTATGCTTATTATTTTCATTGAAATAAACATTGTACTAGGTTTACTAAAATTTTCCAACATTTATGTTCTTGATTAAGTTACAGATAACAAAATGGAAGTTATCGACATTACACAATCTAAAATTAATATTATAATATTGATAATTGTAACTCTATTCATTCAATTTTCTACATCATTAAATCCTCATTCTTGTGTTTTTCATAATGATTTTTCTCTTTCTAGATTTTATGTATCTTTATCTCACTCTTTCATTTTCTTCTTATTTTTTCAAGCAACATTGATATCAATGTAATGATACATTGAATACACTAGATCTTGAAAATGTTCGGTAGTTCTCTTTTAGTGCAGCTTGAATATTAATTCTAAGATCAACCAGATGTATCATTTTCAATATTAGTAATATTTTTGCTAAGTGGTGAGAATTTTAAGAAAATTATGGAGAATATATAGTTTGAGTGGGCTTAATGGTTGAGAATACATATTTCATTTTAAGAGCTCATAAATTCAAATCTAAAGTGAGGTAGAGTATGTACATCTCCTCAAATTTTAAGAGAGAATATGTATATTTCTCTAAACTTTAGTAGGAGGTAGCTCAAAAGATGTGGTCCAATGGATGCATGTGGTTGTTTAGTCTCACAACCGGTGAGATCCATTCTCACTCAAAGCAATTTTAGGAAAAAGTAGAATATGTACACTTTCATTATTTCAAAAAAAGTGAAACCTAATAATATAATTTTGAGAGAAACCCCACCAAATTGCACAATTTACTATCTTTGGTTGTTATAGGAAATTGCACAATTTTGATGACTTCATCATGATTCAGCATGGTAAATGAAAATTGGGCTACTAAAAGGAATTAGAGTGTAAACCGTGAGAGGACCGGTCCACAAACCTAACCTATTTCTGGTTTGCTCGGCTTATAAATCACGGGTTGTGTCAATAATGGGAGCTCAAACATCCCCATCTCATCTTCTCTTACTTGACCAACCAACAAATCAGGATGTCTTCTACATCTCATGAGGAAGTAGCAGCAACAATAGCATACCAGGAAGTTTGGTTTGTTTGGATAATCACTGTGACAAAATACCATTATTTTGAGTTTATAGTTAAATACAACTTCAGATTTCAGACGGGCGCCACTGGAAACCATCACACTGTTGGATGGGACTTTTAAATGTTTATAAATTTTGGTTGCCTTCATAAAATGTAGATGAAGTTTGTCACTTACAAAATGGGTGAGGTTAAATGTTAATTAATTGATTAATTAAAATCTAAGTTTAAATTAAAAAGAAAAAGAAAAATGTTGCTTACATACCGGGTAAGATATTTCATAATATTTTAAGTGTTGGTTAATTAATTAATTAAAATTTAAATGAATTTTAAAAAAATAAGTTTTTAAATTAACTTTAGAATGAATTTATATATATAGACCATACACAATTTTACTGATACCTCCTCACCCCTTTAATCTATAGTTTATACATATACTTTTCTTGATAGGGACACGTTTTCACCTCTTTAATGTACAATTTTGACCGACACATTTTTTTGATAGGGATATGTCCTAACCTCTTTAATGTACAATTTTGAACTACACCTTTTTTTTTTGATAGGGATACATCCTAATTTATTTAATGTACAATTTTGATTTCATGGACCATTTTTAGTGAGGTATTTTGAGAATTTATTTATACAATTATAATATATGGATTTTATTGATCTAATCACCTCTATAATTTAGATAAACCATTTTTTAACGAACTATTTTAAGGAATTTATTTATACAATCATAATATATGTATTTTATCTGATTAAGGGTATAAGTTTTTTTCCTTATTCTAGTTTATAATTTCTTTTCTATTTATTTTTAGTATGAATAATTCATTGTATCTGAGCAAAGTAGCTTTACACCATCTTTTTAAAATATAAAATAATATACATAATATTTAAAAATTATGGAATTATTAAATAAATGTATAGAAGAGAGAGGGAGGCAATAAACTCCAAATAGAACTAGAGATAATGGTTAATAATTTTAGATCATTTAAACACAACACTCATAAATAGATAGACAATCAAGATTGGAGAGTAAGTTGTAGAAAATCAAGATTAGACTACATGAAATTGAAAAACAAAGTCAAAATAAAGAACCATCAACTCAAGAAAAATAGGTCAACAATCTTGAAAATTTTAATATGATGGAAAAAAGCTAAATAACAATTTAGACCTAAGCTAACTGAATTAGACCATGAGCCTAACAAAATAGTCTTAAATCTTATTATTTTTGTTTTAAAAGTAAAGAAAGATGAGAACACACTAGCACTACTGAAGAAGGAACTACAAAATAAGTAACAAATATAAACAACTTATGTCATAGAAGCAAAGAGGATGGGTAAAATGGTTGAGCATAAAGAAAAGTTAATTCATGTTACAACAAGTATTAATGACCATAATTATGATATAGTCATTAAAACTCTAAGTTTAAAAGGGCGAGAAATATTTATAAATCAAGACCTCTTTCTAGAATACCAAGTTCAAAAGGATAAAAAATCAATGAAGGAAAATGAACAACAATTAAAAATAGAAAAGCTATTATTAGGGATGGAAACCAAAAAGGTAATAACAGATAGGAATTTGAGACACTTAAGATCCTCTTTTGTAATTGTTGTAGATTTCCATGGAGAAAAAGGCATATGATAAGTTGGATCTAAAGTGAAATTGATATTGTATGGCTTCTTGAAACTTGGGAGCATGGAAAATCTAAGGCTCTCTAATAAAAGGATTTGTCTTATGTTTGGTATAGAACAATAAATCCTATTGCAAACAGATTAGAGGTAAATATTTTTACATAAAAAGGAACATGTTTCCTAACATTAGGCTTCACAAAGAATACCCTTTTATTTATTGCATGTGGATGTAGATTTTCATGTACTATGCTAAGAAGATTTATATACCAATATGTTATTGTTTCCTATTAATTTTATGTTTTATAAGAAAAAAAATCTAGATAAACATTGTACTTACAATGACTTAGAACAAGATATTTATAGTCTAAGAAACGAAGGCATTATCCTCTTGCTATGATACTTTAATACTAGAAATTTAATTAAATTACTATTTTAAGGAAATATTCCAACCGTAATCCTCTATGGCTAGATGGGGACCTTATTTTACATAGTGGATGCAAAGAAACTATGAAGGCTTGATTGAAAATTTGTTTGGTACCTAGCTAATCGAACTCTATAGTTCTCAAGATTTAATAATTTGGCATGGTCTAATGAAGTGGCTAAAATCCAACCAAATAACTTGTATTCATAGGCTTTAACATCTTAAATGACCATGAGCATGCCCCTTATCATGGACCTTTAACCCTATCTTTAAACTTTGTCATGCATAAAAGCCTCACTCAAGAGAATTATGATAGTCAAAAGCACTTAATCTTCGATAAAGATAAAATTGATTTTTTTAATGGAATTAAATAATGAATTAAATCTCCTAAGAAATAAGGGCTATTGAAGGGCCTCCATCATAAATTTATGGAGATCCTCTCTACTTTTATTAGTAGTTCTCTCTTGAGGTGTTGTGTAAAAAGGAAAATAGAATGATCAAACCTTGGTATGATAAAGAGTGTAAGATTGCTAAACAAGTCATTGGGGATGTTTCTAATGATTCCTTAAAATATGATAAGATAAATGGGTACAAATTCCTAATTAAAAGGAAAAAAATGACTACTTTGTTAGATAACAATATCTTCTAACAATGACTTTAATTTTTCCAATTTTAGCTACATCCAAAGGAACCATTTCTTTCGCCTCACATGGGCCTACAAGGAGAAGAGGATGGTTAAGAGGTGCCAATATCATGGAGAATGCATTCAAAATATTTTCTGCATTAGCATAGATATGTCCTTTTGATACTTCATTAGCATTTCTATGCAATATACTATAAGGAATGGGTCTCCATAATGATATGGAAATGAAAGCTCTCAATTTACAACGTATGTAGTGCAAAAAGTGTCTAATAGAATTACCTAGCTATAAAGTCACATCCCCTTTGTTATTTCTCATAAATATCTTTGCGTCATAATAGTACTCTCAATCTTACTGACTTATCTCCCCTCGATGGCAACTAGAGGTCTCCCACTGTAAAAAAATATTAAAGTTGACACATGAAGTCATGAGTCTCCTATGAAATTGTTTGGATAGAAAGAAATTGCATATGAATTCATATATATATGAATTGATTTGTGTGGAATCGAATCCCCTTGATAATGAAAAAGAAAGAGGAAGTTAACCTAACCTACATTTTAGGTTTTGTATTACTAATTGGATTATTGATAAGTTATCAAGGCGCAATAAAAATGTATTATGTCAATGTGTTGGGAAGGTAGTGAGACAATGAGATGATGAGAAGGTGGCTAAAAAATGGCTAAAAGGATAAGGTTTTGGTAAGTAGAAGGAAAAACATGACAATTCAATAATTTTAATTATCAATTAATATTAGCTAGATAGTGCACACCTATTATTGCATTGATATTGCAAAGAATATCACCACCACCCTAGCAATAATACTACAAAGTTGAAGTGAAATGAAATGCAAGAAAAATAAATATATTTTTATTTTTATTTTGATAACATTAAAAAGTAATATTAGCCCCACTAGAGTGGCTCACTCGAAAATCCCATGTTATGTAAAGTTATGTGAGTGATAATTGACGTTGGTCCAAATCCTCAAACTAACATGTGTAGGTCCAGATCCCTAGTTTGTATCATATGTGGGGGTGAGGCGGTTCATCTAGGAGTCATAGTGGTAGTGGTTGGAATCGATCTAGTTTCATGCAAGTAAAAGCCCAATCCAATTGCTAATACCTCTAAAAAACTAGAAAAAAATAAAAAATAATAAGTAATATTCTCTCACACACGCATATAACATTAAAAGTAGAAATAAAAAAGTTAAATCAAATACCAAATCAATAGAGAATTAATGTGGAACTCACTGCTTTCATTACTATACTTGCTAGCATTCCATAAGGATGACTAATAATAATAAAATAAATATTTTTTTGTAAAGACAAACCATATACTACTTTCAAAAAAAATGACACATACAATTATCACTTGGTGCTAGTTTGTGGCATGGGAAACTAGTCCAGTAGCATAAGTTCAAAAATTTAAAATAATTAATATTGTTCACTATCACATAATCTATTAAACTAAAACTATATCTACCAGAGAAAATAAATTCTATAATAATAGACATGTTGATGACATTTACATGAAAGAAATTTCGCTACAAGTGATTAGATCACCTGGACTTCATATTGTAGGATTATCCACCTGAATCCGTGTTCTTGGCTCACTATCATTTTCAAAGAAGGAAAATTCAAGGTTTTTCAGGTTCTCAAAAAGGATTGTGATTTTTTTTGTTGACCCTTTCAAATTTGTCCAATAGTTTTGTCATACATATAGCCAATTCTTATTGTGTACCTACTCTAACAATTAGGACTCTTCCCGTATATGTCAGTAATATTAACAATTTTCATGTAAGAGGTTGTCTTAGCCCTAGTGGAATCCTCACATCTAGAATCTAGACCCTATTTTCGTGATCAACATGTCTATCAAGAATGTAGTGCCTTGATTTCCTAACCTACTCTTCCACATATGAGATGAATCTTTGAACAGTTACAGTGATTATGTCAATGTAGCATTTCGTTGTTGCTTGATTTGTTTCTTGGGTCCAAGTTTGAAGGGTCGAAGGGGGACTATGTTATGAATTAGGGGAGAGGTTAGGACACCCTTGTTTTCCACTTTGTCAAGGAGTATAAATTCGACACTTGGCCACATTGAAAAGCTTAAGACAAGCTTAAGACAGAGAGGGGGATCCAATAAAATTGTGAACGAATGGGAAGGGAGTACAACATCGTGAGAACTATGTAGGAAGACGAAGATAAAGGGAGAGATAACTTATAATTTTGGTAAACATAAAGGGATGGATCAGGGGAAGCATGATAGGAGACATAGAAGGGAGGTTAGAGTGAAAGAGAAGAAGAGGATCAAAGGAAAGGTTGGGAGTCTATTGCACCAATAAAAAAATCCACCAGAGTTAACATTATCAGTGAAGGGATAAAAAATAAAAATCCCACAAATCCAAAATCTATGTTCAATGCAGCAAGGAGGAAACCTGAAATTGAAGCATAATCCAAAATTGAAATGATGTTTATACAAAACCTGCAAAGGAGGTGACTACCGCAAATTGTGTTAGTGAGGGAATCACTCTATTTAAAGAGTTTCTAGCTAGGAATGATCATAAGTCTCGCGTTCCTCAAAGCTTCCATGAATCATCCTTCCAAGAATAGTAACACCACATAGGATTCTTGCTACCCATGGATGGCGAATTATATGCATGAAACAAATGTTGATATTGGTATATTTTCCCTCAGCTAGCCTCCCCATATCATTAGATTGTTTCCATCTTGCAAATATTTCCATAATAACCTTTGAAATTCCCCTACAAATTGAGTTCCAAACTGATTGTATCGCTCCCAAGTACCGCATGATCGAGATTCTCTGCAAAGTCCCATAAGTAGGTTCACATAGTTTCCAATGTGTTATGTACTAGAGGTCATGCCAACTACCATTTGGGAGGAAGTGTGCTTTCATCATTTATATCTATGGTGCTCATAACGAGTTGAGGAGGGAAACCCTTTGCATGTGCAAACATTGTGGGGGAATAAGAAAAACAAATATTACATAAACATGATGTTTACTGATAAAAAAAAAAAAATTATACTTGCTATTAAAATGTGAAAAAATATTAAAAACGAAGAAAGAAAAAAAAAGAAAAAAGAAAGAAGACTTTGTGAGTATAATGTAAAATGTGAAAAAAAATATCAAAAAGGAGAGAAAAAAGAACATACATGAGGATAATGTAATGTTGAACGTACATCAATTTAATTCATTGTGATTTGGGAAAACATATATTATATGCATTCATTTTATTAATTGAATAGAATATGGTGTATCATATTGTTGTTGTTGTTATTATTTTAAATTTTAACTTTTGTACGATTGTGTTTAATAATTATATTTGAAAGTTTTTATTTATTTTTAATGATTTAAGTGTATGTGTGTGTGTGCGCATGTGTGTGCGCCCCTAAACACAATATTATATTAGAGATACATAAAGTTCAAGTTGCAAGTTCACAACATCAAACTACTTAAAAGGCTCAATTTCATATCATAGTTTAACAAAAGAGAAAATATATTAAAGGTCCTAGTTGTATACCTCAATAAAGACATCCTAGTGTCAAACAAAATTTAATTTCCATGCAAACCTAGATGTAGTTTGGATGATTTTACACATCCTCAAAACCAATAGTCTCCATAATCACTGCAGCTGCATCCAAATCAAGGATGAGAAAGATAGAAGCATTAATTGAATTAACTGAAGAGATGGGGGACTGAGTACCCTTGTAATTTACTTATTGTAGTTCTTCAATTTGACTTCTAAAACTGTTAATCTCATCTTTATCCTTTTGAATATGTTATCTCAACTCTATATGGATGTCAATGGTAGAGGAAATTTCTAACACCAATTGATGGTACTTAGTTTATTACTTGAACAAATCCTCTTGAAGGTCCTTAAGTTTTGAAGCAAGAAGGGGGAAAGTTGCTCTTTCTATTCATGTTGCCTTTGTATGCCATGATCTTTAGAACCTACATAATGATTTACAACTAGAGAGCCACCATAGGCCTTAATGATATGGCCAAAATCCAAATCCAAAAGAAATTCTCAACCACCAAAATGGAATGGAACCAGGGGCCATGTTCAAAAACAAATTCAATCCAAATGAAACTAGGAGGGCATGACTACAAAAGGATATGACCAACTACAACACCATCAAGATGGTAGCAAGATCCAAATCAACTGTTATAGTCCAACATGTTGAAGCTCCCAAGACTTGTAACCAGTGTCTTTTTGCAAGGAAAAATATGACAAGCCAATGCATCCATGTATACCCATAAATATTTGGAATACTTTAGTTTATTAACACAATCCTTATTCACTTCCACCTCAAGGAATGACTCCATATATTGCAACATGTAACCCCTCCTATACATCAAAATTTCCATGAACTTTTGTAATTAGTTCTCTTAGAGGTGTACCATCCCACAAATTCCTTTGTTAGGTGAATGTCCTACCCATCATATTCCATGATTGAAATTGTGAGACACAACATACCAACTAACAGGGAGAGAGTGGACTTAACTCCCACAACCAACAACTAACATGAACCAACACTTCCACCTATTGTCATGTCAAGATCAGACGATGAGACTCATGATCATTGACTTATAAGAGCCCATCTTCATGCATTGTTTCCAAACTTGCTAACATATCTTCCTTAGAAATTTTTTGTCTAAGTACATACATTACTTGAAAATAAACCATAGAACCAAAGCTAATCTAATCCTTTTGAAAATGGCATTAAGTTTGAGACCTAATGTAGATGAGATAAAACCCTGGATGTGGGTGTTAGATAAGTCTTTAATGCGCATGGGCCGTTGGAAAAGCAGGTGGCTAATCAGTATGGCAACCTGCACCTTCCCCTGTGGGAAATTAAGGCAAGTCATGGCTCCTTGGCTGGCACCATTAATCAATTTGGGAAATCAAGAAATTCTCTGCCAATTCCGAATTATGGAGCAAAGCCCCCTGCATTCACCTATTCGGCCTCTCAGTTGTTCTTGCCATCCCTCTGTAGCAGAGCCGAGACTGTGCACTGCTACGGGAAGACGTTGCCGACTCCTCTGCTGCGTCAACCTAGGCAGTGGTCACCATTTTTCTCACTCCTCTCTTTTCCACCTGCATTTTGCGGTCTCGACCCCTTCCTCTGGTCCGGATTTGAATTCCCCTGCTCCTTACAACATCCCCTCAGTCGTTCTTGGCCCGCCTCCTGACCCTCCAATTCATCGCCCGCTGCAGCTTTCTAGACGGAGAATCATGCACCAATGCCATAGAACGAGGAGAAAGCGAGGTGGAAGTTGAGGCGGTGCCACTCGCCCTTCATCACTTCCCCCTTCTATCGCCACATCCCCGACTGCATCCCCTCCCCCAAGCCCCTCCAATTCCCACTTCCTTGGCAGATACCCAAACACCTGCAGCGGCCAAGGCAGACTAGGCACCAGTGAGGTTCGTGATCAGGGGGATTCGCCCAGCACATCGCTACCACTGCATCCTCCCAGCAATCACAATTCTAGTTTCACTGCTCCATGGACAAGTTGCTCATCATTGCCACTGTGACGGTGGATTTTAGGGTGGTCACTGACTCCTGTCCCGAACCAAAGCTCAGCCTAGAAACAAACAAGGATCCACCAAAGCTCGACATCTTTCAAGGGGATCCGAGCTCTAGCCACCCGCCGAGAGACAAGGACAACACATCCAACAGCCGACAGCAGACTCTGGGAGGCGAAGCCACCCACAAGGATAAAGGAATTCAAATGGAGGACACTGCAGGTGGCGGGCATGCAATGGATACTGGCTCAGAAGAATATGGCTGGTGTCCAATTGTGGAGGAAAAACCAACAGAAGCCACCTTGCTGCTGCATGCTAGGTCACGTGTCGGGCCTTGAGTTCAATTTGCTTATTTTTTTTTATTATGATTAATTTTGAATTTCGCTTCCAGCTCGGGTTACGAGCATTGGTTCTCATGAGTTGTTTCACTGTGGAGAATTTTGAGCTAAACAGGGGGTTTCACTATGGATGTATTACTAAAATTTACATTATTTTGGTTAAATTTTTTTATTTTTGGAACCGTAGCCCTTGCAAGGGCAAAATGAACTTTCCTTACCTTGTTCTCGGACTGGTTTCCCGAATTGGGGCAGTCACGATTTCAAGGCTTGATGTTTAAAATGGTCATATAACTGACTTAGTGCTACAGAGGTCGGTGCCTCTTTGTACGTTATGTTTTTATTAATAGATCAGTTTTACTTAGAAAAAAAAATGTAGATGAGTTAAAATGAATATGATAAACTATAACTTCGGAATCCTCCACAATGACTAACGTATGAAGAAAAGTATTTAAAGAACTCCCTAAAAGATGTTGTAAACCTCTGCTTGGTTCTTAGATACCTTTCCCAAATTCTAAACATAAAATAATTCTAATTATCCTTTGAAACACACTAATAATCTGCCTATCCTTTATATACAATTTGATATTTGTATTTATTTCATAATAACATATAAAATATTTTCATTTAAAATAAAGAAAAAAATATTTAAAAAGAAAAATCATATCATAAAAATATTTTTTATAATAAGTTAAATAGTTAAGTGATAAGTATTAATCATAAATAACAATTACATATTAAGAAATTCCTTAGAATATAATTTCATAAAGCTTTATAATATTTTATATTTATGTATTATTTATTATTATTAATTAATAAAAATAAAATAAAAATTAGTATATATCTTATTAGATTCATATTCTTAATTCTTATTATTTTATATAATTTAACTCAATTATGTTTAATGTAAATGTGTGATGTACGAATTTATTCATTTTTCAAATACCAGACTTTTTTGGACTCTAGATATAGACATATTAACAATGTGAAAAGATTGGATTTCTATTTACTCTTTTTATTTTATATAATTTAACTCAATTATGTTTAATGTAAATGTGTGATATACGAATTTATTCATTTTTCAAATACCATACTTTTGTGGAGTTTAGATATAAATATAGATATAAACATATTAACAATGTGAAAAGATTGAATTTCTATTTACTTTTCTTAGTTGTTTACTATTACTCTTATAATTTTTTTCTTTTCAATTAATCAACATAAGTTTTATCTTCCTAATTTCCCTCTTTTATCACTCTTGTTATTTTTTCTTTCCACATCAACCTAAGTTTTATCTTCCTAATTTTTCTCTTTTATCACAAATTTATATCCCTGCAGTGTTTTCTAAAAGTAAAAGAGTAGCTAACCTTTATAATTTTATATTGAGCACATTTTCATTTTTTTATATAGCAATATCATGTATGTAATTATATATAAGTTTATAACTACACAAGTTATTGTGCATAAACCATGTTGGAGGTAAAAGTAAATGTCGTGTTTCAAATAAGCCAGTGACTATATCTTGATAAGTAGATAGTTTTTAAAAGGAAAAGTGAAAATTTGCCTTAGTCTAAATAACCTGCGTTAAATATAGATAGTTTTTAAAAAGAAAAGTGAAAATTTGTCTAAATTTAAATAACATGTTTTAAATATATTGTGTTTAATGTTTGATTGACAAATATCTTAAATAAGAAATCCAAAAAAAACTCGGTAAATCAATCGCCAACAACATATTAACTCATTCCACCATGATTATGAAGCTTCCAATAAATGCCATGTTCGAAAACACACTTGAAAAATGACCTATCACAAATTTTAACCATTACATCCATTTTAATATAAATAATTAACATTTACACCTATTTAAGTTTCAAATTTTTGAAATTAAACTAACCATTATTACCATTAATAAAACATTTATAAGATGTATTCCAAAACATTTTATCCATTTCCTCACCTGGTTTGCATATAGACTGTGTTAGAAAAATTGAGAGAGAAAAGAAAGCAATTAAACACACATTATGTTTTATTCATCTCACAGAAATTACATTTATTGTATATAGATCACTGACTTCGATAAATCTAGATCGCTGTTATAACTCATACATAGGAAACAACAACATCTGGACTTACTCCTCCTGACTCATAATGACAACGACACATGACATGGAAGCATTATTTTCAACACCCCCCCTTAATGCTTAAATGGAAAACATTGAAAACACATATTATAGCAATAATATTAATCTTTTCTTGACTGGTCCTCATCAGCAAATAAACACACTCTGAAATCTCGCAAACACTGCTCTTTCTTCACTACCATTTGTTGAACACATGGTTTTTTGTTGTATTCCCGGGTTATCTAGGAAGGTTGTTTGGGTAGTGATTGTATTCAAAAGTCAATTATACAAGGTGACCTATTAAACACATAATCAAATTAACCTATAAGTTGATGTTCCTGACTCCACACGATGCCACCAGCTTATAACAGATCATACATAATCAAATTAGTGATATGTTCTTGAGTCACCGTATGCATCAAGACCCACCAATTTGAAAATATGTAAATTTGTTCTATAATTGGTTCTTATTTTATTTTTCACATTAACAATAAAACTGCAACACACACCACATAATAAGACTGCATATAGATGCATAAATCTTAAAAGAGTTTGAGAGACTTAGAACTGTATTCTTCCTCACTCTCAGGTTCTGCAATTTTTTTTGTAATTTTTAAATAAAAACATAAATATCACACTAACACTCACAACAACACCATTTTATTTTATTTTATTAATAATATAATTATGCCACCATCTTCAAAGCATATCTTGAACCTGAAATTGCCCAAACATTAAAGCTTTTCGATCGGAAATACTTGCTCTGTAAAATTGGTTCTTTTGTTCTCCTTAACCCTGCAATTACACTTGTAGTCCCTATGCTGAGTTATGTCCAACATCACCAGCTGCCAGATCCATGAATCCACACAACATAATATTCACCATCAGATCCGTGACCTTCATTAGAGGAATTTTGAGGTCTAAAATGGGCCTTCTAAGAAAAACGTACAACCAAAATAAAATTTATAAGAACCAATAGGATTCAATATTATGATGTCAACCATGGGGGATGATTCATCGTTTTTGGAGTAAAAAGGTAAAAAAATAAATTAAAAATAATAAAACTATTTTTTCAACTCGTGTTTTCAACTTATCTCCCTAATGTTTTACTCAAATTTCAAGTGGGAGTACTCTTTGGATGCAAAATTTAATTCCTCATCTAATTAGTACACATGTTGCATACTTTCGATGGACCCTGCTACACGAAAAATGAGAAATGAATGAAAGCACGTGATTGCAATCACATTTTTCATGTATTTCTAATTTTCCATACTTTAGATGGACCCTACTACACGAAAAATGAGAAATACATGAAGACACACGACTGCAATCACAATTTTCATGTATTTCCCATTTTTCATGTAGTAGGGTCCATCAAAAGTATGAAACGTGGGTACTCCTTGGATGAACAATCAAATTCTTGATCCAACGAGTGTTCCCATTTGAAATTTGACTAAACCCATAGGGAGATAAGTTGAAAAAGTAGTTTCTTCTTTTTACCCTTTAAAATTTGATGATGTAATTTAATCATATTTTATTATTTCCAGTATTATTTAATAATTTCCTTAGGAGGCCCATTTTAGACCTCAACATTCCCCTAATATGGTCTCGATCTTTATAATAGTGATTGAACCAACTGGCTTATGAAAGCTCCCTGACATATTCATCTGTGTAGCAGCTAACGCAGTGGAATGACCATTCCTCAGATAATTAGAGTCAAATGAGTCTTCAATAGTCATAATTCTCTTCCCCGTGGACGCAATGCCCCAAACTTTAATCCAAGACTCTCCCGTGAGCACGTTTAGTGATGGATCCACACAATGCATGAAGCGTGAATATTGCATAATACCCATGACACGTGGCTTCATGGCATCAATGACACATTGCATGATAGTGGCAACACCATCCAAATTATCAATTAATAACATTTTGTCTTTGAATCCTGGAATAAATGTGATTTCTTCCAAAAGAAATGTCTACGACTCTTTCACAACATGTCTTGATTCCTTTCTTTAGCTGGCAGCGACTTGATGAATCTAGTTGATGGGCACGACACACAGTCAATTGGAGGCAACAACATTTCCAAATTAATATAATGTACATGAACAAACGGTCTTGAAGTTATTGAAATAACGTGGTAGGATATACCGAAAACTTGACATTGATGGTCCTCGTCCTCTCTATCTGCAACCCAATGATGCCTATGAACAGAACCAGATCAAGAAGCATACACTCGACTCTCCAAAAAATGCTACACATACAACAAATAGAAAAGATCCCTTAATTAGATTCTATATAGACGTGAAATATTTATCCCCCCACTTTTTTCCTAAAAATACATGATATGGCAGCAACATAACAAATTCAAATAAGCTTTGTGCCTTTTTTTGTAAGAGATACTCAGCTATGATCTTATTTTTCTGCAAGTAGGAAACTCTCTAACTTACACACATACAAACACACATCTGAAATCACTCAAACGAACAACAAAACTATTTACTCTTCTTACACAGTAGTATATCACCTAAGCCTACTCTATGTATAGAGAATTTGCATTGTTCAACATTCCATGATCACAACCCCTCTCCTGAGAGAGTCGGGGCTAAACTTGCTCTGATACCATGTTAAAAAATAGAAGAAATTGAGAGAGTGATTGCACCCACAACACAAATCACACTCACTTCATACTTTATTGATCACAACAGCTACAAATAGATAAGACATAAATCTCTGACTTTGACAAATCTAGATCCTAAGAAAGTGGATCTATGACTTGGATATTACATGACTCCAACTCGTAACATAGGAATCAATAGCTTCTAGATTGACACCTCGGGACTCACAATGACAACTACACATGACATGGAAGCATTACTTCCAACTAATGAACTTTTTATGTATACTTATGAACTATATATATATATATATATATATATATATATATATGATCAGAGGGTTCTTTTTTAAGTATTGAAAAAATTTATTAAATAATTTAATTGAAAATTAAATGAAAAATGATACATACATATTTTTTATAAATTTATAACTAATGTAATTATATAAATTAAATGTTCTATAAATGTTAGTAGCCATCAAATAACTTACTTTATAATACATCTCACGTTACTTAATTTAACTAAATTATAATTGTTTTTTAAATTTATTATTATTATTATAAAAAAATTAATATATGAGTTAAACATCTGTATTTTTATAAAAAACATGTAATAAGTCCTTAACTATAGAGATTTATCTCGCCTATATTATGGAGATTCCTCACTTGTAAATAAATTTTGTTACAATATGATGAGTCAATATCATGTCTTTCTAATACCAATGCCCAAAAAACAATAACTCAAGTTTATATGACATTTTTTAAAATAAAAATGGAAACATAACATAATTACTTTTAAAATAAATCTCAATCTTTATTATTAAAAATATTTTAAGATATTTCATCAAAATCAAATCAATACCATCCACCTAACAATTATTAATAATTAAATTAGAATATAAAAAATCTACTTCAAAATAAAAACAGAGATCATTAATTATAAATTCAGTTATAAATATTTATATTTAAATAATTAACTATCATTTATTTTAAAAACATTTTAATTATTTCAATGCAACCACATTTAAATATATCTATTTTAATTCATAATAAAATTA
Organism: Pinus tabuliformis; assembly: GCA_031772625.1. Classification (NCBI taxonomy): domain Eukaryota; kingdom Viridiplantae; phylum Streptophyta; class Pinopsida; order Pinales; family Pinaceae; genus Pinus; species Pinus tabuliformis. Next base: position 142,144,577 of record CM062815.1, read on the forward strand.
TTTCCTTAAAAAATTACAAACAAATATAATATCATATTTCCCCTTAAATAATTTCTTAAAAATTCCTTTTATACAATATTATAAAATTTATGACATCATATCCCATCATAATATAAAATTCTTTTATAATATTGCATAAAAATCATGATATCATCATGATATATTGGTAGATTATCACTTCATGAAACATTATCATTTTACCTAAAGCCAAACAATGTATATATTGAATATGTCTCCAAAATGTTTCCAATCTTTAATATTGTATAAAAAGTATGGTTAATATCACATCATGATATATGGATAAATTATCAATTCATGGAACATTATCATTTTGCCTAAAGGCCAAGTAATGTACATGTTAAATATGTCTGCAAAATTTTCCCAATCTTTATGAAAAAAGAGAATTATTATTATTTGTATAAATGATTTTCGTTTTATATGTGGAAAATGTGAAACATTTCAATTACATCTTTAAAAATATATATAATTCACACACATTCATAATTTTGATTTCTATCCCCAACCTGAATTTTATATAAATTATAAAATTTAATTAAAAAAAAAAATCAAATAATTTTTTTATATAAATTATAAAATTAAATTAAAAAAAAATCAAACAATTAATTAATTATGTATAGATAATTTAGAAAACTACCATAGGTTGATCGTCAATCTAGTTAGAGTTAATGGGGAAATCAATGGTGTTTCCAGTGGTCTCAAATGTGCAAACAATTTCAATTTATGAAAAGTACTTAAAGTATGTAAATATGTCAACTTATTAGTTTATTTAGGTTTGATGTTAATGGTAGGTTAATGTAGCTTAATACATAAATATGTCAATTTATTAACTTATTTATGTTGATCGTCAATCTAGTCAGAGTTAAAGGAGAATGAAATCAATGGTGTTTCTAGTGGTCTCAAATGTGCAAACAATTTCAAGTAATGAAAAATATTTAAAGTATGTAAATATGTCAATTTATTAGTTTATTTATGTTTGATGTTAATGGTAGGTTAATGTAGCTTAATACATAAATATGTCAATTTATTAATTTATTTATGTTTGACGTTAATGTAGCTTAACACATCTTAAAATTAATCACTTTTTATTTTTATGGAATTAGTTGAAGAAGTAAATTTACTTGCATGGAATTTTTTCTATTCTAACTTCATTTTTGGAATTGGTATTATGCAACAAAAAAATGTTAAGAATGATGAGATATAAAGAAATAGTTAAGAAACCTAATGAGTTAGGTTTCTTTGGAATTAGATATATGTAATGATAAAATGTATTCACATATCAAATAAAGAATATTATGAGTTTATATAGGAGAAATTCAAATAAAGGAAATTTTATAATGAATTAATTCATTTTTGGGAAGATTCTTTGGCGAAAATCACATTGGGATGATTTTGTCAACGCATTTAGAACCAACCAGTGTGGTTCATCGTCAGGAGAAGTTGAATGAATAGATCTCCCTTTGCATATTAAATAGATAGGGCAGAACATCCAACGGCTATATTTCCAGACCAGGTAACGACTAAATTGACAACAGCTAGATTTGATTGGCTAGGGACTTCAATGCTAGAACTATTACTAACCAAGCTATTCTGTTAAGTAACAGCTCTAACCCTGACCCCTTGTGGCTTGATGAAGATGGTAACTTAGCTAATAGATTCAAGAGAAACTTTGAATACATAAACGAGAACTTATTCAACACTGAGCTCCTCAAGCTTTGTAGTTCTCAAGACTTGATCATTTGTAATGGTATTAACAAGTGGCCTTCCTCCAGCCATATGACATGTTTCCATGGGCTGGGTAGTAGTGTCGTGGAATATGCAATTTATGATACCCATGTCCTCAACCGTATTACAAACTTTGAGCTACTTAATGATTACGAGTCTGACTCTGACCACAAGACTTTGTCTTTAACCCTCAATCTTGTTATATGTACCAACCACATGCAAGAGACCATTGATAGCCAAAGACACACTCATTTCGATAGAAGTAATATAGACCTTTTCTTAAAGGATTTAGAAATGGATTTAGGCTCCCTAACTTATAATACCAAAATTGATCAAATTTATTACAATTATACTACTACCCTTTCCACTTCCATTAACAAATTCTCTATTGAGGTTTCGTACAAGAAAAATAACAGAACTTCTAACCCTTGTTATGACAAAGACTATAAAATTTCCAAGAAAGTGATTAGAGACACTCCTAACGAAATTGTAAAGCTTTTAAATATAAGTATGCACAAATATCTCATCAAAAGGAAGAAGAGGTCATATATTAATAAGAGACAAGAGCATCTTCTCCACCTTTCTAAAGTTGTGCTCATAAATTTTTCGTGGAATGTGCTTGTTCGTAAAACAAAAGATAATCATTCTGTCCCTTTAGAAAACTGGAACAAATATCTTAAGAAGTTGTATGCCTCTCTAGACACCATGGGCACCATCTTAAACACTTGCATTAAGGAATATATTTTTTCTCAGGAAGACATTGAGTCTGTGATTAATAAGCTCGCTAATGAGAAAGCTAAATATATTGAAGGATACCAAGCCAAGATTTTTAAAATGGGAAGATCTATCCTCATTCCCCATCTCCACAAGATTCTCAATTTGGTAGTAAAGCGTGGCTTTCCTAAGCCTTGGATGCAAGTCCCTATCGTGCCTATCTTTAAAAATGGGGAAAAAAGCATTCCCTCTAACTACAAGACCATTATGATTAGCCAAACCCTAGCCAAACTATATGGGCTCATTTTGGAAAAGAAGATTAGACTTTGGATTGAAAACCATGGTAAAAGAGCTAAAGGGAAAGCTTGTTTTAGGAGACATCACTCGACTATTGACCATCTTGTAACTCTCAATATTATTTCCAAGGAATGTCACAATAGTAAAGTCGATCACTTTTTTTTTTGTTCACTTTAGAAAAGAAGTCGATGTTGTTCCTTGGGATAAGCTTTGGGAAAGACTTTAAGAGATAATGGTTCCTCCTAGGTTGAGGATTGTTGTGATTCGCCTCTATGAGACTGTTGTTTCCAATCTTAAGGCCAATGAAGGGTGGTCTAAAGATATTAAATGCAATATCGAGTTTCATCAAGGGTGTCCCCTATCCCCTACCCTTTTTTGAATTTACATCAATAAGCTAGAGGCGTGTTTGGAAACTGTGGGTTGCAAGGGAACCGAACTTGCTGGTATAATCATTACCCTTCTCCTTTATGATGATGATATCGTTCTTCTTGCAAAAATCCATAATGACCTAAATAAAAAAATTAAGACTCTTCATGACTATTGTTCCAATAAGGGTATGACAGTTAATACTAGCAAGACTAAAGTTATGATAATTAAATCCAAAAATATCACCCACGGTAATTTTGTCTATGGTAACCACTGCTTAGAGAAGATTTCTTCTTATAAATATTTCGGCATTGACATCCCTCATCAACTCAATTGGAATTATAACATTGAGAAAAGAATTATTGGAGGTTGGAAAGCTTATTATGAGCTTGAAAACAATTGTAAGTTGGTCAATCTTTGTATTTGGAGTAAAAAAAGGTTCCTCTTTGAGACTCTCGTCACTCTTGTTATCTTATATAGATGTGAAGTTTAGGGTTGCAGTATATCCAAAGAGTTGTGGAGAAAGATTGAGACGATTCAAAAGAAATTCATAACCAACAACCTCAAGATCAAGGTAAATACTACCTATCCTATCCTCCTAATCAAATTTTGCCTCCCCCCCATTAAAAGTGGGACTGTGTTTAGATACATGATGTATAAGAAAAAAATTTACAACATGGAATCCAAGAGGCTTCAAAATTTTGCTTCTCACTTTAGTCAAAACCCCCACCTTCTCCTCAAGTGTGGATGGCATAAGGATTCCCAGTCTTGGCTCAACCATTGGGGGCTAAAGGAGGCGATCATGATGGGAAGAAAGGATAGTGTCAAAGATACTATTACCTCCAAATGTAAGGATAAGCTATGGGATGATAAGGGTCTGGAGGGTAAAATGAAGCTAAGATACTATAAGGAGTTGATCAACCCCACCCTTGATAACTAGAATTATCTCTCTATTTTGACCAGAACTAAGAAAAGAATGAACATCACTAGGGTAAGAACTAATTCTAATGAGCTTCGAAGTGAAACCAGGCCGTGGTATACTCCCAAGGCTCCCAAGGACGATAGAATCTGTCCAATTTTTTATATTAAGAGGGTGAAAGATGAAAATCACTTCCTTTTAGACTCCCTGACTATCACTCAGATCTGCTCTCAATTCCCTAACATCTACCACACTTCCTATCTTCTTGACTTGCTAAGCTAGCCCAACTATAGTGATTTTGGAGTGCTTCTTTCCCTTCTTTTATCATAGAAATAATGTTTTGAAGAATCGCAATTAGATTCTTCTTCTTTTCTTAAGGTTTGGTAGACAACATTGCTCTTAGTGGACGTTAATCATCATCATAATAATAATTATATATTCAATTTAGGCATCACATAGCGTCAGTCATCACTTCTAGGGGTGATGCTCACACGGGTGAAGAAGTGGGATTGAAACTAGTGAAATGAATCACATAGCGTCAATTATCACTTGGGGCTTGCACCTAGTAACCACGACTTCCCATGGGGTCACCCATCCCGGTTGCCTTTGGCTCAAACACGCTTAATTGTGGAGTTTTTTTCACAATCAAGCCCACTTAGCTTGCAACTCCATTTGCAAAACCTTAACAAGTATTCTGCCTCATGATTATTTTTGGATAAGAGTTTTTTTGTGCCTCATGATGATTAACCACGTATTTTTGTTTGGTTTAGAGCTTTTTTTTTGGATTTAAGGAAATTTGTTAATGATTTAAATCCTAAATGCTCTGAGGCTCAAAACCATATATTAGGAATAAAAGCCACCTCTTTATGGACTATTAAGAAATAATTTCAAGTAACATGATTTTTCTTGAATAATAATGATAAATCAATTTAACTAAATTATGATAAATTTCCCCATTATTAAAAAAAAACAAACCTACAATCTAATTTAATCTCAAATGATGACAAAAAAACATGATAAAAATGAGGAAAGCATAACAAAGCACTGAGATATGCCACACAAGAGTAGGAATTTAAAAGATTAAGCGTGATGGGCAATTTGCCTATAAAATATTCCTATTTCTATTTTATATCAAATCATAATCCATCCAGTGAAAGTGGCGAGATCATCGCAAAGCACTAATATATGGCACTTTAATACTAGGTTATCTTCTGACTTTGACAATCAGAATCCCATGTTTGAATCTCAATCCAAGTACTAAACTCCAAATTGAACATTTTAAAATTTGATGTGGAATCCACTCTGTTAAATCTATAGCTATTCTCTGCCTTGAGGGCCAGCCGCTGGAAGTCAATAAAATACTAGAAGTAGTAGCAGCCACTGTCCATTTTTTTAAAACTGGCGTGTGAAAAAGGAGTTCGTCGCTATGCATCCAAAGTCGAGTTTCATACCGTCACGGCAACGGCTACCAGCAACCAGATATACTCTCATATATAATCTGTATAACCGCTCGCTGCCTCCTGGGTTTGAAGATTGAACAAGTCTGATGCTTTCGATTCAACGGGTATAAAATATATTGAACTTTGTATCTTTTTCAAAAGGCCACGTTAATAAGAAAATGACACTTCAAAACTTTATGAAAAATAATATTTTTTTTCTATCAATTTCATAAAAGAAAATATTATAAAACCATAAAATAATGGCTACATTTCCTAACGAATAATTCATTTCTTTTATTATAAAACCATACAATAATGGCTACATTTCCTAAAGAATAATTCATTCTTAAGATTAACATAATAAAGGGTACCTGTCGATAAAATTAAACTTATTACATAGCTCATTTTCAAATTCGTATTGGCTCTGACGGTACCTATCCACAAGATTAACATAATGAAGGGTACCTGTCGATAAAATTAAACTTATTACATAGCTCATTTTCAAAGAATCCTACAAAAGTGTTGATATATGCACCATTTTAACTGGTCTAATAAGGTGGAGGAATTACTGGGACGGTTAAAAGTGGAATCTGAAAAAAAAAATTCGGGCAAAAAAATTTCAAAAAATCTTGTAGAGAAAGTGTTTGAATCGTGTTAGGCAATTATTTAATAAAAAAATTAATATTAGAAAACATTAAACTTTTTTTATTTTTATATATTTCTGTATATTGATCAAATTTTATGTCCATTTTTAATAATAAGTTTAAAACTTATTCTTATAATAATAATATTTTTTTGTTATTTCTTTTTATAATTAATTGCATGTCCATTTTTAATGATAGGTTTAAAACTTATTCTTATTAAAAAAAATAAAATTGTTATTTTGTTTTTATGATTAATTTTAAGTTATGTATCTAAATTGTAACAAAATTATAATTTTACTAACAATATTAATTATAAATGTACGCTGCAATGACAATTTCATTTCTTTTGTTATTTTTGTTTTTACCATAGTCACGTGTTATGTATATAAATTGTAATAAAATTGGAAGTTTGTTATCGATATTAATTACAAATGTGTGGTTTACTGATAATTTTGAAAAACAAATAATAAACATCAAATCAATTCAATGATATAGACAATTTTTCTTTACATTGACATATTTTATTTCTAGATGGATATCTAATGCGTTGATTCATCCATATCTTTTTCTTCATGTTCAATAAGATCATCTTTCCTTTTTTTATATTTATATATTACTTTTTCTTGACCGTTCAATGAGATCATTTTCCTTTTTTTTTTTTTTTATGTTCATATATTACAATGTATGATTCAAATATAATGTCATTTTTATTTTATTTTTGTTATCTTTGCATTTACAATTCGTCATGTGCTATGTGTATAAATTGTAATAAATTTGGAAATTTGTTAACAATATTAATTACAAATATGTGGTTCAATGATCATTTTGAAAAACAAGAGATCGTTTTTCTTTTTTCTTTTTATATTTATATATAACAATGGTATCATTCAATGATAATTTCATTTTCTTTGTTATTTTTGCATTTACAATTCATTATGTGCTATTTGTATAAATTGTAATAAATTTGGAAACTTGTTAATAATATTAATTACAAATATGTGGTTCAATGATCATTTTTAAAAACAAGCAATATATATCAAGTCACTTCAATAACATTAACATATTCTATTTTTTATAGATCTCTAACATGTTGATTCATCCATATCTTTTTCTTCATGATCAAAGAGGTCATTTTTCTTTTTTCATGTTCATATATTTAATTTATTTAAAGAAATATATCATGTTAAGTCATAATTGGTAACTCTAAATGTGTCATATACCCTAGATATTTACAATTTGTTATTATTTGAACACTTACTATGTGATTTTTCTATCTCTAACATTACAATAAATATTTAATGGAAAAAAAATACAATTAGTTAATCCTTGAACATAAATTTCTCAACCATTTACTAATCTCATAAAAACAATGGATAATTTGAAACAATGTTTCTTTATTTTTCACAAAACTATGCTTATTATTTTTATTGCAATATACATGATAATATGTTTGTGTTCTTGATTGATTTCTAGATAACAAATTGGATGTTATCAATATTACACAATCTAAAATCAATATTATACAATTGATAATTGTAACTTTGTTCATTCAATTTTCTATATCATTAAATCCTTATTCTTGTGTTTTTCATAATGATTTTTATCTTTCTCGATTTTATGTATCTTTATCTTACTCTTTCATTTTCTTTTTAACTTTTCAAGCATACATTGAATACCCCACATCTTGAAAATCCTCGATAGTTCTCTTTAGTTTACCTTGAATATTAATTCCAAGATCAACAAGATGTATCATTTATAACATTAGTAATATTTTTTAAACTGCTGAGATTTTTAAGAAAAATATGGAGAAGATATAGTTTGAGCTCGTAAATTCAAATCTAAAGTGGGTTATGTATATTTCCTAAGGTTAGAAGGGGTAGAATATGTACACTTTCTTGATTTTGAAAGAAAGTGAAATCTAATGATATGATTTTTTGGAAAATCTCTACTAAATGTTGGAAGTAATGATTCCATGTTATGTGTGTCATGTGTATTACAAGTTGTTAGTGAGTATTATGAGGTGGTATTATATATGTGGTTGTTGGCCATGTATATGAGTTATTGGTGTAGGATCTAGATTTGTGGAAGTCAATTATTCACATCCTATATATGTAGTTGGTATAATCAATAAAAAATATAGTGTGGTTGTGTTGTGTGTAATTGTTCTCTCTCTATTTTTTTTTTACTAGTAGGAAAACTTATCATAACTTAGTTGTCAAACCAGCAGTGAAGACAACCATCTTTGGTGGTTATCCTAAAATGCAGAATGGCTCATCATTTTTATTCAAGGAAAATCATGCCACCTAGAACAACCCACTTTGGTCCGTAATGGGGCAGCTTTCGCACCTACCATATGCTTCTAGATCTTGAGATGTTAACTTGTTTCCTTGCATCCAAAAAACACATGCTCTTAACCAAACAAAAACAATTTTATCACAATTTGATTCAAACCGAATGGGGTAGCTTTCACACCTGCCATATGCTTCTAGATCTTAAGATGTTAACTTATTTCCTTGCATCCGAAAAACACATGCTCTTAACCAAACAAAAACAATTTTATCACAATTTGATTCAAATGGAAAATTCCAATAAATATCTACATATTTTTTAAAAAACCGCTAAAAAAAATATACTAAAAAATGAGCCGAAACGTTTGATATTTGACATAGTCGCATAGTGCGATTTAAAAAATATACTAAAAAATGAGCCGAAACATTTGATATTTGACATAGTCGCATAGTGCGATTTAATCTATCCGATCATTAGTTGCTTGGGTTTTAACGAGACCAATGTTGAGTTAATGAATGATGATTTTGATGACTTCAGCGTGATTCAGCATGGTAAAGGTAATTTTGATGACTTCACCGTCATTCAGCATGGTAAAGGAAAAAGGAATTTAGAAAGGTATTGGACTCTAAACCGTGCGAGGACCGGCCGAACAAACCAACCCTATTTCTGGTTTGCTCGGCTTATAAATCTTGGGCAGTGTCAATAATGGGAGCTCAAACAACCCCATCTCATCTTCTCTTATTTGACCAACCGCCGAATCAGGATGTCTGCAGCATCTCATGACGAATCCACCGCAGCAACAGCGGCACAAGTTGAATTGGATCCTTATCGTCTTCATATGTATGGGGAGGCTGAGAAGCATACAGCATGGAGGCATGGAGCTCCACCCTCTTACCATCTCGTCAACAAGTTGTTTGAAGAAGGCCGAACTCAGGTTCGCTTTTGTATTTGCACTTTTGTCTTCTACCATTTAATTCCGGAGTTTCATATGACTTTGCAGATGCAGTAATTATTTAAATCCATATGTGCAGGTATGGCCAAAAGGTTCCTTGGAAGAAACTGTGGAGAAGTTGGTGAAAACATGGGAGATGGAGCTGTCTCATAAGACAAACATACAAGATTTCAAATCAATTGACCCTTCCAGCTTTTCTATGAGTGTTAACGGTAATATTTCAGATAGATATATAGATATATATAGTCAAGTAATTAACATATAGACCTCACTTGTCTGAGTGTGCCTTTCCCTGTGAATTGTGAAATTCATGCAGGCAGGACTGCGTTATCAGGAAAAGAGACCCTCGATATGGGAAGCTACAATGCACTCCTTCAGACATCTTTGCCGGAGGAACTTCAATACTACAAGACGTCCATGGAAACATTTGAGTCCTCTCATGACATATTTCGAACTTCGTTTCCCACAGGTTTTGCTTGGGAAGTGGTTCAAGTCTATACAGGCCCCCCACTTGTAACGTTCAAGTTCAGGCACTGGGGCATCATGGATGGGCCTTTCAAAGGCCATAAACCAACGGGAGAAACCGTGCAGTTCATTGGAATTGCTATTGCAAAGGTCAGCACACTGCACTGTACCTGATCTTCAACCTTAAATGTCTAATCAATTCTTAGAAAGGATCACACAATCCTGAAATTCAAAGAACTCTTTAGTATTAATACCCATTTTAATGTTTCTGTGATATTTTGAGAGATTACTTGCAGCCTGCAGTCATTTTGGTTTTGATATTGGAGGTTTATTATGGTTAGTGAAGAGCATTTAATAACTGAAGGGTTGTTGATGTTGTGCAGGTGGACAAGGGAATGAGGATTGTGGAGGTGGAAGTGTACTACGACCCTGCAGAGCTTTGTGGGGGACTTTTGAAGGGACCAGTGGAGGAGAGTTATGGGGATTATAAGAAAGGAACAGAAGGTTGCCCCTTTTACGCTGGAATTGATCATGACCTCTCCATCTCCAAATAAGCAGAGTATTATTCTATATAGAGTAACTCTTTTATTGTATATGGTTGATTTCTTTTACTGCATCTGAAGTTTGGTTTGTTTGGATAATCACGGTGACAAAATACCATTATTTTGAGTTTATAGTTAAATACAACTTGAGATTTCAGTCAGGCGCCAGTGGCACACCGTTGGATGGGACTTTTAAATGTTTATAACTTTTGGTTTCCTTCATAAAATGTAGATGACGTTTGTGGCTTACAAAATGGGTGAGGTTAAATGTTAATTAATTAATTAATTAAAATCTAAGTTTAAATTAAAAAAAAAGGGGGTGTGCTGATTACATATCGGGTAAGATATTTCATAATATTTTAATTGATGGTTAAAAAATGAATTTAGATGTAAATTTAAATTAAAAAAAGTAAGTTTTTAAATTAACTTTAAAATGAATTTAGATTTAAATCTTTATATATATAGACAAGATACATTTTTACTGTTACCTCCTCACCACTTTAATCTATAATTTTTAGATATATTTTTCTTGATCGGGACACGTTTTCACTTCTTTAATGTACAATTTTGACTAACACATTTTTTTGATAGGGATAGGTCCTGAACCTCTTTAATGTACAATTTTGACTTATATTTTTTTAATAGGGATACATCTGATCTATTTAATGTACAATTTTGATTTCATGGACCATTTTTAGTGAGGTATTTTAAGGAGCAATTTATTTTATACAACTTTATATATATATATATATATGGATTTGATTCATCTAATCGTATAATTTACATACACCATTTTTAATGAGGTATTTTAAGGAGCAATTTATTTATACAATTATAATATATACATTTTATTTAATTAAGCGTATAAATTATTTTTGGTCTATAATTTGTTTTCTATTCATGTTTAGTATGAGTAATTTATGAGTAATTTATTGTATATGAGTAATTTACTGTATATGATTTTATCTAATTAAGTGTATAAATTTTTTGCCTTAATTTTTTCCTATTCATTTTTAGTAGGAATAATTCATTGTATGTGAAAGAAGACCTAATAAAGTAGCTTTTTATAGTTTTTTTCAAAATATAAAATAATTAAATAAACATATATAATTTTAAAAAAAATATAGAATTATAAAATAAATGTTTAGAAGAGAGGGGAGCATCAAACTCCAAATAGAACTAGAGGTAATGCTTAATAAGTTTAGCTCATTTAAACACAACACTCAAAAATATATAGACAGATAGGATTGGAGAGTAAGTTGTAGAAAATCAAGATTAGATGATGTAGGAGCATCAAACTATATTGATTCACTTTGACATGACCAATCAAAATCATTTACCAAAGAGGGTTGGTCCTCTTAATTTTCTTTAATTATTTGTCTATAATAAGTTGTTAACACTGCCAAGTTGGCAATGGACCGATTGAATTTTTTAGCATAGGTGTTTTATAGTCCAATTAATTAGGGATTGATTTGTTGGAGGATTCGAATGGGATATGGTTGTAAATCCCTTCGAATAAGGATAGTGAGTATAGAAAGAATGGGTAGGGCCTTGGGAGCACCCAGATTCAATGTAAATCAGGCCATTAAGGGCAAGAGTTAATTCTATGTTTTAGTTTTTCGATACATAGTTGATTTAAGAAAAATCTTTGTATCTGGCATCGCTCTGCATTGATGAATAAATATATAAGTTTGGTTTTCTATGTTGATTGTGGATTTTGGTTGTTAGAGTTTGTTGTAAGTTTTTAGCCACCAATATAGATCTGGCATGAGCAGGGCGCAGAGGGGACGTATCGATTTCTAGGAATCAAATTTACATTAAGATAGTCCATTGAAGACGTGGTGAATGCATATGCTTTCCGAAACATCAAGTATGTGGGATTGCAAAATAGGGGAGAAGCAGAAGTTGATACGATCCAAGGGTTTAAGACTATTTACAAGAAAGAGGATCTTAACCTCTTGTGATCTCAAAAGGGAAATTTTGCCTTGGTATGCCATCATTAGTATCAGAGCAATTGGAACAATGTTCTTTGTGTGTAATCTACAGTAAAGATGTCGCCCAGGAGAGGAGCAAGTGTTGGCATAGGTCGAGGAAGACTTGTAGCAAATAAATACTTCTTGAAGAAATTAGAAATTTGTGTACAAGAATGGAAGCAATGGAAACTGCTTAGAGGAAAGAACCTAATGAGGGAACTGCTAGGGCTGAGGAAGAATATTCTGATGAAGAAGCAGAGGAAGACACCAAAGAAAACAAAGTTCTCAGAATGTTGATGAAGGTTAGTGGCAGACTGAAGGTGGAAGTACCTATGTATGAGGGAAATTTAAATGTACATGAATTAATGGACTGGATAAGTTCATTAGATATATACTTTGATTTTGAAGAGGTTGAAGACAAGAAGAAAGTAAAATTTGCAACAACAAGGCTAAAGGGACATGCAGCTTTATCGTGGGATGAGTTGCAGGCATCCAGAGAAAGGAAAGGTAAGTCTAAAATAAATAACTAGGATAAAATGGTCCGGAAAATAAAAATCAAATATATGCCAAAGGACTATCAAATTAGTCTCTTCAAGAAACTGCAAAATTTAAGATAAAAGGGGATGACAGTCAAAGAATACACTGAAGAATTTTACATGCTAAATATAAGAGTTGAACATACTGAAGACTGTTGAAAATGCAACAAGATGATTGAGCTTAGTGGAAAGATGTCGCCCTCACTAAGTGGGCCTGCAGGCTATTTTTGGCGCAAAGTCTATTTTTAGAATATTTCTATTTTTAAACATATGGATCATGGTCTATGAGTTGCAGGATGTTGTTTATGGATGATTGGTCATGTTGGGAAAAATAGATGGACTTCTATTTTCGGTTCACAGCGGAGTGATCAAAGTCTATTTTTAGACTGCTAGGCTAAAAATAGAAACAATCAAATATTATTAGCCCTTAGTAATATTTGGACTCTAAACATTATCTTATTCTCTTGGAGCACTTCAGTTCGAGCTACGGATGTGGCACATGTAGCTGACAAAAGGAATCACGTGGTTTCTTATGTGTTAGTTGAACTATTGCATGGAGGACTTCAATTAGAACTATTGCATGTGAGTTCTGTGGAGTTGGATGTGGAGTTGATGGAGTTGTGTTCAGTTTGACTTAGTTGAACTAGTTGTATTTAGTCTAACTACAGAATATACTAGTGATGAGTTGTGTGAATTAATTATTAATTAATTCACTAATTATTAACTCATAAAGCAACTAAAGAATACATTAGTTAACTCAGTGCATGGATAGTTCAACAGAGACAGGTGTTAGAGGTAAGTGAAAAGGTGAGTTGTGGCTATCAATTGTGCATGAGATTTGCACATGCATGGATTGAGTAATGCCAATGAGGTTTGCGCAGTGTGGGCCAATACCAAGGTAATTGTAGCTGTGCTCATGTGATTTTCACTTGGCATTGTGCAGTGGAGGCAGACAAAGCAGTGGAGGAGATTTGAACCTGTGACTTGTTCGGATCTGAGCTAGTTTTGTGTGTAACAGGTGGAGATAGTACTGAGTACTTGTGAGGAGTATTGTACTATGTATTGTTACATGTTCTCAGTCATTTTAATATACAAATAGTGTGGGGTTTTCAGCTGTATGCTTTCCCCGGGTTACATGTTGTGTTAATGTGTGCATGCGATTGATGTTTCATTGTTTTTGATGCTGCTAAATTGATGATCAACGTAGAGGAGGTTATGTATTATGCATGTATTCCGCAATAGTGTATAATCAGGATAATCTCTGTGAATAAGTGTTTATTATTCAAAATTTCTACATGGTATCGGAGTTGTTGATCATCAGATCTATTATTCAGAAAGTGTTTACATTTTATTTCTTCAGGCAGAGTCTGTAATCAGGCCAGGTAGCCTCTGGATTCATCCTTCTTTTGGAAGGTGAGATATCCGGTGAAATCCCATACAGTCAATCTTTGTACGAGAAATACTTTGTTCTCACGAATTTTTTAGATCAGAAGCAGTTGAGTTTTGAGCTCGTGGAATGGCGCTCAAGGATAAACTCAGAAACATCTAAGTGTGATAATGGAGACAGTATGCCCCAGTATCTCATGAAGTTCACCCAATGCTGGGATGAGCTGGGAAGTGTGGGGGTGACTGTTGATGATGAGGACTTGGTGAGCTTGGCTCTCCTTGGTCTTCCGAAGAGTTGGCATTCCTATTAGGACTCTGTCAATGGTCGGGAGAAATTGCCAGGATGGGAGAGACTTTGGTCAGATCTTGTGCAAAAGGAGATCAGACGGAGCACCAGAGACAGTTCTTTGTCCATGCATGATGAGGAGAACTGTGCCTTAGCGAGTAAGGTGAAGAAGGGGAAGGAGAAGGGTTCTCTTTCCAAATCCAGTTCTTCCAATGATGGGAAGAAGGTTGACAAGTCGAAGGTGAGATGCTTTCATTGTCATGAGTTGGGCCCTTACGCTACTAATTGCCCAAAGAAGAAATCCAGGAAGGGATCCGGGGAAGGATCTGAAGGTGAGGCACTTGCTTCATAGTTTGAGTTGGATTTCACAATCTTCGCATGCATGGTTTCATCCATGGTGGGAAGTGGTTGGTTTCTTGATAGTGGAGCTTCTTTCCACATGACCGGTGACAAGAGTTTGTTCAGTACTTTGGAGGAGAAAGATCTCCAGATACTCATAGCGATGGGTAATGATGAGAAGTATAGTGTCTCAGGTGTAGGCACGATTATTTTTCAGAGGGAGCATGGAGCTCGCCTTACCTTGACCGATGTCAAGTATGTACCAGGACTGAAGAGAAACTTGGTGTCGATCGCGATGCTGGAAGACAGAGGTTATGATGTAGTCTTCAGTGAGGGAAAGGTTTTCCTTAGACACATCATCACTAGATAGGTGAAGATGATTGGTTCACGGGTCAAGAACTTGTATGCTCTTGAGGTTCAAGATGCATGCAAAGCCTTGAGCAGCGAGGCAACTGATGGAGACTTGGTAGTTGAGAGGGAGCGTATATTACCTCTCAACATGCAGAGCCAGAAGAAGTCTCAGACGATTGTGGAGGAGCCACGATTGGTGCAGCAGCTTCAGGAGGTTGTGGAGCAGCCACAACAAGGGAAGCTGAGAGGAGATCGAGTAGAGACATCTACTCATGCAGAGAACTCCAATAGGGGGAAACTTCGAGCCAGGTGGGCTGAGGGATCACATGCAGCCATACCTCCAGGTAGGAGGTGGGGTGATGTGGATTGATCGTCCCAAGGAGGAGGGGCAGGATCCTTGGGGTACCCAACCTCTTGGATGAGACCTTGCTACGGGAGCCCCGATGTGGAGTAGCAGGAACTGACTGATTGGGTAGAGACAGATGCGGATGGAGCAGCAGAGAGAGCGACAGTGCGGGGAATCCAAAGACAACGCATAGCTAGCAGGCTGCAGCAATGCAAGAGGCACAAGTGTTTTGCACAGTGCTAGGTGGCACAGAGAGGTGTGCAATGGTGCGAGATGCATGGAGATGTTGCAGTAGTGTAGATGTTAGAGAGGGAGAACTTGTCAGCAAAGGGTAGAGCTTCAGCATCAGAGTATGTTCCTAGCCCAACAGAGTGGTCAGTTGGGAGTGTTTTTGTTCCAAGTGTTGTTGGAGCAAGTGGATCGGGCAAATGTGTTGCATGCAGAACATTCCAGAGTTGCAGGATAGGGGTTGCAGATAATCCATATCTTGTTGAGAGGGAGTGTTGAAAATGCAACAATATGATGGAGCTTAGTGGAAAGAAGTCGCCTTCACTAAGTGGGCTCGCAGGCTATTTTTGGCGCAAAGTCTATTTTTAGACATATGGATCATGGTCTATGGGTTGCAGGATGCTGCTTATGGATGATTGGTCATGTTGGGAAAAATATATGGACTTCTATTTTTGGTTCACAGCGGAGTGATCAAAGTCTATTTTTTGACTGCCAGGCTAAAAATAGAAACAGTCTAATATTATTAGCCCTTACTAATATTTGGACTGTGGTTATTCACAGTTGAATTTCCATGCGTATTTCATTGTATCATTAGAACTGAGATATGTAATGGCAATAACATCTTTTTCTGAACGTGTCCTTTGCAGTGTTACCTCTATTCTTTGCTTTTCCAGAAAACCGGTTTTATAATTTGTTAAAGTCTGTTGTATTCTAATGTAATATTTTGTTTTCATCTGTAGGTATTAAGTGTTTTGGTATCTTCAAAAGAGCTACTGTGTCTTATTCGAAGCATAGATTCGACATACAATGATGTGAAGTCGGGAAGTGCACCATGCTGTTTTGACAGTTTGCATAAGGTTGTGCCTGCCATCCGAGAGCAGCTACAGGTCTTCCCTCTATGACCTATACAGTGTTCTGACGTAGGCTACCTTATCCAATGCACCATTTTTAAAAAGGTTTTGTTTGGAAAATGCCTCATTATATTAAGATGTTTCTTTGTGACTACTACAGGACTGGGAGGGTGATTTATCAAATTTTGAGAAAGGCAGTGAAATTACTCACTCTCCTTCGCAAAAAGAAACACCGATGTTGCAACTTTTCAGCACCAGTGATAGTGGAGGCCATCAAATGCTAAAGGTAAGTTTTGTGAATAGTTTCTCTTTATCTCTTTCTTTTTGCAAGACTCATTTGGTTGATGGATAGGTTTATAATTTATTCTGCCCCTACATCAAAATTGGAACCTTACAAAGATAATTCCTTACAAACATTAATTCAACAAAATTTTTATTTATGCCATTATAAGGAGGTCACTGCATCAGTAATTGTTTATATTAACTTTCCCAGAGAAAGATGTTCCCTTAACTTGCCCACATATTAACTGTTCCAAGTGAGGAAGTTGGTACATTGTCAGAGTGATGGAATCCCCCTTTCTCCCTCCTTTCCCTGTATTTTTTTTTCTGGGTGAGGAATGGAATTGACTTCTAGTTGAAATACCAGCTGGTAACTGGACAGAACTACTTGGGAATAGATCTTGTAACCTCCCTGGGTATTATGCCTTCTGTAGAAAGGGTTGGGCAAACTGAGCTATACTATTGTGCTAAGTGTTCATTACATATGTACAAACATGAAATCAATCACTATCTTTATTGGGATTTTCTATAACTAAAATGGAGATGAATTCTATAAATCTTCCATACAAAAGGTTAGAATGACTTTAAAGCTCAGGTAGCTGGACATTATTTTATTCAAGAGGAGAGCTGTGTTGGAGTAGATTATTCCTCAATTTTTTGACCACACTGCAGAGCTCATCTTCAGGGTATAATTGAAGTTTGATTAAATTTGGGCTTGATAAGAACATACTTTTGAAGTTTGATTAAATTTGGGCTTGATAAGAACATACTTTTAAAAAATTGATTTCTGATTAATCTTAGCTGGATAATAACCTAGTTGTGATTTAATTTTGCTAGTTGGAAAATAATCTGCCATGGTCTGGATCTTCAACTTGTCCTGACGATGAACCACACTTGTTGGTTTGGAACGCGTCGACAAATGATTTATGATGTGATTTATGCCGAAAAATCTTCTCAATAATTGAGTTTCTAAACTTTATAGATGATTTTTATTTTTTATTTTTGGAAGGGGGTGGGGAGGTAATTTGAAGGCCTTTTATTAACTGTTGATGATCACATATGATCCAACCTTCTGTATTCCTCTGGTCTGCCACTAGGGAAACCGGACCATTGGCAATACAGGAGGTCTGCTGTCCAAAAATATACATTTTAAGAAAATATACTGAGTTCTAAAAAAGCCTACGGTGCCTTGGCTTAACAGCCACAAAATATAACACATAATCCTACTATAATAGTAAAGATAGAAAACATAAATTTTCATGAGGAGACTAGGAGGTGGAAACCTCCACATCTATGGGTGCTTGATCACCTGGACTATCTAGATGAGTTGGGCCTTCGCCATGCAGTAACACTGCTTTTATCCTTGTCAAATGCTTGTCCATGGCTTTAAATTCCAACTGCATCATGTTCATCATCATCAGAATTTGGTTTTTAGTGTCATTTTTGGAAAGGAGTACCCTTCCCTGCAGCTGTCTAGTTGTAATGGGACTGGTACATCTACTCTTGATAGATGACCTTTCAGCAATGAAGCAGTGATACCTCTCAAATTTCCATTGCCATTTTCCCACCCTCAAATGCTAGTTCCAACTCACACGGCAATTGATCAGCTTTCGGGGTTATGTATGCCCTGAGGAGGCCCTGCTGCAGATAGAATCCACCTCAGAAGTGCGTGCCCCGGCCAACTGAGGAGTAAGGACTTGACGAGAGGAAGAAAATAAAGAGACCTGAGTAGGAGCTGATCCTAAGAGGAGGGTAGCCCAAGATGGTCTAGTCCCTCTCTCACACCACACCTCGACAAAGCCTCACACCACCATAAACAAAACCAGAAAAACCATAAAGCAGCAAGGAATAACAGAGGATGCCCTGGATTCAGCATAATCAGATAGAAATTGCCATTCATGAATAACATTTACCATCATGAAACAACACAATGTGCCTTTGCAAAGCTTCCCAAATCTGAACTGAGACCTTGCAAAGATTGCTTTTCTCATGCGAGGAGTTTGGTGGAGAGTAAAAGCATCATATGAGATAATGAAGGGACGTACAACTGTGTACACATTCTCATGAAGTGGTGTGGTGGGCACATCTACCTTGCTGGGGTTAGATGAAGTTAATTTGATGTAAAGCATCAAAGAGGAAACATGACATCAATGACTAGTTAAATGTGTTGTTTAGAAATTAGACAAGGTTAGAGAAGGTTATATTGAAATTTCACATTGGGTTGGCCTATACTTCTACCCCTTTTTTAGTTTCTTCTCTTTTTTCAGCTTTTATTTGTTTACGCAGAGGAGAACTTGCATGTTTGCAAAATGATGCTTTCAGAAACATCTTCATCCATCTGACAAATCTATAATTTCTCCATAAGTATACAAAAATGGTGAGGAGTGCAGAGTTCCTAAACTACTGGTCTGTCTGATCTTCTGCTGTTAAAACTTAAAGTTAGCTCTAAGAGTCTAAACAAAACAATTTGATAGTTAATTTTGTATGAATTGAAACTTCTGTGTCTACCTTAGATAAAATTTTACTTTGAAGCACATCGTTGTAGATTATACAACCTTTAGGCATACATATTTTCTTGATTATCTCTTCTATTTTTTTGCCTCACACCAGATACTTCTAATTGATTTATTCCAAAGTGTGTTTCCATCAATAGTATCAATAGATTTTCGTATGGGGGACCTTGCTAAAAAGATCTTGCATTCTGTCCCTCGTACCTTATTTAAGAAATGCCACCCATTTCCAATGGAGTAGAGGCCACTTGTTTTCATTTTTATCTCTCCAAAGGATGTTTCTAATGATGCTCTCTAGATATTGTATAATTGTAGCAGGGGCCATTAGAATGTTGCTTTGATAGAGGGATATCTGATAGGATTGGCCAGTGTCCAGTCTCTTGCCGTATGTTTCAAACTTGACAGGTAAATAGGATAGGCCAATGGGATTGCTAACTTCATCAGTGTTGATGAGGTAGGGATGTAAAGATTGCCCTATCTCTTCTATTTAAGAAAAGCCCCATCTCTTGTCCGTCATTCCCATGGGGGAAGTTCAGTTTAGGCTTCAGCTTATTGTATAATACCAGTGTCCAGTCACTTGCCTTATGCTTCAAACTTGACAGATAAATAGGATGGGCCAATGGGATTGCTAACTTCGTCAGTGTTGATATAAGGTAGAGGCGTGAAGGTTGCTCCTGATAGAGGATATTACAAGTAGAGGAAGGTTCTCAACATGGCATTACTAAGTGATTGCATCCATCTAGAATTTGAAGAATTATATATTTTTGCTTGTCTCTGCATTAGATATGTTTACTAAATGCTTCCAGTTAATGGGGCATTGATTTGAGCATTCAATATATTTTTATTCTTTATCAAAGTATTCTTTTGTTGTATTTGTATTTTTCAATTTATGCCTTACGGCGTTTCCTTTGCAACATCTGGTGCAAATGCTAGTATATCTTACCTCATTTTATGGTTAACATTGTATAACAAAAACATGCATTGTGTTATGTAATTAATACTAACATGTAATATTGATTTTTTTTGTCAGAATGCTATAGGTAATGATTTCCAAGACGATGATCCAAATTATGTTCAACATATATCAGGAGATGATGAGGATGAGGATGAGGATGATGGTGGTGAAGGAGGAGATGATGATGATAGTTGCGGTGTTGGTGATGATGTGGATCAGAGTAATGAGGATGGTCAAGATGATCATGAGGATGATCTTAGTGGTGGTAGCTAGGCATGCACATGCATTGTTTTTTATGAAGAAATTATTGTGTAGAATGACATTGTTATGTTTAGATGGGTGTTGTGAATTTACCCTATATCAATGAGACATTTTGATTTTGTAATCATACGATGAGTTTGATTTATGTATGTTGTCAATTTATGGTAGAATAACGATATTCATGAAATATTTTGATTTGTTAATCATATTTGAATTTTACTTGTTTTGATTAAAAATAATACTAATTTTATTAGTATTATGTTGCTATTTTATACATGTTTTGAAAATTGTTAATGACACATTGTTATTTTTTTTTTATGGATGTTGTCAATTTCTCTTAAACTTCTTTACAAATGATTTTGAATTGTGATATCTGCTTTAATGATATTTAGAAACTATCATATATTTCACTATGAATCTATAAAGGGGGTCATATATGTAAAGAAAAATATACTCTATATAAGAAGTCAAATGCGGATGTAACCATGGATGCAAAATTGAAAGTAAAATTGGATGTTAAACTAGGAATTAATACAAAATTCAAACAATTGACATACAAAGTGTTTTAAATTAGAAGTGAAAAATTGTGCAATAGTTGACACAAAGAAGGGAACAAAACATGGCATACAAAAGGATATCAAATTGGGCAATAACAAGGACACATAAATGGGAACCAAATTAGATGCAAAAAAAGACAACAACTAGATGTAAAATAAGATGCAAAGTTGAGCGTTAAAAAGAAGCAAAAAACGTTACAAATTAATATGCCAAATGATGATGCAAATAATGGTGTAAATTTGGGATGCAAACTTGGGTGCAAAAAAGGAAAAAAAAAAAGATGTAAGAAAGACATAAAACAAGATGCAAAATGGGGCTGAAAAAAGGTGAAACCAAGGATGCCATATTGGATGTAAAAAATGATTCCTAATCACATCCAAATTTAGGCTCGAACTCAGACACAAAATTATATGAAAATGTGGACACAAAATGAGGCAAAAAAAGATGCAAATTTGGATGGTGAAAACAATGTAAAACTAGACACCAAAAAAATGCAAAATTGGATGAAAAAGGTTGTGTAAATAATGGTGCAACATTGGACACAAGTAGACACAAAAAATGTTGCAAAAAGGGGCATAAAATAGCTTAAAATTGGATGCAAAACTTGGTGCAAAAACAAATACAAAAGTAGACGTAAAAAATGGCTCTAAATTGAATGTACCATTAGACACAAAATAAGATGCAAAGGTGGACACAACACATGACTCAACATAAGATGCAAATATAAATGAAAATTTGGATGCTCAAAATGATGTAACATTAGATGCAAGAGATGGTGTTAAAAATGATGCAAAATTGGATGAAACAAATGACACAAAATATGGTGCAAAATGAGATGGGAAAAATGGAGACAAATCAAATGTAAATGTGGATGTAAAAAATGGTCCAAAAAAAGATGCAAAAATGGGCACAAAAATGGATGCAAAATTTGGTGCTAAATCAAATTCAACACATGGTGCAAAGATAGGCACCAAAGCTGGTGCAAAAATAGAAGCAAAAAATAGTGTAAGACTAGATACAAAACCTGGCGTAAGACTAGATGAAAAAACTGACACAAAATGGATGCATAAAAGGACGTTAAATTGGATTCAAAATACAGTGTAAACTTGATGCAAATGATGGTGCAAAAATGGAAGCAAAGAATGACACAAAATAAGAAGCAAAAGAGAATGAAAAATAGATGCAAAAAATGACACAAAACTAGAAGCAAAACCTGTCATAAAATAAGATGCAAATCTTGGTTCAAAATTTGACGCAAAAAATGATGCATAGTTTGGTGTAAAAAATGATGCAAAATCTACCGTGAAAAAGGATGCAAAATCAGGTGCAAAAAAGGACGCTTTAAAAATTGTACAATAGAGCCAGATTTAGCGCCAGGTTGGTCATCACAATTACAAAAAAAATGCACTAAAATCTGGCGCTAAATCTGGCGCAAATCGCTGGTTTTGTTGTAGTGTTCCTAGGGCAAGCTTGCCTAATAAAGTAGCTTCTAGATTAACTCTTTAGAAAAATGAAGAAATTAAAAGACAGGTACAAGAATTATCAGAAAAAGGGTTAATAAGAGAGATTCTAAGTTCGTGTGCAGTACCAGTGATGATTATTACAAACAAAGGAGGTGAATGGCGCATGTATGTGGACTCTAGAGTGATAAATAAAATCACTATCAGGTACAAATTTCCACTGCCTTGAATAGATGATTTGATGGATTGTTTGAGTGGGTCAAAATATTTTTCTAAGATCGATTTGAAGAGTGGATACCATCAAATAAGAATTAGAGAGGGTGATGAATGGAAGACTTCCTTTAAAACAAATAATGGGTTATATGAATGGTTGGTGATGCATTTTGGGCTCACAAATGCACCAAACACATTCATGAGGTTAATGAATGAAGTCTTAAAGGAATTTACAGGGAAGTTTTTGATAATGTATCTATATGATATTCTAATTTTTAGTCAGAACAAGGAAGAACATTTAGAACATATCGATGGTATTGAGTACCTTACAAAAAGAGAAGGTGCTGATAAACTTGAAGAAATTCAATTTCATGAAAAAGGAACTGGTATACCTGGGATTTGTAATTTCGGAAGAAGGGTTGAAGATGGATCCCGAGCAGATACAAGAAATTTTAAATTGGCCAACTCCAAGGAGTGTATTTGAGGTAAGGAGCTTCCATGGTCTTGCAAGTTTTTATAGGAAGTTTATAAGAAGTTTTAGTCAAATCTATGCACCTATAATAGAAACCATAAAGGAGAGCAAGCATCCATTTAAATTGACAAAGACCACAAACCGAAACTTTAAGCTACTGCCAATAATAATAATAATAATAATAATAATAATAATAATGATAATAATAATAATAATAATAATAATAATAATAATAAAATAAAAAAATAAATATTAGTGAGAAACATGTTTTAGCCTTACCTAGTTTTGACAAAACATTTCAAGTAGAAACTGATGCTAGTGGGACAACAATTGGAGCCATGTTGAGTCAAGAACAGAGACATATAGCTTATTTCAGTGAGAAATTGAACGAGGCTAAACAAAAGTACTCATCATATGACAAATAATTTTATGTTATTGTGCAAGCACTCAAAAAATGGAGACATTATGTGTTTCCTAGAGAATTTGTTTTATACTCTAACAATCACACACTACAGTTTATAAATAAAAAACAAAAATTGAGTCAAAAGCACGCCAAATGGGTGTAATTTCTGCAAAGTTTCACCTTTGTAATCAAACACATGAGTGGCAAATCAAATAAAGTTGTTGATTCTTTGAGCAGAGTGAATTTGATTTTGTAGGAGCTGAAAGTTGGCACGTTGAGATTTGAAGAAATGATGGGCATGTACCAAGAGGATGTAAACTTTAAAGACATATATGCAGCTATTAAAAATCTTGTTGTTCACAATAGAAGCCAATGGTTGGATCACATGCTACAAGGAGGCCTGTTGTTCAAAAACAATAAACTATGCGTACCTAAGTGTTCAATGAGAGAGAATCTGATCAAAGAAAATCATAGTGGGGGAATGTCTGGACACTTTGGACAAGACAAAACATTTTCCCAAGTAAATGCTTTCTAATTTTTTCCTAGAATGCAAACTAATTTAAAGAAGTTTGTTGAGAAGTGCAGGATTTGTTAGCATGCAAAAGGAAGAAGTCAGAACACTGGATTATACCATCCATTGCCAATTCCAAACAAGCCATGGGATGCAGTCAACATGGATTTTGTTTTGGGTTTGCCTAAAACGCAAGGAGGAAATGATTCCATATACGTTGTACTAGATAGATTCTCTAAAATGGCTCATTTTATTGCTTGTAAGAAAACTAATGATGTAACACATATTGCTAATTTGTTTTTCTAAGAAATTGTAAGATTACATGGGCTACTCATAAGTATTGTTTCAGACAAAGATACTAAGTTCCTAGGACACTTTTGGAGGACTCTATGGAAGAAGTTGGGTACAAACCTTAGTTTTAGTTTAGCTTATCATCCTTAAATAGATGGGCAAACTAAAGTGGTGAATAGAAGCTTGGGAAACATTTAAGAAGTTTGGTTTATAAGAATCCAAAACAATGGGATTTGGAACTTGCTCAACCTGAATTCGCTTACAATGATACTCCTAATAGGAGTACAGGTATGAGCCCATTTCAAATTGTTTTTGGAATGTACCCTAGAGGAGTATACAAACTCATAAATTTGGGGAAGCAGGAAATAAGGAGTGCAAAGGCTGAAGAATTTGCAGAAAAAATGCAAAAGTTGCAAGAAGATGTAAAACAGAGATTGCAAGAAAGCAGAAGTAAGTACAAGGAACGAGCTGATATGAGAAGGAAAGAGAAGGGATTTCGGAAAGGTGATTTGGTTATGGTTTATTTGAGGAAGGTAAGATTTCCTGTATGGACATACAACAAGTTGAAATTGAAGAAGATAGGACCATGCAAAATATTGAGAAAATTCTCTGCAAATTCCTATGAAATAGAACTGCCAGAAGGAATTGGAATTTTGCCCATATTTAATGTTGCAGATTTATACCCCTACAGAGAATTAGGAAAATAAAAAGTAATAGATGAATGTGTGAATGGGGAAATTTAGACTTTAAAGTGGGAGGAACAACTGCCAAAAACAACACAAAGGGAAGTGGAAGCAGTTTTGGATAAGAGAATGACCAAGAAAACCAGAGGAAAAAGTTATTATCATTATTTGATTAAATGGAAGGTGCAGCCAATAGAAGATCCCAATTGGATGACAGCAGTTGAAGTGCAAAAGTATTAGATTGATCCTAAAGTTTTGATGGAACATTCTCTTCTTCCCCGGGAGTCTAATGTAGGAGCATCAAACTATATCGATTCACTTTGACCTGACCAGTCAAAATCATTTACCAAAGAGGGTTGGTCCTCTTAATTTTCTTTAATTTTTTGTTTGTAATAAGTTGTTAAGATTGCCAAGTTGGCAATGAACCAATTGAATTTGTTAGCATAGGTGTTTTATAGTCCAATTAATTAGGGATTGATTTGTTGGAGGATTCGAATAGGATATGGTTGTAAATCCCTTAAAATAAGGATAGCAAGTATAGAAAGAATGGGTAGGGCTTTGGGAGCACCCAGATTCAATGTAAATCAGGGCATTAAGGGCAAGAGTTAATTTTGAGTTTTAGTTTTTCAATACATAGTTGATTTAAGAAAAATCTTTGTATCTCGCATCGCTCTATATTGATGAATAAATATATAAGTTTGGTTTATAGTTAAATACAACTTGAGATTTCAGACAAGTGACAATGGTAACCATCACACCATTTGATGGGACTTTTAAATGTTTATAAATTTTGGTTGTCTTCATAATATGTAGATGAAGTTTGTCGCTTATAATTTAAATGTATATATATATATATATATATATATATATATATATATATATATATATATATATTAACTTGAGAATGAATTTATATTTAAATCTCTCTTTTAATATATATAACAAGGTACATTTTTACTATATCTCCTCACCCCTTTAATTTATAATTTTAGATATACTTTTCTTGATAGGGATACCTTTTCACCTCTTTAATGTACAATTTCGATTTCATGGACCATTTTTAGTGAGGTATTTTAAGGAGCAATTTATTTATACAATCATATTGTATGTATTTTATCTAATTAATTGTATAAGTTTTTTTTTGATTACTTTCGTTTATAATTTTTTTTCCTATTCATTTTTAGTATGAATAATTCATTGTATGGGCAAAATAGCTTTACACAGTTTTTTTTAAATATAAAATAATTAGATAAATATACATAATCTTTAAAAATTATATAATTATTAAATAAATGTATAGAAGAGAGAGGGAGGCATTAAACTCCAAATAGAACTAGATGCAATGTTTAATAATTTTAGATCATTTAAACACAACATTTAAAAATTGATAGACAATTAAGGTTGGAGAGTAAGTTGTAGAAAATCAAGATTAAATTACATGAAATTTAAAAACAAAGTCCAAATAAGGAACCATCAACCCAAGAAAAATAAGTTAACAATCTTGAAAATCTTATTATGATGGAAAAAATCTAAATAAAAATTTAGACCTGAGCTAATTGAATTAGACCATGAGCCTAACAAAATAGTCTTAAATCTTATCATTTTTGGTTTAATAGTAAAGAAAGATGAGAACACACTAGCACTAGTGAAGAAGGAACTACAAAATAAGTAACAAATGTAAACAACTTATGTCATAGAAGCGAAGAGGATGGGTAAAATAGTTGAGCATAAAGATAAGTTAATTCATGTTACAACAAGTATTAATGACGATAATTATGGTATAGTCATTAAAACTCTATGTTTAAAAGGGTCGGAAATATTTATAAATCAAGACCTCTTTCTAGAATACCAAGTTCAAAAGGATAAAAAATCAATGAAGGAAAATGAACAACAATCACTAATAGAAAAGCTATTATTAGGGATGGAAACCAAAAAGATAATAACAGATAGGAATTTGAGACACTTGAGATCCTCTTTTGGAATTGTTGTAGATTTACATTTATCAACAGGCATATGTTAAGTTGGATCTTAAGTGAAATTAGTATTGTATGACTTCTTGAAATTTGGGAGCATGGAAAATCTAAGGTCTTTAATAAAAGGATTTGTCTTATGTTTGGTATAGAATAAGAAATCCTATTGCAGAACGATTAGAGGTATAGCTTTTTACATAAAAGGGAAAATGTTTCCTAACATTAGGCTTCACAAAGAATACCTTATCATTTAGTGCATTTGGATGGAGATTTTCATGTATTACGTTAAGAAGATTTATATACCAATATGTTATTGTTTCCTATTAATTTTATGTTTTAAAAGAAAAACAAACTAGATAAACATTGTACTTACAATGACTTAAACAAGATATTTATAGTCTAAGAAATGAAGGCATTATCCTCTTGCTAGGATACATCAATACTAGAAAATTAATTAAATTACTATTTTAAGGAAAGATTCCAACCCTAATCCTCTATGGCTAGATGGGGACATTATTTTACATAGTGGATGCAAAGAAACTATGAAAGCTTGATTGAGAATTTGTTTGGTACCTAGCTAATCAAACCCTATAATTCTCAAGATTTAATAATTTGGCATGGTCTAATGAAGTGGCTAAAATCCAACCAAATAACTTGTATTCATAGGCTTTCCAATAGTGTTATTGATTGTGTGATATTCGATATCCTTGCTTACAAAAAAGTAGTACATATTAACATCTTAAATGACTATGAGCATGCCTCTTATCAGGGACCTTTAACCCTATCTTTAAACTTTGTCATGCATAAAAACCTCACTCAAGAGAATTCTAATAGTCAAAAGCACTTGATCTTTGATAAAGATAAAATTTATTTTTTTAATGGAATCAGATAGTGAATTAAATATCTTAAGAAATAAGGGTTATTAAAGGGACTCCATCATAAATTTATGGAAATCCTCTCTACTTTTATTAGTAGTTCTCTCTTGAAGTGTTGTGTAAAAAGGAAAATAGAATGACCAAACCTTGGTATGATAAAGAGTGTAAGATTGCTAAATAAGTCATTAGGGATGTTTCTAATGATTCCTTAAAATATGATAAGATAAATGGGTACAAAGTCCTAATTAAAAGGAAAAAAAAGACTACTTTGTTAGATAACATATCTTCTAACAATGACTTTAATTTTTCCAATTTTAGCTACATCCAAAGGAACCATTTCTTTCGCCTCACATGGGACTACAAGGAGAAGAGGATGGTTAAGAGGTGCCAATATCATGGAGAATGCATTCAAAATATTTGCTACATTGGCATAGATATGTCCTTTAGATACTTCGTTAGCATTTCTATGCAATCTACTATAAGGAATGGGTCTCCATAATGATATGGAAATGAAAGCTCTCAATTTACAAGTTGTGTAGTGAAAAAAGTGTCTAATGGCATTACCTAGCTATAAAGTCACATCCCCTTTGTTAGTTCTCAATTACTATATTTGCACCATAATAGTAATCTCAGTCTTACTCACTTGTCTCCCCTCAATGGCTACTAGAGGTCTCCCACTGTAAAAAAGTATTAAAGTTAACAAATGAAGTCATGAGTCTCCTATGAAATTGTTTGGACAGAAAGAAATTTCATATGAATTCATATATATTGGAATTGATTTGTGTGGAAATGAATCTCCTTGATAAAGAAAAAGAAATAGGAAGTTAACCTAACCTAAATTTTTAGGTTTTGTATTACTAATTGGATTATTGATAAGCTATCAAGGTGCAAGAAACATGTATTATCTCAATGTGTTGGGAAGGTAGTGAGACAATGAGATGATGAGAAGGTGGCTAAACAATGGCTAAAAGGATAAATTTTTGTTAAGTAGAAGGAAAAACATGACAATTCAATCATTTTAATTATCAATTAATATTAGCTAGATAGTGCACACCTCTTATTGCACATGATATTGCAAAGAATATCACCACCACCCTAGCAATAATACTACAAAGTTAAAGTGCAATGACATGCAAGAAAAATAAATATATTTTTATTTTTATTTCAATAACATTAAAAAGTAATATTAGCCCCACTAGAGTGGCTCACTCGAAAATCCCA
The DNA here is from genome assembly GCA_031772625.1 of Pinus tabuliformis. Taxonomy (NCBI): domain Eukaryota; kingdom Viridiplantae; phylum Streptophyta; class Pinopsida; order Pinales; family Pinaceae; genus Pinus; species Pinus tabuliformis. The sequence goes on from CM062815.1 coordinate 142,173,905, forward strand.
TGGTATGTAAAGTTATGTGAGTGATAACTGGATTAGGTCCAAATCCTCAAACTAACATGTGTAGGTCCAGATCCGCAGTGTGTATCATATGTGGGGGTGAGGCGGTTCATCTACGAGTCATAGCAGCAGTGGTTGGAATCGGGTTAGTTTCGTGCAAGTAAAAACCCAATCCAATTGTTAATACCTCTAAAAAACTAAAAATACCAATAATAATAATAATAAGTAATATTCTATCACACACACATATATAACATTAAAAATAGAAATAAAAAAGTAAAATCAAATACCAAATCAATAGAGAATTAATGTGTAACTCATTTCTTTCATTAGTATACTTGCTAGCCTTCCATAAGGATGACTAATAATAAGAAAATAAATATTTTTTTGTAAAGACAAACCATATACTACTTTCAAAAAGAATGATACACACAATTATCACTTGGTGCTAGTTTGTCACATGGGAAACTAGACCAGTAACATAAGTTCAAAATTTTAAAATCATTAATATTGTTCACTATTGGATAATCTATTAAACTAAAACTATATCTACTAGAGAAAATAAATTCTATAATAACAAACATGTTGATGACATTTACATGAAAGAAATTTCGCTACAAGTGATTGGATCACCTGGACTTCATATTTTAGGATTATCCACCTCAATCAGTGTTCTTGGCTCACTATCATTTTCCAAGGAGAAAAAGTCAGGGTTTGTCAGGTTCTCGGAAAGGATTGTGACTTTTTTTTTAGCCTTTCCACTTTGTCCAACAGTTTTGTCATACATATAGCCAATTCTTAATGTGTACCTGCTCTAACAATTAGGACTCTTCCCATTAAGACTTGTATATGCCAGTAAATATTAACGATTTTCATCTAAGAGGTTGTCTTAGCCCTAGTGGAATCCTCACATCTGGAACCCAGTTCCTATTTTCTTGATCAACATGTCTATCGGGAATGTAGTGGCATGATTTCCTAACCTACTCTACCACATCTAAGATGACTCTTTGAACAGTTTTAATGATTATGTCCATGCAGCATTCAATTGTTGCTTGAGTTGTTTCTTAGGCCCAGGTTTGAAGGTTCGAAGGGGGACTATGTTATGAATTAGGGGAGGGGTCAGGTCACCCTGTTTTTCCACTTTATCATGGAGCATAAATTTGACACTTGGCCACATTGATAAGCTTAAGACAAAGAGGGGGATCCAAGAAAAATGTGAACGAATGGGAAGGGAGTAGAACATCATGAGAACTATGTAGGAAGACAAAGATAAGGGGAGAGATAACTTAGAATGTTAGTAAACATAGAGGGATGAATTGGGGGAAGCATGACAGGAGACATAGAAGGGAGGTTAGAGTAAAAGAGAAGAAGAGGATCAAAGGAAAGGTTGGGATTTCATTGCACCGAGAAAAAAATCCACTAGAGTTAACATTCTCAGTGAAGGGATAAAAAATAAAAAACCCACAAATCCAAAACCTATGTTCAATCTAGCAAGGAGGAAACCCGAAATTGAAGCATAATCCAAAATTGAAATGATGATTATACGAAACCTGTAAAGGAGGTGACTATTGCAAATTTTGTTAGTGAGGGAATCACTTTATTTGAAGAGTTTCTAGCTAAGAATGATCATAAGTCTTGCATTCCTCAAAGCTTCCATGAATCATCCTTTCGAGACCATTAACACCACAAGATTCTTGCTACCCATGGATGATAAATTATATGCATGCAACAAACATTGATCTTGGTATATTTTCCCTCAGCTAGCCTCCCCATATCATCAGATTGTTTCAATCCTCCAAATATTTCCATAATAACCTTTGAAATTCCCCTACAATTTGAGTTCCAGACTAATTGTATCACTCCCAAGTACTGCATGATCGAGATTCTCTGCAAGGTCCCATAAGTAGGTTCACATAGTCTCCAAAGTGTTATGTACTAGAGGCCATACCGATTACCATTTAAGAAGAAGCATGATTTCATCATATATATATATATATATATATGGTGCTCATAACAAGTTGAGGAGGGAAACCCTTTACATGTGCCACCACTGTGGAGGAATAAGAAAAACAAATATTACATAAACATGATGTTTACTGATAAAAAGAATTTATACTTGCTATTAAAATGTGAAAAAATATTAAAAATGACGAGAGAAAAAAAGAAGAAGAAAGAAGACTTTGTGAGTATAATGTAAAATGTGAAAAAAATATCAAAAAGGAGAGAAAAAAGTACATACGTGAATATAATGTAATGTTGAATGTACATCAATTTCATTCATTGTGATTTAGGAAAACATATATTATATACATTCAATTTATTAATTGAATAGCATATGGTGTATCATATTGTTGTTGTTGTTATTTTAAATTTTAGTTTTTGTACGAATATCGATTGCATTATACCTTCCGTCATCCCCCTAACTTGATGTGCATCTAGAGATCTTTCTCCTCCAAGTCATTGAAAAAGTCTCTACACCATGTCATGTGGAACGAGGCACCAGATTCTAAGTGCCACACTCTCCCCATGATTATGATGGTCATGCATGCAATAAGGGTGAATTCAAGCTCGAATTGTCAATCCAATACTTCACCTGGTGCTCTTATTGAGCTATTCATGATTGAATTTTTGTGTGGAAACCCGAATTCATGACAATTGAAGCATTTACTTTTGGAGAAATGTTTCTTCATTCCCCCTTCGCTAGATTTTGGTTTGGTTTGAAATTTCTTCCCTTTGACCTTCTTTCCATTTCCAACTAATTCAAAATTTTCTTCATCCTCTCCCTTGTATGAAGTTCCATCTCTGGTACTCCACCTTATTTCCTCTAGTACCAAATTGGACCACAAATGTTCTTAATTCTGTAGTTTGTCCCTCTCATTCACCAAATCTTAGTAGCTATGCCGACTCTTGGGAAGGTCTAAAAGGGCTAGGCTACCAAGTCATTATATGAAACAGTAACACCATCTCTTACAAGCTCATCACAAACTTGTGTGAACCTTCTCAAATAATCCTAAGTAGTGTCATTCTTCTGCATCTTGATATTTCGAAGTTTATCCTTGAGTGCCAATTTCCTTTGGCTTCTACTATTCTGGAATAGGACTATTAGTGTCTGCCACAGAGCCTAAGGAGTTTCTTTCTCATGGAGATTTGTGACAATGTCGTCTCGCACTCCCTATAAAATTATTCTCCTCACCTTGGATACATATTTCTTACATTGGGCCAGGTTCTGGGCATCAAGCTCTGTTGGTTTTGCAACACCTCTCTTGATGTATACTAGCAATTCATTGTCATCCAACACCGCCTCCATGCGATCCTTTTATGCAATGAAATTCGAGTTGATTTCCAAGGCATACTCGTGTATCATCCCATTGAAGGTAATCTTCCCAAATCTAAAGAGATCTTGCTACACTGAATTGTAAATCTGAACCTCCTAAGAAACAACTTCGAAATTCCTATTCTAATGTGAATCCTGCTCTAATACCATGTAAAAATTATGGTGTATGTTTTCAATTTTTCATGAATTTTTAATCAAAATCACAAGACACAAACCTACTCTGCTACTCCACACAATTCAATGCACAATTTAAAACTTCAATCACAAACATGCAATGAGAAATAACACACATGCACACAATATTTTTCTAGGAGAAAGAAATCTACTAAAAACCCCTATGCATGCTTATATTAATCTGATGAATAGAGATGTATTACAATTGCTTTGCTCAACTGAGCACAACCTGCAAGTGAGTAACTATCTCTCTACTCACTGAGAAGCTCAAACCCAGACTTAGTCAATTTCTTCCTCTACTTGAGCCCCTAATTCCTTGTGCAATTCCTTGAGAAATTAAGCCCTTATTATTTAGGAATTTATCCAAAATGGATTGTATAGTTCCCAAGGTCGATCATCTGACTGCATACAACACCTATACAATCAAGACTAGTCTACAGTTGATGTTACATTGCCTTGGAATCTCTGCCACTACTGGGGAACTCGAATTCTATGCATGCACTAGTTATTTTGGGTCGATTGATCAGTTAACTAGATGATCACCGAGTTAGAATGAAGTCTTACTGCACAACTAACCTTCCACTAGTTTCTCCAATAGTTAGAACTAGCTTAATTAAAAAAAACTTGAAATAACTGACCTTGATTGACAAAAATTAACAATCACACATGCTTAACTGAATTCTAACTCCTACAACTTGAATTTATTGAGTAAACTGGGTGACACTGCGCATGTTACACATGTTGGTTACATCCAAGTTGTCTATTGATGTGGAAAGTCAAATTTTCTCAATTTAATCAAGGCAAAATCAAATTGAGAGTTTCTCGCTACATTTTTCAACAAGAATATCTTATCGATTATGTGATATATAAGGCTACTCATGATCACAAGTATTATCTTGAACTATGTATTGAATCACTAATGTGTTGGCTTCATGTAATGAATTTAGAGGGTATTTGTCATTTTCAACTTGTATTGATATATTGCTTTAAGTTTTCATGAGTTCACACTATATATAATGTTTGCATAGTGAATTTAAAGAGCTTTTGTTATAATCCAAACAATTTTTTAGACAATGGGAAAACCTATCATAACTCATTTGTCAAATCAACAATGGGGACAACTATCACTGGTTGCTATCTATGAATATACGTTCAATCATCACTGTTATTCAAGGAAAACCACACCAGTTGGAATTACATGTTGGAAGCCCATAAGGGGGAAGGCCTTGACTCCTCCCAGATATTTATGGGTCTTGGGCCATTAACCTATTCCCTTACGTCCAAGGAAGATGAACTCTTAGCCAAGCAAAAGAAATTTAAGGATCCAAACATTATGCCGTCATTTACTTTTGAAAATATGTTATTATAAATTTTATAAAATTGAGAAATGTGATATTATAAGTGTGTGAAAGAGATACCATAATGATAATTGGTAAATTTAAATATATAAAAAGTTTTTTTTTTTTTTTAAGAATAAGAAACCCATCTCTACAAAATGATCACAACCGTTTCACTATTAAAATATAAAACCATAGTTATAGTCTACCCTTATAGATTTTAACTTATTATCTCTTATTAAAAAATCTTAACCACCAAACCCAATTAAACTATATTGTTAATATTTAAATTATAATTGGAAAATTACAACTAGCAATACTAACTATTCTAATTTATAAAACCCATTTTATATAAAATATAAAATCGGAATATTCTATTTTTATATCAAATCACAATATATGTTATAATCTAGTGATTAAAATGTCTACACTATAATGATAAACCTTTTTAGTACGTTTTATATATTATAATCTAGTATGAAAGCATAGAATTAAAAAATGTCTACATCATAATAATAAATTATTTTAATACGTTTTAGATATTAATAGATTATAGAACTAGTTCCATAATGCAAACCATTTAATAGAAAAGCACTGATACCATCAGCATAATATGGCACGTTAATAAATGCGACCCTGAATAATCACATGCTGATGCTGGAACCTCAATCAACGAAGTTTTCTCCAAATTGGAGATCTCCGGAATGGGTGGGAAGTCCACTATGTTAAAATATTAGAAGTGGCCGCCGTCCAATTTAAACAGTTTGATTTGAAATGGAGTTCGTCATTATGCATCCAAAGATAAGGCTCATAACGTGACCGGAAAGGCCAGCAACAATCAACCTGGCCGTGTAGAATTGCAATATAACGTGTCAAATCCAATTATTTTAACAGTTTGATTTGAAATGGAGTTCGTCATTATGCATCCAAAGATATGGCTCATAACGTGACCGGAAAGGCCGGCAACAATCAACCTGGCCGTGTAGCATTGCAATATAACCTGTCAAATCCAATTATTTTAACAGTTTGATTTGAAATGGAGTTCGTCATTATGCATCCAAAGATATGGCTCATAACGTGACCGGAAAGGCCAGCAACAATCAACCTGGCCGTGTAGCATTGCAATATAACCTGTCAAATCGCTCTTTGCCTGGATTTGAACAAGCCCAACGCTTTCGATGTAATGGATGAGGATTATTCTATTAAAATATATTGAACCACCATCAACCACAACAATCAAAATTGAAATCCTTTTAGTCACTTTTAGAGTTGAGACTAAGAATTCCCAGCTCTAAGTTGAAGAAATTTCACTCTGGCAAATGAGTCACGGCAATGACAAAGTTCCAAATTGGAAGTTGCAATGAGCTGTTTTGATTGATCACAACAAAGACACTTGTTCCTTCATGAATTTAAATACTCATTTCTTTCCACCCTGAATGATTGTAATCTCAGAACTTATAAGCTTGCATGCCACAAAGATCTCATTATTATTATTATTATCCAATTTTAAGGTCACAACCAAACCAAACACCAAATTGGTGTATTAGATTCCCTTGTTTGTGGGATAAGGGACCCACCTCCGTGTAAGGATTTGACTGCTAAGTCTACAAAGGCATACATACTCTACCCCCCTCAGGTTTTGAACATGTGACCTCTTAGCGAGAAACACATACTTTTAACCATTAGGCCCACTCATTGATAATGAATTTCATTAAAATCAACCACCTTGGAGCCTTTAAAATATCAAGAACAAGGGAAAAAATTAGCTTGCAGTACTATCATAAATGTAGAGCTGCCACATGTAAGAATTGAAAGGACTAGGGTTGCACATGATCAACACGCCCTTCGCCACCCACCTCAACCATGACAACAGATGCATCTACCAAATCATTTTTCCTATAGTTTCTAAAGTAATGGGAGGAGAAGGGCTTGAGAAACGATAATAGGCAAAATTGAAAGAGCTTTCCCTTAGTGTCATACCCATTGGTACAATTGAAACAATAAGGGAGATCATAAAGGAATGCATCATGGAATTTCTTTCCAACTTATACACCATTAGTAATGAGCTAACTTGCGTCAAGAATACAAGCCTAATTTTTGTACACATTTTTACTTCTTAGGACATGATAGAAAAACTTGTGAGAGAAATGGTCCAAGATACTAAGAATTTTGTTGAAAAGGAGACTTAGAATATTATTCTTGGGAAGAGATCCTCTTTGTAACTTTTGAATGATAAGAAGGGAGTCTCCTAGGATTGCTATCTTGGAGAGATCCCTTTCTTTTTCCAACTGGAGCTCAAGCAGGAGCCCGTACATTTGAGCGAGTTTATCTTTCCTCTTACCAACTCCCCATGAATACTTTACTCTTTGATTTCCTTTGGGATTTAAGAGAACCCATCCCCCTCCTGCCACCCCTAATTTTTTTTTTTATTATTATTACTAGTATATTCTTTCATAATATATGATCTATTTCCTAATAATTCTATCATCATATTAACATATATACAATATTAAATGTTATTTAATATTTTGTTTTGAGAAATTGGTTCACATTTCCTTTTTGAATTCCTAGTTAAATTTATTGTGTCAATAGGTGTTCTACAACTCGGTATAGGGGAGATGTGTAAATGTAATGTAAGTAAGCATGTTATATATATTGTATATATATATATATATATATATATATATAGGAGAGATGTTGTAGTGTCTTTAAATGAGTGTAAACATTTTAATGTGCTTTTGGCTCATTGTCATTTTAATGGTGCAAAATTATGCACCTGAATCAATGCTTTTAGCTCAGTGTCATTTTCAAAGGAGGAAAATTCAAGGTTTTTCAGGTTCTCGGTAAGGATTGTGTCTTTTGTTGAGCCTTTCAACTTTGTCCAACAATTTTGTCATACATATAGTCAATTCTTGTTGTGTACATGCTCTAACAATTAGGACTCTTCCCATTAAGACTTGTATATGCCAGTAAAGATTAACAATTTGCATGTAAGAGGTTGTCTTAGCCCTAGTGGAATCCTCACATTTGGAATACAGTTCCTAGTTTCTTGATAAACATATCTATCGAGAGTGTAGCACCTTGATTTTCTAACCTACTCTTCCATGTCTAAGATGACTCTTTGAACAGTTGATGGGACTATGTCCATGTAGCATTCCATTGTTGCTTGAGTTGTTTCCTCGGCCCAAATTTGAAGGGCCAAAGAGGGGCTATGTTATGAGTCAGGGGAGAGGTTAGGTCATCACCCTTGTTTGCCACTTTGTCAAGGAGCATAAATTCGACACTTGGCCACATTGACAAGCTTAAGACAAAGAGGGGGATCCAAGGAAAATTCGAATGAATGGGAAGGGAGTAGAACATCGTGAGAGCTATGCAAGAAGACAAAGATAAGGGGAGAGATAAATTATAATGTTGGTAAACATGGAGGGATGAATAAGGGGAAGCATCACAGGAGACATAAAAGGGAAGTTAGAGTGAAAGAGAAGAAGAGGATCAAAGGAAAGGTTGAGAGTTCATTGCACCAAGAAAAAAGTCCACCAGAGTTAACATTCTCAGTGAAGGGATACAAAATAAAAACCCCACAAATCCAAAATATATGTTCAATGTAGCAAGGAGGAAACCTGAAATTGAAGCATAATCCAAAATCGAAATGATTATTTTATGAAACCTGCGAAGGAGGTGACTACTTCAAATTGTGTTAGTAAGGGAATCACTCCATCTAAAGAGTTTCTAGCTAAGAATGATCATAAGTCTCGTGTTCCTATAAGCCTCCATGAATCATCCTTCCAAGACCATTAACACCACATAGGATTCTTTCTACCAATGGATGATGGATTGTATGCATGCAACAAACGTTTATCTTGGTATATTTTCCCTTAGCTAGCATCCCCATATCATTGTATTGTTTCCATCCTCCAAATATTTCCATAATAACCTTTGAAATTCCCCTACAAGTTGAGTTCCAGACTGATTGTACTACTCCCAAGTATAACATGATTCAGATTCTTTGCAAGGTCCCATAAGTAGGTTCACATAATTTCTAGAGTGTTATGTATGGGAGGCTACGCATACTACCATTTGGAAGGAAGCATGCTTTCATCATTTATGCCTATGGTGCTCATAACGAGTTGAGGAAGGCAACCCTTTGCATGTGCAACCACAGTGGGGGAATAAGAAAAAAAATATTACATTAACATGATGCTTAATGATAATAATTAAAAAGGTACACTTTCTATTAAAATGTGAAAAAATATTAAAATCAAAGAAAGCAAAAAAGAAAGAAGAAAGAAGACTTGGTGAGTATAATGTAAAATGTGAAAAAAATATCAAAAAGGAGAAAAAAAGTATGTTGTAAAATGTTGGGCCTCCAAAATGTGATCCTCTTTCACCCTCATTTCTATCATTTTGCCATATTCTGTAGCTCTTTACCATATTCTGCAACTCCATAACCCTGCATTAATACCATTTGCATGATCATATTGATTTATCATTATTATTTTACAAGTCATTTATTTTAAGTATTTTAAGAGAATTTATGATTAAATATTAGGAAATTAACATGTTTTCATAGATATCTAAAAGTGGGATGAGTTTTATGATGTTGTAGGCCTCTTTGAATATTCTAGAAGAGTCTTATTTGACCACTCAACCAAAAATTCGAATTTCAATTTCAACTCATGAACATTTGTGGAATATTTGTAAAACATTTGGATCAATGAATAAGCACATTCAAAGGAGAAGAATCATGGATGTTTTGATATGTCTCCTAAAGATGTGTGAGAGGATTTGTATCTCATATTTTTAGGTAATTGGTTGTAACCACAAGAGATAATTGTGGATCTACATTTATTGATTAGTTATCTTAAATTTTTGTATAAATAGGAGTGCATCTTTCATTCAATGGCATTCCATCCAAGATATGAGATATTATAGAATAGAGAATAATGGAGAAAAAATGATTAATGTAATTTGTAAAGCGAGGATAGAGAGGAAGATAGTTTAATTATTGTAATATCTTTGGAACTTTCTCCAACTTCATTTTTTGGAATGCATGTTGCTTCTTTGATCTTTAAGCTTTGATAATCATTCAGTGTGCTTGTTGAGGAGTGAAGGACCCCCATCAACCACAACTTGAACACCTCTTTCCTTTGTTGTAAATATTTATGTTATTTCATTTATGCAAGTTTAGCTTAGTTTCCTTTATGTTATTTTGATTATATGTTTTTATGTTTATTTCATTAATTTTTTTTTGTTAAGATTCATTTAATTTCCTTATGTTTGGATTGGATTGGCACATTACTAATCTCACATTAGTAATCTCATAGACTACTATATGAAATTACAGTTTCATTTCATAGCTTAGATTAAAATTGTTGGTTTTCGTAGAGCTTGTCTTTGAGAAAGAAAGTGATTGAGAAAGAAAATTCTTGAGAGAAAACGTGCGCACTTGCTTTTCATTTGCTTTCATTATTTTGTTTGTAAGTAGTTTCAAATTCTTTCATAAGATTAAACTATTATGAGAAATAATCACATAGTATATATCGTACATGTATACCTCATCAGTTCACGAACCCCAGGCTAACAATTTAATGATAGGGATTTAAGTCACAATTAAATCCCCCAACATTTTGGCGCCATTGCCAGTGAGGTATATATATATATATATATATATGTATGTATGTATATGCTTATTTTGAAACTTTAGACAAACTCATGATAATTGCATTCAGTCTTAAATGCATAGTTAAAAACATATTAAGATCATATAGGATGCATGAATTTCAATTCTTTTTGGATAATGTAAGAGTCTCAATACTAATCCATTTGTGAAGCAAGATTTTTAGACTAGCAAAGGAACTAAAATGACGCTCAAGCATTTTTTGGGAGGAACGGGATATGCCCCTATAAGAGTCTTCTCAATCCCTTGTCCTAGTTACAAAATAGCTACCAAGGATAGATTTGCATCCCAAGAAGCAGTAAAGAATAAGAGACCCAATGGACTACAACTGATGAGAAACAACCATTTAAGCCAGAAATTGAATAATTTTTAGCATGTTTGTCCCCAGATTCTTGGTACCCTTTAGAGAATGAAGGGAAACTTCCAGAAGAAATTCAATGCATGATAAATAATGAAGAGAACCAAGAAAGAAAGGACTACATTGAAGATTGGTTCCAAGCAGTTACTAGGCCACAACATTCCTTCATTCGTCAACAAATATTGTCACCAAAAGTATAACTGGTCTCTCATATCCTAGAGTACATAGAGATATATTTTTAATATTTCGATATGAGCACAATAGATATCTTGATTCTTAGATGGTTAGATTTGAAATATGCATATACTTGAAGAAAAGTTTTCATTTTTTTTAGGTAGAGTTGGGTAGAATAAAGGAATAAAACCATGATTTTATTAAATTTGTTTTGTAATTTCATTGTGGTGTAGTAAGAGCCACTTCATTCACTAACCATTAGTAGAAAGGTTTATGAGGAAAATAGACATTCTTGAAAGAGGAAGAGCTAAAAATTTGAGGTCTTGTCTTTTTTCTATGCTTTCGAAGTTTTAGATTTTAAAACGAAAAAATAATTGTTAAATTTCAAAGTATGCTCTCTTCCTGCGCCTTTTTGTGACTCGGAAAATGTTTTCAGGAATAGTTTAAATTGTTGACGATGTAAAAAATTCCTAAATTAATTTTCCTCTTCAATCTTCAATTTGATTTGCCTCCATTTTCCAACAAAAATTTCATTCAATTTGGTTTATATCACTTAAATAAAAATTTGTAGTTATATATATATAACAAAAACAAAATACAAAATGCAGAAATTAAACTGAAGATATCTTATAAACTAGGAACCGGGTTCTTGTAATTTTTGTATAAAAAGTGCATAATATTCTAATGAACAATCCCTATAAATTTCAGCCCAATCCGCTTCACAATTTTAAGAAAATGAGTATCATCGCCTTCAACCATTTCACTTATATCTCGAGATACGTGCATGGGATTTATCTAATTTTTGTTGTGTAGAAGCATTAGGACCATAGGAACCTTCCTACAAAATTTTAGCTCGACATGATTTGTATTTTGTGAGAAAATCGTTTCTGAAATTTAAAAAAAAAATGTCAAAACACATCATCACCTACAGCCATTTCAATTATATCTTGATATTTGTCTATTGGATGGTGTTGAAGTTTGTTATGCATAAATATAAGAATAGTAGGAACCTGTCTACAAAATTTGAGAAAAATCCAATAGATAGTTTGTGAGAAACGAGCCCACGAAGTTTGTTGTAAAGCACTTGTAACAGCCTACAACAAAAACAATAATAAAACATTTTGAATGTTATTCATACCACAATAATGAGTTGTGGCACAATGCTTAAGATCCACTTTTTTTGCCAAATGTTTCGGGGTCAAACCCCATCCACTCCACTCTTTGAGCAACCTTTTACTCACATAATCGGCCAAAATATACTTTAAAAATAAATATTTCCACTTTATTTCCCAATAAATTTGAATGTCCTTTGATTTGTTTGGATGAGGTTTCATGTTCAAATCCTGCCCCCATATATTCTCGAATGTAACTACATTTTGGTCAAATTTGGGCTGCCACAAGGTAACCTGTGATTTTCCCACGAAATTCCTAGTCACCATCCATTCAACCTGCCACGTCATTATTGATCGTCATGTCACCATTCACTGTCATGTCATCATTCAAGTCAGCATATGAACATTCCATGTGGAATATGTTTATATTTCCATGTGGAATTTTCAGACGCTGCCACGTGGCACCCTATTATAGAGAATTTATACCTACGGATAAGTATATCTTCCCTAACTGGTTAGTTACACTTAGAACAACTGAAGTAAATATGTTTAACCTTTTTCTACAATAAAAAGATAAGATAAAAGAACCTACTTGTGATCCTTCGCTTCCTTTGATCTCCTTTGAGTTGCTCCCATCGCTCCCGCTCAAACTGAATTCGCTCAATTGGTACCTGCCAACATAAACAGAAGACGACAACAATCAAAGCATATGATCTATTTATTGTAAAAAAATGGAATCAACAACATTTGAACATACATTCATCATAGATATAGACAACAGTACTGGAAAAGGAACAAACAACTTTATTGATTGATAGAAGGAGAAGTTACACCCAATTTGGTTCGATCTCATGTCACTCATCTAGCTTAGTCCAAGCTCCTTGGCTCTGTGATGGGAGGCCAATTTATAGATGAATGCAAGTGGTTTTGTCATTAATATGGCATTGAATGGTTTTCCATAATTGGATGATTAGTTTCCATGTTTGAAGGGATGATAGGATAGAGGATTAGATGGTCCAAGTCTATCCTAAGTTGAGCTCATCTTGATAGGATAGGAGTTGGGTTCCTTCTAAAAGGCTTTAGAAAGGAGGAATATACTCAAGATCCAACAAAAATTTCAAGGATTCTCGCCCAACATAGGCTTGAGTGGGCTTAGGTTCTCTGTAATGTAGCCTTGAATGGGGCTACCTACTCTACAGAGCACTTACCCCTTACCAAGGGTGCACTGGTGACCCAAGGAAGCACTTTAGCAGGGTTTGAAGTCAGGAAACTCTCATGGATGAAAGCACTCAATGAGGTGGCATGTCTAGGGCATCTAGCAACTGAATTAGGGTTTGATAGACCCTGTTTACACTAATCTGATCGTCGGAAGTGATGTGCCCAAATAGACTTGTAACAGCTGCCCCCTAAAGCATGAAGTCAAAAATGATAATTTTGAGTGATATTCTTTATGATGTGATGATGAGTATTTGAAGCAGACGGTGACCTACATCAATTGCAATACATAATATCATGATATCTTTGATTTTTTCATGAATTGTTAAGGGAAGGAATACCAATGCTCAACATATAAACTTTTCATTACATAAATCAGATAGTCGTATACAGATATAGACCCATGATAGCATGACCATCTGTGTAAATCCATCGTACATATGATTTAGTACTCTCCTAAAATCTCAGCCCGGATGGATGAAACTAGATTTGGGGTCTTCTATCTCGTTCAATCGTTTGCTCAAGTACAAGTCTAACCATGTGAAATGTGATCTAAAGTCAAACATGGGAAGACACCGTCTGATTACCAACCAATGATGTAAGTTTTTAACAGATGCGATAGAAATCACCAATAATGATAATGATTCTCAAGGTACTACAATAATTCTGCATGGTGTGAATAGATTTTTTGATGTCGAACACCATACAAAGTTTTTTGGTCGAAGGTCTGCAACTTGCTACCATAAAGTGATTTATCCCTTTTCCCATTTTCCCGAGTCATTGATGACCAATACCTCTTTATTGTTTAACAAGCTTGAGGAGGATAACATATGCTTGATGTATAATTCTACCCTTTAGGTTAATCCATCGCTATGTGATGTTTTAATGAGTCTAGCGAAGGTGAAACTCGGTCTTGTCATGATGGACAAGCTTGTCGTTATTTGATTCTTTACCGAGTTTAACGACAATGAGAACTCAGTCCTTTTCATGTTTAGAGAGTTTAAAAAGGGACAAAAAGAAAACTCCACAAGTTATTTTTCATAAATTTGTCTCTCAAGTCCGTAAAAACGTAAAATAATACAAGACAAAACCTATTGACCATCTTCGATCAATTTATTCATTTTTCGTAAGTAATCTATCTTAGTCAGGAAAAGGGTTAAACTTATACTCAGTAGATGTCGTTTCCAATTCGTTTATGAGCTAAAAGGGACAAGCTCCCGAAAATATTTTCATATTTTGAGAGTCTGAAAAGAGTTGAAAGAGGACTTTAGGGGGGTTCCTTTTTCGATGTTTAACAAAGCTTGAAAAAGAGATAAAAGTATGCTTTGTGGTCAAAAGTACATTTTACGATCATGCACGTCAGATTCACTATGTCAGCTGTAAACCTGCTCAAAGAACCACGAAATGGATTAAACATATCTGTTTCATTGGTAAAAATAGGTAAAAACTATATTTTATTCATTTAATGAACATGAAATAACCATAAAACAAGAATTTACCAAGTCATTTTACCATTTGACATTAACCATTCAATTTTGTGCTCTAAACCATTGTTTTACTTCAAACTTCAGTAGTTGACTGCGGGAGATTCTATGGATCATTCTTCGTGTCGTCAGGACCAGGTAGTAGATATACCTCTTCTCTTTCATTTAAGGTCATTCCTTTTCAATTTCAGGCAAAAATTTTAGGGTTTTGGGGTCCCTAGGGTAAATATATCACACCCTAGGATCAACGCACCCTTATGCATCGAAAAATGTGATGCAGAGTAGTCAAACAAAAGGGAAACTGCTCTGCATTCCATTGTCTAAAGATCAAGGGTGAATTAGGAGCAATTTAGAAATTTGATTCATCATTTCTACCCAAAATCTCTTTAGTTTTTTGCATGAAATGGATCCTAACTAAGCCTATGGTGTGATTTCAGACTTTGATCGGATCAGAATGGCTATCACATGGCGTGAAAGAGAACATGAAGAAAAGGATATGGTTGCCCTAAGTGATCCTAGTACTCTTGATGCCCTGCGAGATTGTGGGTTACTCAAATATTTCAAGTTATCCGGGATGAGGCAACAGTTAGAACTATTGCAGTTCTTGGTTCATTCATGGGATCTAGCAGAAGATTTTTTTCACATAGGGGACAAAGTGCTCCCTATATTGATTGATGATATTTACTTTCTCACAGGATTGTCGAGATTTGGTGCCCCCACTTATCTTTCAGGTTCTGCCCATGGGGGTGAATCAGTGAGGGACTACATTCGACAATTCTATTGGCCTGGTACATAGCTTAACAAAGATGGAAAGATAAACATCAGGCATGTTCGTGATATGCCCTTGCAAACAATCATCTTTACTATCTCAAAGTTGGTGGGTAGCGTGACACTTCATGTCGCGAATAGATCATACATGCAGTGTGTGCTCGAGTGTCTCGAGCCAACTATGTTCAACTGGTGTGAGGCAGTACTCCATTTGATGAAAGAGCAGCTAACTAAAGTAAAAAGAGGTAAGACGAAAAATTTCAGCTATGGATCGATCTTGATTGCTTTTACTCTCGAGAGAATCCCATTGATGCAACCTCGGTATGTGACACTGATTTTAGTTGGTCCTAGAGATCCACGAATGCAAAAATGGGTAGAGTTGATGGCTAGACATGTTGGTCAGTCATTAATCTAGTTTTCTACCGCACTCTTCAGTTGGCTCTGTTGACAACATATTTTCATAGAGGAGCATCCATATGCAGGGATGTATTTCCACAGAGATACAAATTTGAGATTACTAACGGGTGCTCAATGGGGTGTTATAGGTAAGTTTTTTTGACCATGTATTTTTGATTTTTTGAGTTTTTACATGTTTTTGTGTTTTTTGATGTTTCCAAGACTAAACTAAAAATGTTCTCATGTATACAGATGTTGACATTGTTCGACCAATGGGTCATCAACAAGAGGCAAGTGAACCAACAAGGAGAAATGTCATAAGTGTAGTTCTCTAGGATTTAGATCTGATCGAGACACTGGCGGAGTTGCAACATCATATAGAGGGGTTAACCTTCGGTATACTGGATGTTCAGATCGAGTAGTTACCAATGAGACTACAAAGCCATACTATTGTGTACCTAGCCGTTGGATGAGGCTATTGCGCATGATAGCTCAAGCAATGACCTGTTATCATGAGCGTCATTAGATCTACTTAGGATGATTTACTGTATGCATTTTGAGGTTTTGAGGTCAGATGACCAACACGTCTTGGACACAAATTTTTGTAAAAACTTTGCACATTTATCTATTTTACTTTCAGTGTTTTTGTATGGTTATGTGTAATCCTATTCAACAGTTGATGTGAATTGAAAATTTACTCTGTACATATGTTGTAAATGTTTGTTTAACACGTAATTCGCTATAGAATCACTCAATGTGTTAAAATTTATGGAAATGTGTTGATATTGAATGTAATCAAAATGTCTTTCCAAGAGACGAACTCTAAGGAATATACAATGAATAGTTGGATTTCAGACGGTATAAACATTCGTAAGTTATAGTACGACAAGTTGTGAGTATAGTCTGATGATGATTCAGAGAATGCCAAGTAAAATCGCATCAGAGATGAGTTCGATCAATGCGCTATAGACAGGGATATTGTTCGTAGAACGACCAATACAAATCCCTTGAAAACTCACTAACTCACCACTTGGAGCGAATATGGCCCATGCTGCAAAGGATAGTTTCTGTGTACCACAACTAGCACCATTATCATAACCAACAAATGATTCCAAATAATCCGACATTTGCAACAAATGCGAAGTGGATTACTAACCACATAAAAACTCTAAAAGTCAGTGACACACACATGCAAGCAAAGCATATATACAGTGTTTTTACTACGCACAATCAAGCATAGTAACATTTAAGATACAACCCGTTTCGGGGCTGCAACAAGGGAATTCCATCATAATCAACCAACTCGTAACTGCATTTTTCCAAAACACACTTGACAATGTAGGGGCCCATCCATAGTGGTTCAAATTTTCATGTTCCTAATTTATTGGCATCCTGATCATAAAGCAAGGCTAGGTCTCCTTCTAAGAATATGCGAGGCTTGACATGCGGTCATATTGCGCCTTAATTTGTTTCTTATGTGTTTTGTTGGCCAATGCAGCTTCACGACGTGTTTCATCTAGATGGATGAATTCTAAGAAACGTGTTTCCTCATCATAAGTGTCAGGTAACAAGACAATTGCAAGTTTTAGTGATGAAATCTCACATTGTATTGGAAAGATTGCCTTAAGACCATACACCAATTGAAAAGGTGTGAATCCAGTTGCATTTCTTATTGAGGTTCGGTAAGCCCATAAAGCTGAGTACAGGATCAAATTCTAGTTTCGTTTGTGAACTCCTATCATTCGTTGAAGCATTCTCTTAAGGACTTTGTTGATGGCTTCAACTTTTCCATTAGCCTATGGATAATACGGAGTAGAACTATCATGTGAGAGTCCTAACTTGGCAATTAATTCAGTCATCATGTGATTGCAAAAATGTGAACCATGATCTGTAACTACAGCTTGTGGTACACCAAGCTGTGCAACCACATGGTTGAAGAAAAAAGTGTAGTTGTCTCACGATTGTTGTTTAATGTAGGCATCACCTCGACCCATTTCAAAAATAGTCAACGACGACAATAATATACCCATGCCCCCCGGCCCAGTGAGGGTTACATGTCATGAAATCAATGCCCCATTTTGCAAATGGTCCAGTAGTGACAACAGGATGCAGTGGTGCAGGTGGTAATCGTGTTTTACAGTAAAAAATATGGCATGCATGGCAACTTCTGACAACAGTAATGCAATCATTAAATATGGTAGGCCAAAAGTAACCAGCACAAAGAATTTTCTGTATGGGAGCATAACCAGATAAATGTCCACCACAAGCACTAGAATTGATGTAATTTAGAACTTTCTCGGCTTCCTCATGTGTGAGGGACCTACAAAAAATCGTATCGATACTGTGACGATAAAGGGTGTTGCCAATGATCAGATAATCTTTGGCTTGATTTCAAATACGTCATTGTTGCAAGCGAGAGGTATCAAACTGTAAAGTTTTGGTTTGGAGATAGATCAATATATCTCCATAACAAGGGTCAGTTGATGGCGGTAGAGGGAAGGTTGCAAGGAATCTCGGTAAAAATGAGAGATTTCATTGACTTGGATTTTATGAATCCCAAATCAAATTCCTGCAAAATGATGATCCATTTTGAATATTTCTTGCCTAGCAATTTACATGGCAGGATGTATGTCATAGGGTTGCATTTCGAAATGACAATGGTCTTTTGAAGCATAATATAATGGTGAAATCTCTATACATCTTGAATGGAAGCCAAAGTTATCTTCTCAACGTAAGAATACTTAACTTCCATATCATTGAGATTATGACCCAAATAATAGATCAAAGGTTCAATCCCATCTTCTTCTTGGACTAAAACCATAGCAATGGCTGTATTTGTAGTGACGAGATACAGGAAATAGTCATTCTAATAACTAGGGGAATACATTAATGACACTCAGATCAGGGTATCTTTGGGAGCATCAAAGGAAGCTTGTGCAACCTAGTCCCAATGGAAAGGAATTCCCTTTTTCAAAAGACGAGTGAATCCTATAGCCATTTCAGCATAGTTGGGAATGAATCTCCTTAGAAAATTAGCATTCCCTTGGAGTCTTTATAATTGAAGTAAATTGGAAGGTGGAGGTAGATCAAGAATTGCCTTAACCTTCAAGGGGTCGAGTCAAATTCCTTATTTGGACACTACGAAACCAAGCAAATGACCAAAACCAACACAAAGCACACATTTATGTGGATTGAGTCGAATTTTGTATTGTCGGCACCGTAAAAAGATGGCTCTCAAATGTTACAGGTAATCAACCCATTTCCGTGAATAAGCAGGTAAGTCATCTAGATAGTGTTGAACGATGTGTTTGATGTCATGGAAGGAATAATTCATTGCCCTCTGAAAAGTTGCCCCAACGTTCTTCAAACCAAAAGGGAGTTTCCTATATGCTAATGTGTCCTAGGGACAAATAAAGGCAGTTTTAGATTGGTCTTCTGGGTGGATATTGATCTGATTATAGCCGGAAAATCCATCCATAAATGAAAATATTTCACATCCGGCACATTCATCAATTATCTGGTCGATAAAGGGATGGGATAGTTGTCTTTTGGATAAGCAAGATTAACATCGCTATAATCAACACAAACTCGTATTGTTCCTTGTTTCTTCATGATAGGGACAATATTGGAAACCCAATCGGTAAGAGTAAAGAGGTATATGAAACCAGCATGCAAAAAAATTTCAACTTCTGCTTTTATGGCAGTAGCCTTCTTCGGATGAATAGGACGGAGGCGCTATCGTACCAAATTGACATCATGATACATTTTAATCTCGTGTTCAACTATACTAGAATAAATACCTGGAATTTCCTCATATGACCAAGAAAATATATCACAGAATTCACGAAAAAGAGCATGGTAAGTTTCAAGTTCTGATGGAGAACAAGATTTGCCAACATGGATGTTTTCTACAATTCCAGGTTTGGTCTAAATATCGATAGAAATGGTTTCTTCGATATTTGATAAGTTTCATTCGGAATCGACTATGTCTATAAATACAGAATTTGAAAGGAGATAAACAATTGAAGGGCGATTTAGTTCATTTTAAATATCTTCTATGTGATCTGGAAGATGGGATCGATGATGATAATCTACCCATGGTTCTTCTTATGTCATCATTGATTGGATGATTCCTTCATCAGTAGAAAATGTACGTGAAAAAGGATCAGAGGAAGTACCATATTCTAACGAATGATCAACCCATACAATCGGTGATGATGGATTTGGATTTGCTACGCAAGCCAAAAAGATTTATTGCTATGCGAGCTCAATTGGGCTTAGCGGCATGGTTTCATTACGCATATCAACTTCAGAATTACTGGAAATTTTCCATGAGTTAGATGAAGCGGAAAATATCATTTTACAGGTCTCAAATTTTGCAACTTCTGTCGTTTGTGATGGTGACGGTAGTGAAAAGGTTCCCATTAGGGAAGAATCTTTGAATAGACCTACTCCAATGTTCTAAAGAGATAGTGGAGGTCTGTGAACTAACAGAATGCTTCCAGTTGCCTGTGAACTAGAGGCGAAGAAGGCGAGTTGATCAATTACTGTGATGATCCAGATTTAAATAGGAACGCAAAAAATTACAAATATAACCATAAGGATAAAGATGCAGTAGAAATAACACTTCATTTCATTAATATCAAATACTGAAATATGCTTACAAATAGAATGGAAATAAGACTAGCTCGGGCAATGGTAGCTTATCTCTGAGAAGAGATGTGGCGGCTACATGCCTCCGAACTGTGTTACAATGAGGCTTAAAGGCATATTTATTATTGAGAAACAATGGAAAACCCTAAACATCCAAAAACCTAACTCTAGGAGATGAAGCACCAAAAATGTGGGCCCTGTTTGGGTAAATTGGTACATCAACTTCCCGGGGTCGTAACTTTGGCATACGATCTCCGTTTGGCTATCATAATACCTCATTTCGAAGACATCGAAGAGAAGGACGAAAAAAAATTGGTGAACCAATTTGGGAAGTTTCTAGTCTCTCTTTTTTCCATAAAAACACCGTTGAGGACCTCAAAACAGCTTCGGAAGTTCAAAACCCGAAAAACTGCCAAAAATAGTAAATTGTGCTACAATTAAGGAAACCAAAAAATTGAAAGAGACAATGTTAGGGGTCCAAGTGGAATAGGCAGATGGACACCAATATCCACCTGGATCATTCCTCCCCCCTTAGGAAGCAATGGTCTCCATTGCGTTGAGTTCCTCTATGAGATGAGGAAACTTCTACTGAACTTGGTCCCTGGTGAGCCACTTGCCTTGGTGAAGGAGTTGGCCTACTTTGACAACTTGATATAGTTGGATCCTTTGTTTTCGGGTGTTTTTGATTTGCGTGTCCATGATCCGATCAGTTGTGGCTTGTTCCATGCAATCTAGATTTAACTCAGTAGGTGTGAGTTGTTCTGTAATGTCTAATGTGTCTAGCAATGGTGGGAAGTATGGTCGAAGGCGGTCCACATTGAACACTAGGTGCAGGCCAAGGAAAGGGGGAATGCTGAGCTCAAATTCATTGTCTCCAAACACCTTGGTAAAGGTGTAAGGACCATATTGGAGTGGTATGAGTTTCCAATAGGCTCCGGTAAGGCGTTCCTTTTGCAAATGCAACCATACTTTGTCACCCACATGAAACTTGTGTGGCACACGATGTTGATCATGCCGCTGCTTGTACTTGGCATTTGATTTCTCCAGAATGTCGTGGACCTATTGGTGCATATGTTGGATGTGCTCAATGAAGTTGTTTTCCTTATCAATTTCAGACTGGACATGAGCCAAATCTGCATGAGTAGCTGCAAATGGCATGGGCACATCAATGGGACATAGTGGCTAGAATCCCAAGGCCACCTGAAAATGGTTGTGGCCAGTCGAGCTATGGAGAGCCCAGTTATAGCTATGCTAGACATAGGGAAGTCTCTCATTCCATGTGCATGGATGCTTTGAGTTGTACATGCGCAGAATGTCTACGATCATCTTGTTGACGACCTCTGTCTAGCCATCAATTTGGGGATGGAAAGTTTTGGACTTAGTGAGCTTGGTGTCCAGCATTGACTAGAGACTAGACCAAAATGTATTGAGGAACCTGTTATCCCGATCTGAGATGATAGATTGTGGGATCCAAAAGTGTACCCACACTCATTGAGTTTAGTAATGGCTTCCGCTGTGATATTCTTCTTGCAGGCCGCCATAATGGCCATCTTCGAGAATCTGTTGACGACTACAAAAGCATAATCATTGCCATGCTTAGTAGAAGGAAGGCTCGACATGTAATCCATAGAGATGGATTCCCAAGGTCGACTAGGGATAGGCAACAAAGTATAGAGGCCTTGCTTCTAGATAGTCAGTTTGGCAATGGCGTAGGCAGTGCAGGATCTGATGTACTTCCCGACATCCTGTCGAAGATTCAGCCAATAGAAATACTTTTGTAGTATTGTTACCATTTTCTTGACCCCGAAATGCCTAGCGGCCCGACTGTAGTGTGCTTCCCAAATCATCTTGGCATGCTCTCTTGAAGGAACACAAAGGTGTCCCAGGTGGCATAATAGGGCATCCTGGAGGTGAAAATATGGAACTTGCTGATCCTCCAAGAGCGTCTGGTATGTGTGGCCAAATTCTGGGTCGCTTTTGTAGAGAAGTGGCCAATCAAAAGTCTCGTGCCCACAAGAGTTGAGCACGGTGGTTAACACCATGATCGGTGGTCGAATGAGGCAATCTGCAACATTATTGGTGCTACCCTTCTTATACTTGATATTCAAATGGAACTGTTGTAGGTATGTGGACCACTTCTGATGGTGATCATTCTACAACTTCCCTTGCATCTTTATGAACTATAGGGGCTGGTGGTCTATGTGGATGATCATTTCCTTCCCCAAAATGTAATGCTTCCATTGTCGGCAGGCCTACACAATGGAATACATCTCTTTGTCATAAGTGGGATACTTCTAGACTGTGTCTGAAAGTGTCTCACTATGATATGCCACTGGATGCCTCTGTTGAGTAAGGACTACCCCAATAGCATAGTCAGAGGCATCTATCTCGATCTCAAATGGATGTTGCAAGTCTGGTAATGTGAGCACTGGTGCAGAGGAGAGGCGATGTTTCAACTCTGTGAATGCCTTATGTTGATATTTAGACCAAAATAATTTTTCTTTCACTCCTTCCTTGGTGACTTGACTCAAGGGCCAAGTGATATGAGAGAATCCCAACACAAACCTGCAGTAGAAATTGGCAAGACCCAGAAAGCTGCAGAGCTCTATCAAAGTGGTTGGAGCTAGCCAATCCCGGATGACTTGGATCTTGGCTGGATCCACATTCACCCCCAATTTATCAATAATGTATCCCAGATACTGAACCTGGGTCATGCCAAAAGTTCATTTCTCCAAATTGGCACATAGCTTGTGTTGCCGCGGTGTTTGGAGAACCCGTTGGATGTGGTGGAGGTGCTCTTCCCAACTCTGGCTTAAGATCAGGATATCATCCAAGTATACCACTACAAATGAGTTGGTGAATGGCTGCAAGATGTCATCCATCAGCCTCATGAAGGTTGCAGGAGCATTCGTCAACCCGAAAAGCATAACCAACCATTCAAAAATACCCACTTTGGCTTTGAAGGCAGTCTTCCACACATCGGAGGGTTCGATTGGTACCTAGTGATATCCTGACCTCAAGTTGATCTTGCTGAAATATTTCCCCCCTTCAGTTGGTCCAGAAGGTCATCAATCTGTGGGATTGGGTACCTATTCCGGATAGTGATCTTGTTCAGTGCTCGATAGTCAATACAGAGTCTCCAAGTCCCATCCTTCTTCTGTACCAACACAATCGGGCTCCCACAGGGCAATTAACTTGGCTGGATGTGAGCTTTCTGTAGCAACTCCTAAATATGCCTCTTGATTTCGTCGTTCTCCATAACGGAGCGCCAATAGATTGGTCCATTGGGAAACGATGCACCTAGGGTTCTATCGATGGAATGCTTGACCTGACAGTGCAAAGTCACCCTTGGGGGGAAGGTGAAAATGTCCTCGTACATCTCCACGACCTTGTCCATTTGTTGTTGTTGTGCGGAGGGGCCCTGTTTGGAGGTTATGACCACCATCTTCTTCTTTTCCTGAGGGCGTATCATCAGGAAAACAAATTTCCTGGTTTTGGAAATGAGCTTACTGCATTGTTTTGCAATAACCAAAGAGATGGCGGTAGGCGATGCTTCCTACAGTATCCTATAAAACTTATTCCCCAAAGTAACAATAACAACACGAGGCCTTGAATCATACACAACATGTTGCTTCCATAAGTATGGTTGGCCTAATAATACATCACAAACATCAAGGGGAACAACGACACATAATACCTCATCCATGAAGGGCTTGATGTTGTATGGAAGGCAACACTGCGGGCTCATGCGAAGATCCCATCCTTGGTGAAGCCACCCGATGGTGTACGGTTGTGGATGTTCTGTGGTTGGTAAATCCAACTGCTTCATGACCTCTACCGAAATGAGGTTCTTTTGGCTCCTGCTTTCGACAATGAACTGTAGCAGGGAACCCTTTACCCACATCTAGGAGTGGAAGAGGTGCTCTGCCTCTAGGTCTTCGGGTTCCTCCTTCTGAATCTTCGTAGTTGCAACGATGGCATTGGGCTCTGCATCGATAATCTGCTTCCCTTTGTCATTCCCCTTGTCGAGTTCTGACTCAGAGTCGGAACATGCATCTAATTATAGAGCCTTTAGCTCAACCATTAGTGACTTCTTGGATCGACACTCCCTTATGTTGTGAGTGGAGCTCTTATGGAACTCACACCACTTTTCCATGTCCTTCTTCGGCTTCGCGATGTTTTTCTTTTCTTGCAGCTATGGTAGGTTGCCTTGGGTCACCCCACCTTGGCTTTGTCCTTTGTTTTGTGGTTTGGGGGTACCTTTCTCTTGCTTCAGATTCGCATATCCAAAGTCTCGCTTCTTCTATTTAAACTTTTGCTCGATCTTGACGGCATATCGGTATGTCGTGCCGAGCGAGGAGATGTTCAGGAACTCCATCTCGTCCTGGATGTACCTATGTAGGCAGCCACGGTACTTGAGAACCAAATGGTTCTCAGAATCCTTGATACCCAACTTCGTGTGAAGGGTATGAAAAAAATTGGTAAACTCTGGTACATCTTGGTCCCTTCCCTGTCGCAGTGTTGTCCACTTCATGTATTTATCCTCATAGCTCTCGACGGGGTAGTACTACTCCTTGATGGCATCTTCGAACGAGTTCCAAGTGGATGCAGCTGAAAATAGTGAGTTCATACTTTCATCCTTCTGCTCACAGTAGGTTTCCCACCAGTCCTCGATGGGGGGGGGGCTGCTTTGAGAAGTGAAAAAGTGATCTTTTCCCAGTTGGAAAAATCATGAACGGAAAAATATTCTTCTAGCAGATTTAACCATTTATCTACAACGTTTGCATCTATCTAACCCTCAAATATGGGAATGTCAAAGTTAAATTGTACCTTAAAGAGTGTGGCACTTCTAGAGTAGATGCTGGAAGTAGATGCTTTGCCCTTGGGTAGCCGCTGAAGGATTTGGACAAGGTTGTCCATCATCGCGTTCCTTTATCACTCGAGGGCTTCTTCGAGCAAGATTTTGATAGGATCTCCTGTCCCCTCGTATTTCTTTTCATCTCCCATGGGAGGCCGTCGGGATTTTTGAGGCTGGTCTTGCAAAGGTTCAACCAGTTCAAGCCCTAACTCCTGATATCCCGACCTCGTTGGGGACATGCAAAGAAAAACAAAGAAAGAGCAGACCGCTCTAGTACCACTGATCCGGATTTAAATAGGAACGTAAAAAATTACAGATATAACCAAAAGTACAAAGATGCAGTAGAAATAATCCTTAATTTCATTAATATGAAATACTAAAATATGATTACAAACATAATGGAAATAAGACTAGCTTGGGCAATGGTAGCTTATCTCTTAGAAGAGATGTGGTGGCTACATGCCTCTGTACTATGTTACAATGAGGCTCAAAGGCCTATTTATTATTGAGAAACAATGGAAAAACCTAAACATCCAAAAACCTAAACCTTGGAGATGACGTGCCAAAACTGTAGGCCTTATTTGGGTAAATTGGTACATCAACTTCTCGGGGTCGTAACTTTGGCATACGATCTTGGTTTGGCTATCATAATACCTCGTTTTGAAAATCTCCAAGAGAAGGAAAAAAAAACCTAGCAAGCCAGTTTGGGAGATTTCAAGTCTCTCTGTTTTCCCTAAAAACACCATTTAGGGCCTCAAAACGGCTTCGGAAGTTCAGGACCCGAAAAATTGCCAAAAATAGTAAACGGTGCTACAATTAAGGAAATTGAAAAACTGAAAGAGACAGTGTTGGGGGTCCAAGTGGAATAGGCAGGTGGCCACCAAAATCCACCTGGATCATGTGATTCTTCCTTTATGAGGAAAATCAATCATACAAAAGTATGTCGAAACCACATCGCTATAGTGCAAACCCATTGTCTTCCAAGTGAAATATTGTAGTCAAGGGGTCCATCAACAATCTCAACTTCAACAGTTACAGTTTTTCCCCCTAGTTCTATCTGCAGGTTACTTAAAATTCCACAAGGAGTATAAGTGTGACCGTCAAAATCTTTTAATGTCATAGGTGATCGTGACAAAGGCAATGAGCCAAGTGTTTTTCAGCAATTCATTGACATGATACAAGTAGATGCACCTTCGTCAATAATGGGTCAGTGAATGAGGCGATTCAAAGAATTTACTTGGATCAAGAATGCTAACTGTGCTAGTAATTGTGGCGTATAACCTGCATGGTTAAAAACTACGAGATTGGAATTCGTTGGATCAATTCCACCAATTGTTGACAATAAAACATGCTTTTGGGAGGGACAATTTTGAAGTACCTTAAGCATCGACACAGCAGAAGGTGACTAAGCCAAATCTTCTACTATGTTATAATTTTGCGTTGTTCGAGCTCGAGGGTTGAATGTAGATTTATGAACAACTCTGGTGCAATGGGTGGTGGAATGGAGTCAGACGAAGTATTGGGTTGATCTATAGTCTGGTTATTCGATGACGACAGTGTATTACCATAATCTTTACTTCATGTAGTCACCAAAATATTAGTCTTAGGCTTAGTGGCAGATAGCATAAGCACTTGTGAAGTGGAAGCATGATCTGTAGCAACCAAATGAGTCTCTGGGTTTGGAAAAGGGTCTGTCAACACAACAGATGTACTAGAAGTCTTAAGAAGTTTTGAGACTTCAAAGCGGTGAGGACAGTCTCACGTAAAGTTCTCCTCATTACAAATTAAACATGGGTAACGAGGTTTCCTAGCCAGAGAAGAGGAATCAGATGATTTATCTTGAGGGGGGGAATTTTGTTTCTTTTTTGTTTTCCCCTTTTTCTTGCTTCCAAGTTGCTTTTCATTTTTACCTTTGTCAGATGACACGACATTTATTTTGGAAGCAAGTGTATTATCAGGTGTATTAGAGGTTTGATTTGAAATAGCAAGTGTTTGACTAGATGGTCTACTTGCTGTTTGAGTGCTTGAAGAACCTATCACACCGTCACCGGCATGAGAGTCCTTACTGGATGGAGGTGGTGGAATAGTAAAAGCTGGTCTAGGTGCATTTGGAATCTTATCATAGAGCGTGCCAGACTGGGTGTAAATCAAGTCTAAGTATTGGGCACGAGAAATTACTTGCTCTTTAGTAACAACTCCTCCTTTAGCCACATCTAAAACAAAGATTTAATAAACCACTCAGCTAAAAGCTAAACATGAACAAAAGTTTTGACCATTTGATGATGACGATGCCACTCATGGATATGATCAGAAATGTCAGTAGCAGTGGTTTGTTTAAAGTCGGTCAACAGTTCCGTTTCAGTTTCATATCTGATGGGTAACTGGAAATGGGTTAAAAATGTAGTGGTTAAGGCTGTGAAGTTGTCAAATGAAGCTTGTGGTAATTCAATATACCACTTTGCATCCATACCAATGAGCGTTCGTTGAAAAAGACGTAGTCTTACTAAATCATCATTTAGGGAGTTGGATGAACACCATAAATGAAAATTCATAATGTGATCAGATGGATCTTCTCCAGGGTTTCCATTGAACTTAGGAATATCATAAGGAAATTTGTGTGGAATCATCGGCCACCAAGCTGAATAAAGAATGTGATCATTGGTAAGCCGATTTAAGTTCGGTAATTCAAGTGTTGTGACAAAAGGAAACTGTCAGTTTAGGTCAGGTTGAGCATAACCAGGGTAAGATGGAATTGCTTGGGAAATAGGCCTTTGCATACTAGCATAAGGAATTTGCTGCTAGTAACCTTGATAGGGGTAGGTTTGTTGAGCATATCCAGTATAGGCTTGTTGACTAGAACCTGGGTAAGCTTGTTATTGACCAAACCGAGCATAGGCTTGTTGACCAAGTCCAGGATAAGTTTGGTATTGTTGGAGTTGTTGTTGTTGGTATTGTGGTTGCCACAGTTGTTGATACAATTGTTGTTGCCCACCAGTATAAGTTTGACCAGGTTGTGGATAAATTGGACCAATATAAGTCTGAGTCATCCCAGTTAATGGTAAACTGGCCTGAGGTTGTTGGATTTCAGACACAAACAATTATTTTAAAATGGCCTGAGAAGACTGAGTCTGTAGGCCTAAAACTTGAGGGTAAGAAGTTGAAGGATCAGCTTGCAAAGGTTGAGATACAATCAACTGATCTTTTGACTGTGGTAAAGTTGTAATGACAGGCATAGTAAGTATGGATGAAACAAGTTTTATTGGTTGTGATGAATACACAAGCCTTGGTTGAATAGGCATTGTAGGTTGCCATTGATAAACAATCATTCCAGAATATGTTGGACCTAAAGATGACGGTATATTGCCATATGGTGGACCCCTAGAGTATAGAGAATAAGTAAATTGGGAATATTGTTCTCCATATGGAGGTAATCTAGTGTTAAGTGGATACAGACGGTAACCAAATGGACTAGCTTGATATTGACTTGATGGATCAAACTTTTCAGTATCTGTAAGTGAAGAACCAGGTAAAATTCTTGTGGACGACATGGGTGAAGATCATGGACTAGAAGAAACACTTGAGTGAGTTCCAAATAATGATTGGTAACCTAGTGGGACAGACAGACCACCCTACAGATGTGACTTAGGTGTTGTGGTAAACATTGAAGAAGTAGCGACAATAGATGTTGTCGTAGCTGTAACAGATGATACAATATGGGATGTTGTTTCAGCCATATTCAAATGACCCAATAAATGTCCTTATGAATCTACAAGATTTTGAAAGTAAACAGGATCAAGAGGAGCAGTATGGAAGAGAAGGATAAAGATAAAGCCCTAGTCCAAAACTAGTTGGAGTTCTAAGTGAAGTTTCTTCTTCAAATTCCTCTTCAATAGCAATCAAACTGGGTGGAAGGATTTCACCATCAGGTCCGTAATAAATTTTCGATGTTTGACTCTGTGGTAAAGGAGAAGTCTCAACAGTTATAGATGTCTGAGGATAAACTGGTCAATCATCTTTCGGTACAGGAACAACTTCTGGTTGTTCAACTTCAGGATCCAAGTGTTCTGGTAAAAGAACAATGGGTTCAAGATGAATTTCTTGAACAACTTCTGGTTGAGGATCAACTTCTTGTTGGACAACTTCAGTTACCGTTTCACTAAGTTCACTTTCAGTGTCCTTAGGTAATTGTAAAGGTTCCACTTCAGTAGTAGATAAACCAGTAATAGTAGGAGTAACTGGAATCATAGTACGTACTGGTATAGGTGACTCTGGTAAATCAGATGAAGAACCAGAAGTTTGTGATGTATTGGACTCAGTTAAACGAGACCGCTTTCATCAAATAGGTGTAGCTTCAGGCGGTAAAGGCGGTTTACTTGTTGTCCTATGCGAATGATGGGGTAAAGGTTGATTTTCTTCCACGATTGCTGATTGATTTTATTATAAAAAGAAATAAACAAAAAGAGGGTAATCTAGGCAAAATAATTACCAAGTAACTGTGAACTGCAATATACTACCTCGAAGGAGCCAAGGAATTAACATACGTGCAAGTAATCTCCCCAAATGTTGTTTTCGGTGTATCACAGTATACAAGGCAGCCGACTCGGTTACCTATGGATGGATAGCAACCTAATGTAGTCCTCCCAAATATACCCAAAAGTACATGGAGGCCCAATCCATGTTAGCATTGTCTAATGCGAAACCGCACAGTGAGAGCATTTCCTTATACTTTTCATACTATAACACTGCCCGATATACTCAAAAGTACATGGATGAGCTACAATATACTTACGTACATGGAATGAGGTATCACACTCGGAATGTATCGCAGACTGTTAGTGATAACTGCTATGTTTAACGACGCCAGAACATGTCTCTATCCTAGACCTATAAATGTTATGCGTTAAGTTACAATGCTCCATTAGGTTAACTAACATAAATTTTAGTTGATCTTGTTTAAAAGTTTTCCATTTAGGTTCAATACGTGATGTTTCTGAAACTCCTAGAATGCAACTAAGATGGGAAACATTCTTTTCATTTGATTTAAACAATGAAAACCATAACTAAAAGGGATAGAGAAATCAGAATCTTTAAACAAAGAGCATAGAGAACATCTAATGCAACTTTCCCTATACCATTTCTACAAGCACACACAAACTTCTAAATGCATTACGCATGCTTTTATTTTCATTCCTTTAATGTTTAGATGAACATAAAGAAACTAAATTCACAAACGATCAATCAATTCTTTTCACAAGAAACGAAGACTTTATGACAGTTTCTTTTTCAAAGAAATGAAGACTTTATGACAATTCCTTTTCAGAAAAGTAAATACTAATCAATGTAATCTAACTTTGGGATTGATTCAACAATGATAAAGAAACATTGAACAAACAAAGCCAAAGTGGGCATGGAAAAGAAATGCTAATTTGG
The DNA here is from genome assembly GCA_031772625.1 of Pinus tabuliformis. Taxonomy (NCBI): domain Eukaryota; kingdom Viridiplantae; phylum Streptophyta; class Pinopsida; order Pinales; family Pinaceae; genus Pinus; species Pinus tabuliformis. The sequence continues at coordinate 142,204,872 of CM062815.1, forward strand.
ACTTCAGGGACAGAGAAACATTGACCATTCACCAAACAAGATGTGTAACAGTTTGGAAAAAATCAAGAAAAAAGATGGGTTTTTGGCTTAACAGGGACCAGCACAGCCCTGAGTGGGAGACAGTATGTTGCAGAGCACTGTCTCTAGGCTAAGGCTGCTCTACAATGCACTGTGTCAAGTACAACAGTGCGTTGATTCCAGAGAGCACTATTATTGCACAAATAAGCACACATTTTGACCAAACAAGCTTTAAATGACTTAATATAGGTAAATGGACTCAAGCAAAGTCTACTGGTACTGCTAAGACAAGGGATAACTACCAGAAACAATGGTTGTTCCCCAGTGGAGTCACCATTTTTTTATACGGAATTTATACCTACGGATAAGTATATCTTCCCTAAGTGGGTAGTTACACTTAGAACAACTAAAGTAAAGATGTTTAACCTTTTCCTACAATAAACAGATAAGATAAAAGAACCTACTTGTGATCCTTCACTTCCTTTGATCTCCTTTGAGTTGCTCTCGTCGCTCCCGCTCAAACTGAATTCGCTCAATTGGTACCTGCCAACATAAATAGAAGACAACAACAATCAAAGCATATGATCTATTTATTGTAAAAAAATGGAATCGACAACATTTGAACATACATTCATCATAGATATAGACAAAAGTATTGGAAAAGGAACAAACAACTTTATTGATTGATAGAAGGAGAAGTTACACCCAATGTGGTTCGATCTCATTTCACTCATCCAGTTTATTCTAAGCGCTCATCACACCAATAGCAACATGAATCCAACAACATAAGATAATTTACTTTGACAATGATTTCAATTCTCTAAACCAACAATATTTCTCTATAATATCCAAGCTCCTTGGCTCTATGATGGGAGGCCAATTTATAGATGAATGCAAGTGGTTTTGTCATTAATATGGCATTGAATGGTTTTCCATATTTGGATGATTAGTTTACATGTTAAAAGGGATGAGACAATAGAGGATTTGATGATCCAAGTCTATTCTAAGTTGAGCTCACCTTAATAGGATAGGAGTTGGGTTCCTTCTAGAAAGCTCTAGAAAGGAGGAATATACTCAGGATCCAATGAACATTTTGAGGATTCTTGCCCACCGCAGGTTTGAGTGGGCTTAGGTGCTCTACAACACAACCTTGAATGGGGCTACCTACTCTATAGAGCACTTACCCCTAACCAAGGGTGCGTTGGTGACCCAAGGAAGCACTTCGGCAGGGTTTGAAGTCAAGAAACTCTCATGGATGAAAGCACTCAGTGAGGTGGCATGTCTAGGAAATGTAGCAAATGAATTAGGGTTTGATAGACCCTGTTTACACTGATCTGATCATTGGGAGTGATGTGCCCAAATAGACCTGTAACACACCCTTTGGTGCTGCCATGTGGCACCCCTCACTAAAGTTTTGCCAAAAATTCAAACAACCATAACTTTCTCATACGGTGTCTGATTTTGACAATTCAAGCGTCGTTGGAAATTTCTTGCTGATATCTATGCCATGGAATAATTTTCATCTGCATTTGAGACAATAAAAAATGCTCATTTGTTTTGGATTTTGTAGCAAATGGACCTCGAAACTTCCTAAAAATAGAAATAAAACTATCAGATCATGTTTTTCATGCATTTACTCTAATATGTTTTTTTTAAAGCACTCAAAACAGGCACCTGGAAAGTAAGATAGTCTAAAATACACCACTATTGACATGTCAAAATGCATTTCGCTTTTCCTTGAATCTATTTCATAAAGCACTATTTGTGAATTTTTGCAGATTTTACATTTTATTACAGTTTAGTGCTAATTTTTTTCCTAGGATCGAGGACAATAACAATACTACTTTATGCATGGGTGGTTTTCAAAGAACACATTTTCCAAAAGAAATAATGAAGGCGGTTACTTGATCACATCCACCATGTAAATTTGTTATAGATCTTATACCACTTGTTATAGCTCTGATACCACTTGTTATAGATCTGATCCAAAAATATATGAAAATACAAATACACCGAGATAGAAATAGAAATGATTCACTTTATTAATATCAAACCCTTAAGGTAGGGCAACACCATACATTCACTCCTTAAGGAAGGAGAACAATCCATAAGCCATATGCATGTTCATACAATATTCCTTGACATCTCTCCATGTGGAGTCTCTAGCCTCTATATAGGCCTCATACATACAATACCATGGAACAATGTAAACTTTGAAACGGGAACTGCTACTGTTACCCGTTTTGTAGAGATAGCAAAAAAGTGACCCGATTTTGAAAATGGGTGATGCAGAACACACATGTTTTTTTTAAAGCATAGTTTTTGGCACATTAATTTTTTTTTATGTACATTGCGTTTTAGAATGGTAGTGATTTTCATGCTGATTTAAAAAAGTGGTTATTCTGCATCAGACCCTTTTTTTAAAAGACCTATTTTTTGACTTTAAATATTTCTAACATATGAAATGTAAATAATTATTTCGTAAATTTAATAATTTTGGAAGTGGTCTTCTTTTTCATATTTTCTAGTTTTTATTTTATTTTTTATTTTTTTTGTAGTGGGGTTTTTATTGATTTGCATATTTAAAGAAAAAGGTCGACATTTTGCATTTTCGATATACTACATATTTGTACATCGTTAATTAAATTTTCAATCCAAATGAAATAATTGTCTCTAAAACAAATATAAAAATATATGTAAAAAAGACAAAAATAAAAAATAAAAAATGTTAAAAAAAAATTATTTCACAAACCATAAAAGAATTTGGAAAAGAAAACAAAATTAAAAAAATACATACATATCTATATATATATATATATATATATATATATATAATTAAGTAAGTAAATATTGAGAAATTAAAAAAAAGATTAGCAAAAACTAGGGAAAAGAAAAAAAAAATTAAAAACAAACTAGTTTAAAAAAAAGAAATAGAAAAATAACGAAAAAAATTAAAAAAATAGTAAAATTAATATTAAAAAAAATAAAAAATGTAAAAAAAAAAATATATCTCACAAACCATCAAAAACTTTGGAAAAAAAAAAAACAAAATTAAAAAAATATATATTTATAAAATTAAGTAAAAATAGAGAAATTAAAAAAAAACATTAGGAAAAACTAGGGAAAAAATTAAAAACAAACTAGTTAAAAAAAAAATAGAAAATTAAGGGAAAAAAATTAAAAAACTGGTAAAATTAATATAAAAAAAAAAAACACAAAAACAAATTTAAATTATTAAAAAAAAAACCCAAAAAAGCACGTATTTTTTTATTAAAAAAGAAAAAATGCAATTATTTTTATTAAACATATATATTTTATTTAAAAATAAATCAATAATTTTTTTTTTTTAAACCATCTTTGTTTTTATTAAAAAAAAAAAAAAAAAAAAAAAATTTAAACAATTTTTATTTGAAAAAGAAAACAAAAAAAATTTAAACAATTTTTATTTGAAACAAAAAAGAAAACAATTTAAAACGATTTTTTTATGTGAAAAAAATATATATTAAATTTTATTAAAAATTAAATTATTAAAAAAAATTAACAAATAATTTTAATAAAAATTAAATTTTAAATTTTGTTTTTATAAAGAAAAAACAAATCATTAAATTTTTTTAATAAAATTATTAAATTTTAATTTAATAAACCATTTTAATAGAACGTCAATTTTAGATCATCATAATAAAAATTAAATTATTAAAAAAACTTATGAAATAATTTTAATTCAAAAAGAAATTTTAATGTTTGTTTTTTATTTTAAACGATTTTTTTTTTAATTAAAAAATATATATATTAAATTTTATTAAAAATTAAACCATTAAAAAAATTTAACAAAATTTTTTAATACGAATTAAATTTTAATTTTTTTTAAAAGTTTGATTTTATAAAAAATAAAATAAAAATAAAAAATTGCGGACGCCCCCCGCCGCGCCACCCCTGGGCTGCTGGCGGGCGTTGGGGCGATTCCCGAAATCGCCCCAGCACCCGCCAGCGGTGCAGCCGGGGGCAGGGGGCTACGTGCAGACCCCCCGCCCCTGGACGCGCCCCCCCGGGCCGCTGGCGGGCGCTGGGGCGATTCTGGGAATCGCCCCAGTGCCCGCCAGTGGCCCGGGGGTGGCGCCGCCGGGGGCGCCCGCAATTTTTTTCTTTAATTTTATTTTTTGTAAAATCAAACTTTTAAAAAAAATTTAAATTTAATTCTTATTAAAAAATTTTGTTAAATTTTTTTAATCTTTTGATTTTTAATAAAATTTAATATATATATTTTTTAATTAAAAAAAACTTTTAAAATAAAAAACAAACATTAAATTTTTTTTTTAATTAAATTTATTTCATAAGTTTTTTTTAATAATTTAATTTTTATTATGTTGATTTAAAATTTACGTTTTATTAAAATGGTTTATTAAATTAAAATTTAATAAAAAAAATTTATTTTTATTTTTAAAAATCAAAAACACATTTTTTTTTTAACTTTAAAATGTTTTTTAATTTTATTTTATTTTTTTTAATTGGAAAAGACGTATTGTTTTTAAAATTTGGATTTTTTTTTGTTTTTTTTTTAATAATTTGAGCTTATTTTTGTCTTTTTTGTTTTTTCTAAATGCTTTTAATAGTAATTTTACTAGTTTTTATTTTTTATTTTTTTGTTAATTTTCTAATTTTGTTTAATCTAGTTTGTTTTTAGTTTTAATTTTTTTTTTTTGCTAGTTTTTGCTAATGATTTTTTTAATCTTTCTATTTTTACCTACTTAATTTTATATATATAATTTTTTATTTTTATTTTTTATTTTTTCAAAATTATTTTATGGTTTATGAAACAATTTTTTTTAAACATTTTTTATTTATTTTTTTGTCTCATCTATATATATATATATATATATATATATACATTTATTTTCTTAAGTAATCATAATTTTAATTTTAATTTCACTAGTTTTTAAATTTTTTTTTTGTTAATTTTCCATTTTTTTTTTAAATCTAGTTTGTTTTTAATTTTCAGTTTTTTTTTTAGTTTTTTGTTAATTTTTTTTTTTTTTAATTTTTGTATTTTTACCTTTTTTTTAATGTGTATTTTTTTGTTTACCCAAATTTTTTTAGTTTACATATTTGTTTTTTTTTTTTTTAATATGTTTTTTTACTATTTATTTGTTTATAATTTGTAATTTTTTTCTAGTTTTTTAATTCTTATTTTTTATTTGTTAATTTTGTTTTTTATTTCCATTTTTATGATTGCTTTTTATTTTTTATGTTTGTTTTTTTTTTTTGTTTTTTAATTTTATTTTATGTTTTGTTTTTAGTATATATTTTTATTTATGTTTTGTTATTTTTATTTTTATTTTATTTTTTTTGTGTTTTTTCATTGTTTTAACTTTTTTATTTTTTATTTTTATTTTTATTTTTATTTATTTATTTTTTCTATATGAAAATTTAATGTTTTTTGGGGTCATGATAAAATATTTTATGCTATTATTTGAAATGTTGAAATTTTACCCTTGAAAAACAATTTGTTGTCCGAGCATCAACACTTTTCGTTTTGAGGGTGTTTTCTGCACAAAATTTATCATTGAGAAAAAAAAAATGTTATTCGAACATCAGCGCTTCGTTTTGAGGGTATTTTTTGGATAATTTTGGCACAAAAAAGTGGTTTGCACCGCCATTTTTAAAACATGTTGAAAATTTACCCTGGAAAAAAAAAGGTGTTATTCCGGCATCAACACTTTTCATTTTTAGCATTGTTTTTGATGTTTTTTCGGGGTTTTTTGGCCAGAGTTCCCGTTTTGAGTTTATAGTTCCCGTTTCAAAGTTTACATTATTATGGGTTATTACCATGGTTCCCTCATACCATCAAACTAATACCAAGGGCCCATTACATTATTACTAACTACTTGTGGTCCCTTACATGATGCGGGTTAACCACCCTATTTATTACTATGGCCGATCCTATTATTACACTATTACCTTGGGTACCTCCCTTTGTACCCCATATTACCCCCCCTAGGTATATAACATTCCACCCCCCTTAGCATGTTTTGTCCCCAAAACATGGGAAGAACATAAATAATAATATCTACTCAAAAGAGTAGTCCACTGGTACCATGCACATGCATCTAGCCATCCAAGAGAAAGGTTAACCCTCGATCTCGTTGGTGCCTCGCTCGCTTGAGATGGAAGTTGATCGTGGCAGCTCTTCTGTGTTGATGTGTAGTAGGTGGATCTTCACTCTGCTCTATCTATCATGTGGAGGTTGTTGTTCTTGTGGCTAATTGGTTGCCATCTTGTTGGTTGTTGTCTTGCGGGGTGATGTGGGTGATGATATGTTGAAGTTTTAACCCACAGTGTCTTTTTCTTTAATTCACCCTTTACTAGAGCCTGATTGTTATCTAGTGCATGTTGGGGTGCTTTCTATAGTGTCTTATCTTCCAAGATTACTTCAACCACTGAGCCCTCATCTGATGTATTAGCACCTGTAACCTTTTCTGTTTCAGCCTATGTTTGTGTTTAATTGTCGATCATCTCTGGCTCATTATCTGATATGTCAGTCCCGGGAACATCTTCTGCTTCAGCCTCCATGTACTCTACCTGTTTATCGATGGAAATATCCTATAATGTAAATTTCTTCTTTTTATACGAGAGCTTCAGGAATTTATTCTACACATCAATATTGATAGTACCCACAGATTCCATCCAAGGATATCCCAAAACAACATCCATGTTATCTATATCTGACATATAAAAATCACCATTCAACACATACTTATCCATTGAAAGCTTCAAATCTTTATAAACTTGCACACCATATGTGTTTTCAATGTGTTTTGCTGGCACTTGTAATTTTTTTGCCAAATTGACATTTATCAAATTTTTCTTGCAACTAGGATTTATAGACACAATGATATTCTCCTTCTGAATCAACCCATGAACCTGTAATAAGGAGATACCAGTAGGAAATAATCCCACATGTTTCTCATTATCTTGTTTTCTGGCATGAGACCATCGGTCTAAAAGGAATTTTTCACATTCTTCATCGGGCAAGTTGGAAGACTTCTTTTGGTTAAGTAATTCCCACCATGTGGCTGCCTCATCTTTAAATTTAGTCACTACCCGAAATTTCCAATTTTCTGCCCATAAATACTTTTGCATTTTCATGTGTTCTTCAATAGTAGGACCATTATCTTTTTCTGTAAAATATGGAGTCGCCATGAAGAGTGTTTTGAAAAAAAATTCACTTACTTGGCGAAAATTTGAAATTGTCACAGTTTAGTCAATATTGCTCAGAATCCCTATTATGACCTGTTTTTGGAAATGGAACAACCATTCTTCATCTACCCATGTGATTGAAATCCCGATCCAGGCACTGGAATTTCAGATCTGCGCTGCAACTCTCCCGCCGTCACAAAAAATTCTTAAAAGAAGAGGTGATTTTAAATCAACGATATCTCCCTCATCCAGACTTCGATTTGACTGATTTTTTTTTTTAAATTAGGTATTTTTTCACAGAAAATCCAGATCTACAATTAGATTTTGCAGATATTGCACCATAACATCTAGATCTGCGCTGCAAACTAGCTGCCCCGAAAAATTGTCTGCAACACCACTAATTTTTAGATCAGCGATATCTCCTTCATCCAGACTCTGATTCAGCCAATTCTTTTTTTGAAATCGGGTAGTTTTTTCACAAATAATCTATATCTACAATTATATTTTGAAAATTTTGCCCCAAAACGTATAGATCTGATCTGCAAACTCGCTGCCCCAGAAATCCTGCAAAAAAAAAAAAAAAAAATTCTCCACTTTTGCCCAAGAAAGTGCTCTGATACCACTTGTTATAGCTTTGATACCACTTTTTATAGATTTGATCCAAAAATATATGAAAAATACAAATACACCCAGATAGAAATAGAAATGATTCACTTTATTAATATCAAACCCTTAAGGTAGGGAAACACCATAAATTCACTCCTTACGGAAGAAGAACACTCCACAAGCCATATGCCTGTTCATACAATATTCCTTGACATCTCTCCATGTGGAGTCTCTAGCCTCTATATAGGCCTCATACATACAATACCATGGGTTATTACCATGGTTCCCTCATACCATCAAACTAATACCAAGGGCCCATTACATTATTACTAACTACTTGTGGTCCTTTACATGATGTGGGTTAACCACCTTATTTATTACTATGGCCCATCCCGTTATTACACTATTACCTTGGGTAACTCCTTTTGTACCCCATATTATCCCCCCTAGGTATATAACAAAATTGCTGCCAAAGAAACCTTTCAAAATGCCACTAATGTAATTATGAACTTATTCATTTTCCTCTTTCTAAGCTTACAGTCCATCCATGAATTTCCATCTCACTACTGCTAAATTTCAAAACTCATTTTCACTTTATAATCTTCATACTTTCCTGCCTCATTTTCACTCACCCTTAACCCAAAAGTAAAGGCATTCATCTCCCTTACAATGTTGAGTCGCCCCATTTTCCTCTTCCTTTTTGTCAAATAATCCTTGTTTCATAATGCAAATCTTTCATCTATGGTCCTTCAAATTATTATTTTATACTTTCATTGGATGATGGAGGATTCATTAAGGCTTGATTTCTAACATTTCTCGACTCATCAACTTCGACATATCAACTGGGATCAAGACTAGAGATCTTTCTAGTACCTTGAGGCTTGCATGCCTTAATGGAAAGTTCTCTCGCCAATAAACAATGAGAATACATCAATATCCCCTGTTTGTCGAATCTTCTAGGTGACTAGACTATGACACATCTATTTGTACCTAGTAAGATGTACTTTGGCATCTTGACTCTCATTGACATCAATGGTGAGTAGTCTCATGTTGGTTAATGACATTCACTAATGGTCAGTAATCTAACAATTTCTTTTTATGTTCGACATCGATACATCTATTCACATAGATAATAATTATGCCACTGAGTGGGAATGAATGAAGATTATATGATTTCAGAAGCTTGCAATAGTGTTATAATAAATCGGGACTCAACTCTAGAGTTCAACAATAGTAACATTGTTCTAGTAATAAATATTCCAATTTCATATCAGATTCATCCCTATTCATACAACCAATAGAAAAAGGAAGCAAATCAGAATTTTTTTCACTTCACATTCCATGATCTAGCAACAACAACCACACTCTTTCATATACATAGCTTGTCCACTTTTCAAGTAGGTGAAGGTATGTCGTTTTCTAATATTTGATCATGTAATTCCCTAAATGTTGAAATTGTGATTTTGGAAAATCCCTCACCACATTTATATTCCATTTCTCATTTGGCAAAAACTGAAAATATCTTTAGTTTTTTTTTGGGGGGGGTGCAATATCCAATACTTTTTTTTTTTTCCATATTACATATTCCTCATACATTGTTGACCAACATATCTTTCCTAGCCAACTCTTATTGCATTTTGATTCCAAAAGTTTATATATTTTGAAATTATCAATTGATAGGCACTTTAATGGCTGGAAACCACTATGGGGCCTTAAAAAGGAATTCTCAATGTATTCAAGTATTTTGATGCAACAAAATTAAGAAAAATATTGTTACACAATAACTAATACTCATAAATTTTGGTTGTCACACAAGAACTAACCACAAAAAATTATTGCAATCAAATGTTTTTCAAAGTACACTTTGCAAAGAGAATAAAATTATCAAATTATTTGATTATGCAAATTTAAAAAAGCAATACAAAGCCAAAGTTCATATAGAAGCAAAACATTTCAAGAAGATCAAGTTATGATTAAAGGAATCAATGCAAAGTTGCATGAAGACATGAAAAATCTTCAGTTAGGAGGAAATGTTGGGCCTCTAAAATGCCATTGTCTTTCACCCTCATTTCTATCATTTTACCATATTCCGTAGCTCTTTACCATATTTTGCAGCTCCATAACCCTACATTAATACCATTTGCATGATCATATGGGTTTATCATTATTATTTTCCAAGTCATTTATTTTAAGTATATTAAGATAATGTATGATTAAATATTAGGAAATTAGCAGGTTTTCATATATATCTAAAAGTGGGATGATTTTTATGATATTGTAGGCCTATTTGAACATTCTAGAAGAGTCTTATTTGGCCACTCAACCACAAATTTCAATTTCAATTTCAACTCATGAAGATTTGTGAAATATTTGTAAAAGATTTGGATCATTGACTAAGCACATTCAAAGGAGAAGAATCATGGATGTTTTGATATGTGTTTCCTAAAGATGTGTGAGAGGATTTGTATCTCATATTTTTAGGTAATTGGTTGTAACCACAAGAGATAATTGTGGATCTAGGAGAGATTTGTGGATCTACATTTATTGATTAGTTAACTTTGTTTTTGTATAAATAGGAGTGCATCCTTCATTCAAAGGTGTTTCATCCAATACATGAGATATTATAGAATAAAGAATAATGGAGAAGAAATGATTAATGTTATTTGTACAATGAAGAAAGAGAGGAAGAGAGTTTAATTATTGTAATACCTTTGGAACTTTCTCCAACTTCATTTTATGGAATACATGTTCCTGCTTTGATCTCCAATCTTTGATAATCGTTCGGTGTGCTTGTTGAGGAGTGGAGGCCCCCCATCAACCACAGTTTCCACACCTCTTTCTTTTGTTGTAACTATTTATGTTATTTCATTTAAGCAAGTTTAGTTTATGTTATTTTGATTATATTTTTATATATTTATTTCATTAATGTTTTTTTGTTAATATTGATTTAATTTCCTTATGTTTGGATTGGATTGGCACAGTAGTAATCTCACATTAGTAATGAGTCATAGAATACTAGATTAAATTACTTTTTCATTTCATAGCTTCGATTAGAATTGTTGGTTTTTGTAGAGCTAGTATTTGAGAGAGAAAGTGATTGAGAAAGAACGTGTGCACTTGCTTTTCATTTTCTTTGTAATTAGTTTCAAGTTTCTTGCATTAGATTTATCTATTCTGAGAAATAATCACATAGTATATATAATACATATATACCTCATCACTTCACAAGCCTCGGGTTGACAATTTAATGACAAGGATTTAACTCACAATTAAATCACCCAACACTACCATTTGGAAGGAAGCATGCTTTCATCATTTATGTCTATGGTGCTCATAACAAGTTGAGGAGGGCAGCCCTTTGCATGTGCAACCACAGTGGGGGAATAAGAAAAACAAATATTACATTAACATGCTAGTTAATGATAAAAAAAAATACACTTGCTATTAAAATGTGAAAAAATATTAAAAACAAAGAAAGAAAGAAAAAAGAAGAAGAAAGAAGACTTGGTGAGTATAATGTAAAATGTGAAAAAAATATCAAAAGGGAAAAGAAAGCACATACATGAGTATAATGTAATGTTGTTGAACATACATCAATTTAATTCATTGTGATTTGGAAAAACATATAAACATTCATTTTATTAATTGAATAACATATGGTGTATCATATGATTGTTGTTGTTGTTATTTTAAATTGTAATTTTTTTTATTATGTTTAATAATTATTTTTGAAAGGTTGTATTTACGTGGGTGTGTGTGTGCGTGCACGCCCCTAAACACATTGTATTCTATTACAGATATATAAATTTCAAGTTGCATGTTCACAACATCAAACTACTTAAAAGGCTCGATTTCGTATAATAATTTAACAAAAGAGAAACTATATTAAAGGTCCTAGTTGTATACCTCAATAAATAAGTCCTAGTATCAAACAAAATTTAACTTCCATGCAAACCTATATGTAGTTTGGATGATGTTACACATCCTCAAAACCAATAGTCACCATAATCGCTGCAGCTACATTCAAATCAAGGATTAGAAAGGTAGAAGCATTAATTGAATTAACTAAAGAGATGGGGGACTGAGTACTCTTGGCATTTTCTTATTGTAGTTCTTTAATTTGACTTCTAAAACTAATAATCTCATCTTTATCCTTCTAAATATGTCACCTCACCTCTATATGGATGTCGATGGTAGAGGAAATTTCTGACACCAATTGATAGTACTTAGTTTATTACTAGATCAAAGCCTCTTGAAGGTCGTTAAGTTTTGAAGCAAGAAGGGGGTGAATTTCTCTTTCTATTCATGTTACCTTTGTAATCCAAGCTCTTCAGAACATACATAATAATTTACAACTAGAGAGCCACCATATTCCTTAATGATAGGGCAAAAATCCAAATCCAAAAGAAATTTTAAACCATCAAAATGGAATGGAACCAGGGGCCATGTTTGCAAACAAATTCGATCCAAATGAAAATAGGAGGGCACGAATACAAAAGGACATGACCAACTACAATGCCATCAAGATGGTTGTGAGATCCCAATCGACTGTTATAGTCCAACACGTCGAAGCTCCCAAAACTTGTAACCAACGTCCATGTGAAAGGAAAAATATGACAAGCCAATGCATCAATGTCTATCCATAAATATTTGGAATACTTTAGTTTCTTAGCATAATCCTTATTCAATTCCACCTCAAAGAATGAGTCCATATATTGCAACATGTAACCTCTCCTATACATCAAATTTTCCATGAACTTCTGTAATTTCTTTTCTTAGAGGTGTACCATCCCACAAATTCCTTTGTGAAGTGAATGTGCTACCAACCATATTATGTGATTGAAACTATGAGACACAACATACAACCTAATAGGGAGGGCATGGACTTAACTCCCACATCCGCCAACTAACATGAACCTACACTTCCATGTGTTGTCATGTCACGATCAGACAATGAGACTCCTGATCATTGACTTATAAGAGCCCATCTTCATGCATTGTTTCGAAACTTGCTAACATATCTACCTTAGAATTGTTTTGTCTAGGTACATACATTACTTGAAAATCTACCATGGAACCCAAATTAATTATAATCCTTTTAAAAATGGCATTAATTTTGAGATCTAATGTAGATGAGTTAGAATGAATATGATAAATTATAACTTTGAAATCCCCCACAATGGCTATCTTATGAGTATGAAAAAAAGTACTTAAAAAACTCCCTGAAGGAGGGTGTAAGCCTTTGCTTGGTTCTTGGATGCCTTTCCAAAATTATAGGAATAAGATAGTTCTAATTGTCCATTGAAAATCACTAGTAATTTACCTCTCCTTTATATAATATTTGATATTTGTGTTTATTTCATAATAGCATATAGAATATTTTCATTTAAAATAAAGAAGAAAATATTTAAAAATCAAATCAAATCATAAAAATATTTATTTACGATAAGTTAATAGTAGAAGTGTTCTCAGACACACAAATTTTATTAATAAGGAAAAGAAAATTACATAGAATTTTCAAGAGTTTACACACAATCACTCAACACTCTTGCAAGAGGAGAAACACACTTTAAATAATCTAATGTCCTAACCTAATTTTGTTATGGATCACTTATTTCATTTACAAGTGTCCATTTACATTTAATGCTCTCATAACAACACTCCTAACTATTTTCCTTAATTGGTTCCTAAGAAACGACACCTTTCTAGATGTCATAACTTTTACAACAATTAGCTATTCTAAAATGTCTCCAAAATCTAATTAAACATTCTACATAATTGAATATTATATTCTAAATAATTAAACTAAAGTTTATGTATTTTGGATCATCTGAAATTCCCCCCTTTGATCCAAAGATACATTACAACATATACCAAGTTCATCCCTGAACTCCGTAAATTGGATCCTACCAAGTGGTTTTGTGAAAATATATGAGATCTAATCTTCTGAAGGATAATATATCGGCTTGATGAAATATTTTCAATGAGTGTTCTGATGTAATGATACTTTGTGTCCACATGCTTTGTTTTGGAATAGAAAACTAGATTTTTGGCAAGCTTTATGGTTAACTGATTGTCAATGAATAAAGATGTAGCTTCTACTTGAGGAATACCTAAATCTTGCAAAACTCTCTGCAACCAAACAATTTCACATGTTGCTTCCCATGCTGATATATATTATGCTTCTGCCGAAGAAGTGGCCACTGTAGCATGCTTCTTCCAACTCCAAGAAACTACAAATGACCCCATGTTCATCAAATAACCTGAGGTTGATGCCCGATCATCAATACTTCCGGCAAAATATGAATCTAAATATCCACCAAGTACAAATTTCTTAGTCTTTTTATAAATGACCAAAATATTTCGTCCCTTGGATATATCTAAGGACCCTTTTTGCTGCATTCCAGTGGTTGTCCCTTGGTTCATGCATAACGCGGGAAAGAATATTGACCGCATAAGATAAATATGGACGAGTGGTTGTTAGATAGTTTCAAGTTTTGTTCCATTGGGGTGAGAATGGACTTGTAATATTGCATTCCAAATCTTTGAATAATTTCAGATGCATACTTTCTTTAACATATGAAAATCTGGTTTGGATGTTGGAATACTTCAACTCCAAGATAGTAGTGAAGTAATCCCAAATCATTCATCTTAAAACCAGCCCATAACTCCTTTTTTACTTGCGAAACATGATCATTATTGTTTCGAGTAATGATCAATTCATCCACATACATACCAATAATAACCAAATTTTTACCATGTTGGCATACATATAAAATTTCATCAAATTCACTTCACTTAAATCCAACTTTGCGTAGGTACTCGTCCATTTTTGCATACCAATCTCGTGGAACTTGTTTCAATCCGTATAAAGCCTTGATAAATTTGCATACTTTTTATTCCTTCCCTTGAATCTCAAAACATGGAGGTTGTGTCATATATACTTCTTCCTTCAAGTCTCCATTGAGGAAATCACTTTTAACATCCATCTGATGAAATTTCCATTTTTTTGTGTTGTTAATGCAAGTACTAATCTGATGGTGTTCCATTTTGTTGTAGGTGAAAAGGTTTCATCATAGTTGATTCCTTCCTATTGTGTAAAACCCTTAGCAACAAGCCTTGATTTTTATTTGTCAATGTCTCCATCTGGCTTGTACTTAATTTTATAAACCCATTTGCATCCGACGGGTTTCACATTGTTGGGACAATCAAAAAATTTTCCAAGTGTTGTTTTCCATCACTGACTTGTATTCTTCAATCATTGCATTTTTCCATTCTATATGTTTTACTGCTTCTTTGTATGTGGAGGGATCAGTAAAATAATTTGTTATTAAGGAAAATTTTCTTTGCGTCTTTGTGAACTTTGTGTTCCTGTTTTTTTTTTCATCTGGCCTGACTTTTTGAAAAGTTGAACAACCCACTTAGGCAGTTGATGTTCACTTGTTTGTGGATCTTAATAATAACCATCATTGTAAAGTGGATTGATATAAAAAGATGTTCTTCGATCAACTAAAGGTTCAGGGGGTGGAAAGTCATTATCATATGAACTGTTGTTGCCAGGAGATTCATATGAACCGCTAAAAGATCCATATGGTGTAGATGAAGTAGATGAGTTGGATGAACCATTTTTTGATGAAGGAAATTCAATTTCATACCAATGTTGTGTACTTGTTTTCATTTTTATTTTCTTTTTATCTCCTTTAGTTTCCAATTTCTGAAGAAGACTTTCTATCTCTGTGGCACTGTTTCTTTCTGTTTCATCAAATATCACATCCCAGCTGACAATAAACTTTCCATTAAATAGAAGACGATATACCTTCTTTTCATCGGAATACCTAATCATTGTACACTTCAAACTTCGTGAGTCAATTTTAGTTCATTTTTCTTTGGGAAAAGGTATAACATACTGAACCAAAAAATCTAAGATGTTTGACTCGAGGTTTGAAACCAAACCATGCTTCATATGGTGTAATTCCATTCAAAGAAGATGTAGGAGACCTATTCCTTAAATAGATCGTTGTATGTATTGCTTCTGCACAATATAAAGGACTTAAATTTTTAAAGTTAGCATGGATCTTGTCATCCCTAACAAAGTGCGATTCATTCTCACTGCTACTCCATTTTGTTGTGGAGTGTAGACACTTGTATGTTGTCTTTTGATACCATTGTCCCTGCAATAACTTTGGAATTCATTGGAAATGAATTCCCCTCCATTGTCTTTCTTAAGAGTGCCAATCTTCTCTTTGACTTAATTTTCAACAAGTTGGCGAAAAGATTTGATGTTTTTGAATGCTTCTAACTTTTGCTTCAAAAAATAAACCCAAGTCATTCTACTAAAATCATCAATGAAGAGTAAAAAGTATTTGCGCAACCTCCGAGAGAAGTTTGTAGAGGTCCACAAATGTCACTGTGAACCAATTGCAAACGTTTATTTTCACGCCATGAACTTGTTGGAAAATTCTCTCGACTTTGTTTCCCATAAATGCAAGCTTCACATTTTGCATTTTCTTTCTTAAAAGTTGGAAGTCCTTTAACCATTCCCTGCTTTTGAAGTTGAGAGAGACTTTCAAAGTTTAAATTCCCATATCTAACATGCCACAACCTTATTGGTGAAATATTTGTACTTGTTGCTCCTGCAAAATCAGAATTTCGTGGAATGATTGTTCCTTTCATCCTTAGAAGTTTTCCATCTTCATATCCTATCATGACTGTCTTCATATTCTATTTGATGGAGTTGATTTTTACTAAGCCATCCTCCATAACAACTTGATGTCCTGCTTGTCGAATCATGACTAATGACAACAAATTCTTCTTGAAAGTTGGTACATACCAAACATTTGAAATTATTTTTCCCCAATGCCAGGAAGATAAACTTTTACTACCCATTTTCCACAAGGAGAGTGTCTTGTATCGTCGACAAGAAAGATTTAATTGAGATGGCATCGTTGAAAAGTCCAAAAGAAGTCACAACGAAAAGTCATGTATTGTGTTTCCCTTGTATCTAAGATCTAAGCATTTTCATAATCACTTTTAAGATATGTGGAGACCTGTAATGTTGTTGATTCTGAACTTTTATGTGTAGTAAAGACATATTCTGAGCCATCATCTTCTTGATCATTAGAAAATTGTGTCATGTGTTGGTGAAACTTTGGAATTTTTTCAATATAAGTTCAGCAATCTTTAGCATAATGAGCAACTCGGTTACAACTTCTACAAAAAAATTGATTGAAATCTATGCCTTTGCCTTGACTCTGCCTTTGCCTCTACTTTGTCCTCTGCTTTGATTTTTTCCTTTGCCTTTGACTTTGTCCTCTTCTTGGATTGTTGCCTCTACCTTGACTGTTTCCTTTGCCTTGAATGTTGCCTCTGCCAAAACTATTGCCTCTACTGAAGTTTTTCCCTATGCCTTGACTTATATCATGACCTTGTTCTCTATGTGCTCCTAGATTTTGATTGATGTGCCCTCTTCCTCTACCTCCAAAACTATCAGTTGAATATTTTATAGTGCTAGCTTCTATGAAGAAGACATCTTCACTAATATTTTTCTTCTTCCCAAACGTTTTGTCATGTTGAGCTATCATTTCACTTAATTCATCAAATTATAACTTCTTTAGATTTCCAGTTACTTATAAAGTTTCCAAAAACTGTGTATATGAAGAAGGCAAACCATCAATCAAAATAGTAGTCATGAAACTATAATCAACTATTGGAAATCTTGCATTTACTATTTCATTATTAATGTTCTTAAGTCTGAAAATATATTCAATTACATATCCCCCTTCAGTAAAATTTTGTTAGAGCAACATCAATTGAAGATCAATTTTCTTAGATTCAGGTTGTGTATCAAATAAATCTTTAAACTTTCTCGAGGAAGACCATGCATCAAAAGCATTTCAATGTGAACATACATTTCATCATTAACTGAATATTTGATTAATGTTAATGCTTTGGCAGTTTTGATCTAGTAAAGTTGCACCTGTAGGTTTATTTGGTTTAACATCACCATCACATACATCTCGCCAAAGTTCATTGTAAATCAAAGTTCTTTCTATGTACCTTTTCCATGTCTTGTAATTCTTTGCGCCTTCAAGTTTGTTAGATTCAGAAAATAAATTTACCAGCTTGGACATTGTAAAAGTAAATGTATGCACCAAGATGGATCATGCACCAAAAAGAAGATGGACAACACACCATGCACAACACCACAAACAAAAAAAATAATCTATCAGGGCTTGGCCTTGACCCTCGTATAGTCGTTAGAGGAGAAAAGTGACTGAGCTTTGCACTTGGCTCTAGTCAACTTCTCTGAAATTTTACAATGAAACTTTCAAAATTTGACTTTTTACAATGCTCTTGCAAATTGACTTCTATGACTATAGGCCCCCCCAAAGTAAAAATTACTTTGAGTTACAATTTGTTTCCCTCAAAAAAATAAAAGATTACACCTTATTGCTCCAAAATTACAAATTACAAAATTATACCTTATCACTCCAAAATTACAAATTTCAATCACACCTTATTACAAAATTTTACACCTTATTACTCCAAATATTAAAATTTTTTACAAAAATAACCACTCCAAAAATTACAAATTACATAGTAACACCTTATTTTTTTTTAACAAAGTCGGTTACTTGGTTTCTATTCCAAAAAATAAAAGCATAGGCAAGCCCTCATTACATCAATGCCAAATGGAGAGGGAAGACCCGGAAGAAGACGAGTGGGCAAGCATTGCCTATCTTCCAAGCCCTTCCATTTTTTATTATGAAAGTACCGATTGCACTATCCTTATAAATAACTACGAACTGACTCAACAAGAGTATACATTTGCATAACATAATAGACTATTGGAGGAAGAGATTTGCCGATAGAAGAAGGGCAGACTTGAGGAGACTAATTTTTTTACTGAAGATTCATAATGAGACGGAAGTTGATTCTTGCTACTTTGATAGTTAGAGTTCTCTTCCATCTGGTTAACTAGTAAACTCTTCAAATAGTTGGTTGTTTCTTCCATATGCTTGCATCTATGCTTTGGTTTTGCAATTTTCTTCCTCTTCTCTTCCAACTGTCTCTTCAGGAATGAGTTCTCAAATTTTGCTTCAAATTTATAGTCCTTTATCATTTCTCTTATCTATTCAATCATGAATTTATTGGCTCTGCACATAGCGCAGCTCTCGCACTTAGATACATTTTCCAGAGGATTCCATTCCATTTTTCCTGAGGGATGAAGGTGATCTTTCCAGCAGGGAGAAGAATAGATGTTGATTTTCCAGAGTCGAGACAGGAAATAGGCCACCAGATCAGCTCTAAGGAAGAATCATTGGCCACCAAGATAGCGCGAGGGGAGGCATAGGCCTCTAGAGCTGTGTGATGAGGAGAGGCAGATACCACTAGAGCTGCCGAAGGGGAAAAAGAAAACCAGAAGATCTCCGCGAAGGGGATGACCAAGACTAAGATAGAGAGGAAAGCTAAGACCAAACAATCGTAGAGACAGATACAAGGACAATGATAGCTTCTTCTATGACTAGGCGGAGAGATAAGGAGAGCGAAGGCAATAGAGCGACCAGAGAGGTGAAGGCATCCGATCCAATAAGCCAAGAGTCGAAGCAGGGAAAGAAGCCACCAGAGTTGCGTGAAGGGGAGAAGCATGATCCACCAGAGCTGTGTGAGGGGGAGAAGAGGCAGAAGAAACCACCAGCTCAATGCAAAGGGGAGAAACCTATACCACCAAAGGTGCATGAAAGGAAGGGGCCAGACAATATCAGAGAGGATAATCTCAAACACCCAAGGGGCGCAAAGACAAATGCAGGGAATTTGAAATATGCATCTCGGACTCAACGGAACTAAGCCCAGGGATAGGAGAAAGACAAAGAGAAAGAGCAAAGAAGAGATGGGAAATAGCATTGAGAGAGAAAGATTATATAATTGTGCAGAGGGCCTCTGCATGATAGAAAATTGTTCATTTCACGGGGAGCCAGGGTGGATGAGACTTGCTTGATTGACAAAGTCTGACAATGCTATATGTACATTGTGATTTTCTTGATTCTATAAGCTTATGGGTTCTAACTTTTTGTGTTGAGGCGACCGATGCCCACCTTGATTTCGTCGGCTTGAGTGCAGTTCTCTACAATTGACAGCTTGAAGTCCCATGGGATGGATTTTTTTAGCAGTTTCATTATCAATTCTGGATTCTCCCATAGGACGATTGACCACCAAATTGGCATGTGCATCAACTGTACCATTATTTTCTCTTAGGATATGATTGAAGGTGAATTCTCCAAGATACTGAATATTTTTTCCACCCTTTTGATTATTTGGCTCAAAATCCGGTTCTTGAGGCTTCTTCTCTCAACCATCGATTGAATAATTATTGCCAAATCCCCCATTATGACTGGGTTTTTCATACTTCATTGCCTTAATATTTCCAATCCCAAGAAGAGGTTGTCTGCTTCTGCCTATTGTTGGATAATTCTCCTAATCCCCATTCATAAGTGATGGGATTTATTCCTCCTGGATCGAAGATGAGACCTCCAACTCCAGCCTTACCTGGATTAGACTTAGAAGCTCCATCAAACAATAAGCAGGGCCTATTTAATTTCTCTACCCATGCTTTAAAATCCTCTTTTTTATTCTGATTTTCCAACTCTGAGTGCTAATAGCAGATCTATTGATGGTTGATTTGTTGGTGTTTTCTTTTTGTTGCTTGCTCATCGCGAATTCTAACCAGATTCTTTCCTCATGCTACATATGTTTGATATCTATAGCTTTAGCTCCTTTGGAATTGATGAACTCGGTTGTCATGCTCCAAGTTTTAGCTAGTATTGTTATGTTGCTTGGAATGCGATCTTTGAAGATCCTCTGGTTTCTTGCTAACCAGTTGAGGACAAGCTCAACCAATATCTTTTGATTGTTAATTTTATTTTAAAGTACAAGGATAATTTTTTTTCCAATTTGTTAGGAGCGATTGCAGAGGCAGTGAATGCTGAATACTTACCCTAGAGGTCTTACGAGCTCTTGCCAATAGTCTCGAGCAAAGGGACATCCCACGAAGAGGTGTTGGATGTTTTCTTCACTTTTCTGACACATTGCACAGCGTGAAGGGCCTTCATAACCTTTCTTTTTAAGGTTGTGAGCAGTAAGGATCTTGCCTTTAAGGAGTGTCGACCTAGAAACTTTGATTTTTGGCAGGGATTCTATTTTTTTCCTCCCTCTAGTGGTCCCAATCACTATTTTCTTATTGAATTTAGGCTTCTGTGATCCATATCAAGTTTAATAAGATGCTTTTCGGCATAATAATCACATTAGAATTCATTTGTCAACGCATTTCGAACCAACCAGTGTGGTTCATCGTCAGGACACGATGAAGAATCAAATCAAGGCAGCAAGTTAAATAGAGAGATTGACCATTCAACAACTATAAAAACAGATACTTTTGACCAAGGAAACGACTACAAGGGACTGGGAAATAACTACATTTGACTGGACCGAGAGATACGTAAAAGGAGTAATATTAATCAATTATATTAATTAATTAATATATTAGTTTTTTAAATAAATTCATTATAATTTTTATTGTAACAA